>VBSM01003163.1:1538743-1551895 GCA_008086735.1 Cheirogaleus medius
GCTTTAAAGCACTGAAAGCTTGTTTGACTTTACAGGCAGCTTTAGGAAAATAATCATAAAATCTCCTACTAAGGACTCGTTAAAAGGTCACAGATTCATGGTGACTTATTAGCTGAACGTGCACACTGCAACTGCAGAGATAAAAGCTGCAAAAGCAAAAGCTTTTGGCTGTCGGCTAAAGTCGACGCTCGCGTTCATCTGTGGCTGTCGGCTGTAGTCGACGCTGGTACCGAAGTGGTTAATGGGATTACGTGCATTAAGTTAGAATTCAGCTTCTCTGTGACCCCAGCCAGACTTAGGGCGAGGGAGCTCTCTGGGGTCCCTTTTATTATATAAGGACCCTGATCCCATCCATGAGGCTCCACCCTCAGGACCTCGTCACCTCCCGAAGGCCCCACCTGCTAACACCTCCTAACGGTCCCTCGCCTTGGGGATTGGGGTTTCAACACACTCACCTGGCAGGAGTTGGGGGTTTCTACAGACATTCAGTCCATGGTAGGGTCTGTCCCTAGTCCCTGGTACCCGGCCCTGGGGCAATTCGGGTGGGTGTACGGTGGCCGGGAGTACAAGGACCAGATGAGGAAGTGGTTGAAGGTGTGGACTTAACTGGCTTTTCAAGGAGAGAACTGAATGGCTTCTAGCCAGGACCTCAAACCTGGATCGAGACATTATTTTATTTTATTTTTTAATTTTTTTTTTTGAGACAGAGCCTCACTCTGTTGCCCAGGCTAGAGTGCCGTGGCGTCAGCCTCGCTCACAGCAACCTCCAACTCCTGGGCTCAAGCGATCCTCCTGCCTCAGCCTCCCGAGGAGCTGGGACTACAGGCATGCGCCACCATGTCTGGCTAATTTTTTCTATATATTTTCACTTGTACAGCTAATTTCTTTCTATTTTTAGTAGAGACAGGGTCTCACTCTTGCTCAGGCTGCTCTCGAACTCCTGACCTCGAGGGATCCTTCCACCTCGGCTTCCCAGAGTGCGAGGATTACAGGTGTGAGTCACTACACCTGGCCAAAGACTTTTTAAAGAAGCATATTATAGGCAGTTTCGAGGTGCAGGCCTGGGTTGACCCGAAGCTTGGGGCCAAACCCAGGTCCGATCAGCCTGACCCCGGCTGCAGCACAGGTGCCGGACCATGCAGGTGAATGCTGCTGGCCTTGGAACTGAGGTTAGGCAGAATTCTCTCCAGCTTTGCACAAAAGCTCAGAGTCCGGGAAGACCATCTACAAATGCAAACAAACATGCACCTGGGACTATAACTAGAATTTTAACTCCTACTTACTTGCATTTCTCTTTTTCACATTGCAATCAGGAGAAATGTGAATGATTCATAAAAAACACACACTCTAAATTTTTATTTAGGCTTTTGACTGAGGGTGGAATGTTAGGATTCATTGATCAAAATGTGTCGGCGGCCACTTTGGGCATGTTGTGGAGATAGGATGAAAAATGTGCTTCGGGGTATCGGGCAAGTGGAAAACAGAGAGAGATGAGAACTTAAACTTAATCAAAGTGAATTCGCTTTCTCCGAGGGGATCCGGGAGATGCTATGGGACCCATTTAGAAAGTTACAAGATAGAATGAAAAGTCAAGGTTATTAAAGGAAATGAGTTAACAAATTTACCAGATACCAGGGGAAAACGGTGAAAACTAATTTGTCTGGACCTGAAATGTCAGAACATCTTTGAGGAACGGGAAGATGATTCTCTTAGGCACCTGACAGAGAGTTTGCTAGCCGGCACTGCACGTTTTTTGGTACCTTTAGCAACAGATGAGGTAGAGGTAGCTGAAGTGGAATTATTTAAGTTTAAAACTTTGTATATTTAATATGCCTTGGGGGTACCAGGGATCTTAATGGACGTTTTGGAATAAAAGGAACAATTAGCCAATTACGGGAGAGATTGCAGGAAATGAAAATCCGCCCCGCTATCATTGCAGTTTACAAAGTCAGTCATAAGAAACCCATTAGGAACGAGAAAATCACTGGGAAGAGATTTGCGCTGAGGAAGAAAGTGATGTAAAGCCAAATGAGACAGGTTGTCCATGACAAAACACAAGTATGCATCATATTAGGAACGGTGACATCGTCAGGGGCCGGTGACAATGCACGATTTCTCTCAACAATAATCACATTTTTCTCTAGAGCAGAGGTTCTCAACCGGGGGTGATTCTAAACCTCCCCCTGCAAAGGGACACTTGGAAATTTCTGGAGACACTTTTGGTTGCTATGACGAGGTGGGAGGAGGATGCTACTGGCATCTGGTGGTTGGTGACCAGGGACGCCGCTCAACACCCTGCAGCAGACAGAACGGCCCCGTGTCACAAAGAAATTTCTGTCCCTAAATGTCAACAGTGCTGTGGCCAAGAAACTGTCATACGGATCAACGCATCTACGGTGAGTTGTGTAATTATTTCACTATGTATTACAATGTTGTATAACTATCTCACTATGTGTTACAATGTTGCATAACTATTTTACTATGTGTTACAATGTTTCATAATGATCTCGCTATGTATTACAATGTTGTATAACTATCTCACTATGTATTACAGTGTTGCATAACTATTTTACTATGTGTTACAATGTTTCATAATGATCTCGCTATGTATTACAATGTTGCACAACTATTCCACTGTAGATTACAATGTCGCACAACCATTCCACTGTAGATTACAATGTTGCACAACCATTCTACTATAGATTACAATGTCGCACAATTATTCCACTGTAGATTACAATGTCGCACAACTATTCCACTATAGATTACAATGTTGCACAGCTGTTCCACTATAGATTACAATGTTGCACAGCTGTTCCACTATAGATTACAATGTTGCATAACTAATCTCAGTATATATTACAATGTTGTATAACTATCTCACTATATTACAATGTTGCATAACTATCTCAGTATATATTACAATGTTGCATAACTATCTCATTATGTATTACAATGTTGCACAGCTATTCCACTATATTACAATGTTGCATATCTACCTCACTATATGTTACAATGCTGCATAACTATTTGACTCTGTATTACAATGTAACAATAATAGAAATAAAGTGCACAATAAACGCCATGTGCTTGAATCAGCTCCAAACTATCCCCTCCCCATCAGGGGAAAAATTGTCTTCCATGAAAACGGTCCCTGGTGCCAAAAGGGTTGGGACCCACGGATCTAGGTACCTGATGACAGGTTTTGGATGAGTCTTCATTGGAAAGAACAAATCAAACAGAAAAAGAAAGAAAGAACGTATCAAATAGTGTCAAAACTGTACCTGTGCCTTTTTCAGAGAGCTATGTCAGGCTGCTTTTTTTTGGGAAACTGGCAAGATTAGAATAAAGCGTGTGGATTTACCCAAGAATGGTTTGATCGAACGCTTTGAGCCATTGAGTTGAAACAGGCTTGGAACCACCTGGGGAGAGGGGCTCCCTCACAAAAGGGATGCATCTGACGAACCAACCCACGGACTTTTGGCGTTGGAGAATCTTGAAGGGTAGGCACCCATCTGTTCGAAATCACCCTGAAATATTCCCCAGGGTGACTAGAAACCTACTTAGCAATGTTCTCCCTGGTGGGCCCCGTCTTGGTATGTTCACAATTCTTGGAGGACACAGCCCAGATCTCGGGTGTCTGTAGGATAGGTAGTAAACAGCACAGAAGGAACAGCTAAGCGGTTCATCTTACATTTTGAGAAAATGGAGATAAAATTCACGTATCGTAAAATTAGCCCTTAACCGTTTTAAATTGCACAATTCCACGGGATTCGGCAAACTGTCCATCCTGTGCGGATATCACCCCTGCATAGTCCCAAGATGTTGTCATCACCTCGCAGGGAAATTCCAGACCCACCGGCCGTCGCTCCTCACCCCCCTTCCCCCAGTCTCTGCAACCACTTTTTGTCATATTAGATTCATGGTGACGCTGTTCACGGTAGCCAGGAAAGGAAAATGATCCAATATCCACTGACAGTTGAATGCACGAATAAAACGTGGTACATCCTTACAGCGGAATATTATTCGGCCGTGAAATGAAGCTCTGACACCTGCTACCACGGGAATGAACCTTGAAATATACTAGTGTTTTTGTTTTTTTTTCCAAAAAAGAAGATCGCTGATTTTCCAAACAGAAGTATTGTACTAGGAAGCCAGATACAAAAGCCCACGTATAGATGATTTCATTGGCGTGAAACGTCCACAGTGGGAAGGTGTTCATTCCCGAGGGCCGTTGGCCCAAACTGCCACAAACCTGTGATGAGGTTGGACTCACCCAGATAATCTAGAGTCATCTCCCATCTCAAGATTCTCAACTTATATCCACAAAGTCCCTTTTGCCTTGCAAGGTTTATTTCTAGGTTCTGAAGATTCGCCGGCTGTGGAGATCGTCGGGGACCATTACTCAGAGCCTACCACAAAAGGGAAACAGGTATCTTGACTGAGGACATCAAAAAATGTTAAAGATACTAAGGTGAATTCTTTTCTTTTTAAAAATTTTTTTTTATTTCAGTATATTACAGGGGTACAAATGTTTAGGTTACGGATATTGCCTTTGCCCCACCTGAGTCAGAGCTTCAAGCATGTCCATCCCCCAGACAGTGTGCACGACACCCATTAGGTGTGAATTTACCCATCCCCACCTCCCCTCCCACCTGCCCAACACCCGGTGAATGTTATTCCTATATGTGCACTTACCTGTTGATCAATTAATAGCAATTTGATGGTGAGTCCATGTGGTGCTTGTTTTCCCAAATTTTGATACTTCAGGAGGTGAGTGGATATAAAGTCTACTATACAATAGTACTTGTACAATACTTTATTATAACAGTGATATTAAAGTTGGTTGAGCCCACGTGGATTCAATAGCCTGACCTGATAGAAAAATCCATTTATGGTATTGACCATTACAAAGCTGTCTTCTCTCCCAAAGAATGAACACTCACATTCAGCTGAGACGTGCAGGGAGTTAGGGGGGCTGACCTCCCACTCAAAGTCCACGTGTAACTTCTGGCTTCCCCCAATAGCTTAACTACTACCGTGTTTCCCCGAAAATAAGACAGGGTCTTATATTTATTTTTCCTCGAGAAGACACCCTAGGGCTTATTTTCAGGGGATGTGTTACTTTCCCCTCAAAGCCTCAGCTTGCAGCACGCACAGGATGGCCGGGACCTGACAGGGGGAGCCGACCTTGTTGGTGGGGCTGCCCGCACCTTTCCGGTCACCTCTGGGATAGTGGCTGTCACGATGGGGCAGATGAGAAGGGCTGCTCGTCTTCTTGACCGCTCCGCGACGACATGCATGGGTTGTGCAGATGCGCTGCGTAGCCACGCCCGTCACCAGGTCTTATTTTCGGGGTAGGGCTTCTATTGCGCAAATGCTTAGAAATCTTGCTAGGGCTTATTTTATGGGTAGGTCTTATTTTCGGGGAAACACGGCAGAACTACTCAATAGCCTACCGTGGACAGGAAGCCTTACCAATAACATACACACATGCTTTGCACGTTGTGCGTATCACATACTGCATTCTTACGAGAAAGCAAGCTAGAGAAAAGAAAACTTTATTAAGAAAACCGTAAGGAAGAGAAAATATATTGAGTATTCATTAAGCGGAAGTGGATCATCTTAAAGGTCTTCATTCTCTCCGTCTTCACACTGCGGAGGTTGAGCAGGAGGAACAGAATCCGTATAGAAAATTGAGCCTGCCCAGTTCCATCTTACGTTGCTCAACGACCAAGTGCGGTTGCCAGACAGCAGCAGAATTTGGTGCTTCCTGCCGATCTTAACACATAACACGGCTTATGTGGTAAACGGCATCAACGAGCATCCATGAGTGAGGAGTGCGAGACCGAGTGTAGCCCGTAATCTATTCATCACGCATTCCTCACCTTCTCATGGCGCTTCCTCGACTCTGGTCATTAAAAGATGCTGTGACGAGGACAAACAGGTTGTGGAAGATGCGCATCTTGGAAAAGCCAACTCAGACAGGCTTTGTTTCATCCCACAGAACCTGCCAGTAGCCTACAGGGAGGATGAAAAATTAAAGAGGAGGAAGGAAGGTGCGTTCTCTACTCCCTGACAGATGTTGCCTGGTGTCTCGTGGACAGGTGGGAAATTACCTATGCAGCCCTTCTTCTCAGGTGAGGCACGGGTGGGGGGGGGCAGGGGAAACTTCTGGAAAGATGGCCTTTGCAGAGAATGCTCCGGAAATGGTCACAGGCCAGCCAGGGATGCGTGAGAACGTGAATTAAGATGGGCTAGTGCGTGAGTCTTTTGTTTCATGCAGTCAACTGAGGGAATGCAAAAATAACCAAACAAACAAACAACGAACTACGATCATTATATTAATTTGTCAGGGCTGTGAAAATACCATAAACCAGGTGGGTTTAAACAACTGACATCGATTCCCTCACGTCCTGGAGGCTGGAAGTCCCAGATCCAGGGGTCTCATGGCTGGTTCCTCCTGGGTCCTCTCTCCTGGGTGTGTAGACGCCGTCTCCTCCCTGTGTCCTCACGGGGTCGTCCCTCTGTGCTTGTCTG
Source organism: Cheirogaleus medius (assembly GCA_008086735.1). Lineage (NCBI taxonomy): Eukaryota > Metazoa > Chordata > Mammalia > Primates > Cheirogaleidae > Cheirogaleus > Cheirogaleus medius. Next base: position 1,545,284 of record VBSM01003163.1, read on the forward strand.
TGTCCTCATCTCCTCTTCTCACGAGGACGCCGGTCCTGCTGGATCAGGGTCCCACCCGAGTGACCTCATCTCAGATTGATTAATGACACCTGCCCGGATTCTATTGCAAATAAGGTCACACTCCCTTGTCCTGGGGTTGGGACATTAGCCATGTTCTCAGGGGAGACACCCTCACCCGCTAGGAGTCACAGGTAGAAACGACGTTTCTAAATAGTTTAGCTCCTAAACACGGGCATACCCGGACGAGTCCATCGACATTGGAGGAAACGAAAGGAACACACAGAGGTTGGAGCAGTATTCTAGGGTGCCTCGTGACCCCCCGTATTGTATGATGACATCGCTTCTGTGGGGCCTGGAACTTGAGATGAAGCAGAAGTGGACCCAGCTTGGTGACTCTCAGACAGGGGCTCTTTCTCCCTTCCCTGCTACCCAGTGCCCGTGTCTGTGACGCTATCAGCAGCTCAGCTCCCCGGGGAACAACCGTGTTCTGAGGATCTAATGTACACTGTGCGCTAAAATAAAATCTTAAGGACCTCCTTCCACCGGCTGACCAAATGGACCCCTCCCGGCCAAGGGGACGCCCTAAAACTGAGTTGCCGGCCATGAGAAGAGGGGTCAGACCTGCCTCGTCACACCCCTCCCTTCTTGGGGACATCCTTGGTGACTCACTGACAGGCTGAGGCTCTGCAAGTCACACCTGCAGGTCCTCAGTTTACACAACAAATATATGTCCGGTGGCTTGTCTCTGATTAACAGACTTCCTTGTCTTAACTTAAAACATTCCAAGCCTTTAGACAAAGCTTCCTGTCTTTAAGCAATTGCAAGACAAAGAGTCTTTAAACCCACCTGTAACCTGTAAGCCCCTCCCACTTCGAGATGTCCCACCTTTTGGGGCCAAACCAATGTCCGACTTCCACGTATTGATTTATGACTTTCCCTGTGACCCCTGCCTCTCTCCCCGAAATGTGTGAAGCCAAACTGGGACCCGGCCACGGCCAGTCCACCTGCTCAAGGCTTCCTGGGCGTGGCTCGGGGCTGTGGTCCTCCGATTTGGCTCAGAATAAACCTCTTTAAAATTATTCTACATAGTTTGGCTTCTTCTCCGTTGACAACGGCCTGGTGGCTATCGTCAATAATACTGTGCTGTATACTAGACATCTGCTAAGCTAGCAGATTTTAGGTGCTGTTACCATAGACACAAAAGGCATCTCCGTGAGGTGATAGAGGTGTTAATTAGTTTGATTGCGGCAATCGCTTTTTAAACACCGATATCAAAACATCGCATTGCACACTGTAAATATATGCAATTTTTATTTGTCAGTTGCACCTCAGTAAATCTGGAGGTGAGGAAGGAAAATAAATAAGTAAAAAGGAAAAATAAAAAAGGAACCAAGTGCCTGGGTGGATTTAGATCTTGGGTAACTTCATGGGAATGGGCACCATTTGGTCCTAGGCCGGCCGGTCTGTGGCCCCCAGACCACTGTGTTTATCTGCTCGAGATGACCTAACAACATGCCACTAACTGGGCAGATGAAAACAGCAGACGCTTGGCAGGGCGCGGTGGCTCACGGCTGTCATCCCAGCACTCTGGGAGGCCGAGGCGGGAGGATCGCTCATGGTCAGGAGTTCGAAACCAGCCTGAACAAGAGCGAGACCCCGCCTCTACTAAAAATAGAAAGAAATTAATTGGCCAACTAAAAATATATATAAAAAGTTAGCTGGGCATGGTGGCGCATGCCTGTAGTCCCAGCTACTCGGGAGGCTGAGGCAGGAGGATCGCTTGAGCCCAGGAGTTTGAGGTTGCTGTGAGCGAGGCTGACGCCATGGCACTCTAGCCCGGGTGACAGAGAGAGACTCTGTCTCAAAAAAAAGAAACAGCAGATGTTTATTTTCTCACCATTCTGGAGTCCAAATGTCTGAGACCACGGCGTGATGTAGGCGGTTCCCGGGAAGACTCTCTTTCTGGTTTGCAGACGGCACCTTCTCGCTGTGTCTTCACACGGCGGACACAGAAAGGGCTTCCTGGTCTCTTTGCTTTCCCTCTTCCCCCTCGGTTTTGCTGATACACGTTCAACACATAAAAACTGTGCATATTTAAGATGCACAACACGACGCTTTGATATCTACATGCATCGTGAAGAGACCACCACCATGCAACGGCCCTTCCTTCCCTAGACGGGAAGAGGAGTATCGGACCCACTCATCTCAAAACACCACTCTGCGTTTGGGCAAAAACCAGAAATTCAACACCACCCTTTTTTTTGTTTTAATTATTTCAATGGCGGTGATGACGTCCCTCCCTCTGCCTTTAGCGTTCTGAGCCCGCCACAGTTTGGCAAAGCGCGTAAAACATTTTCTCGTGACGGTTTTCTCTGCTGTCGTGGGAGGACGGCAGGGTTTTGGCTTTGCTACCCCCGTGCTGCCTGACCGCTTTGCACTTATGGTGAATCGATGGTCGTTAAAGAGAAGAGCATCTATTTGGCCAAAGTGGAAATCGATGACGAGCACCACCCCATGGGTATCTGCCGGGTAGATAAATTCTCCCTTTCTTGGAATTTCAGGAGATGCTTTCTATCGAGGATGGTGTAAATAAATGTGTAGAGAGCTCCTCTGTCTCCAAGAGTCTGAAACTTTCTCGGATGTTTGCACGCACCTTCTTGGAGACGATCGGACGCGGTACGACTCACTCCTTCCCACCGAGGGGGTGTTTCGTCACCCGCAAGGTGTCAACGGGCCCAGGAAACCTCAACTCAAGGACACCCCAGATCTCGCATCTCTGACGCTCGGTACTTTAAACGGACCCGGGTTTATTCCCTATAAACTGTTTATTTTCCGGCGAGATTGATGCTGTTAATATTAGCTTTCAAAATGACAGATTAACATCGCCAGTTAATCAGGGCTATTAGCAGATAAATATCTGTAATTCGATCACCAGAGTAATTTCTTTTCCGATAATGTGATTCACAAATGCGAGTGATTAAGTAATTAGCTAACATCTCCATAGATTACCCGGTTCCATTCCGCGGCACCCGCCCGCCGGCCCGCCACCGCCTCTTGCCAGAAACCCCGGGAAATGAGAGGCGGCAAACACTTGGGGAGATTTCACTGCGGTTATTTCTCCGTCCTCGTGGGTTCTGAGCATGCCTTGGAAAACAGAAAAGTCCCGAGAAGTCCCCTGTTCCCCAAAAGTCACCGACACCCCGGGCTCCCGCGACACAAGCTTCGTATTACGCCGCACACCAGAAGAAGAACAAGAAATATTGTCGGATGATCTACCATGCGCATCAAGAAGGCAGATAAAAATCCGGTGAAACAGCAGCTCTTCTGACCAAAGGAGGAACTGAATCTTGCCAAGCTGGGTCATGGGGTTCGGTAGACTTTTCCTACCGTGTGTGTTTTACAGCAAGGAACATCGTCACCAAGAGAAAACGAAATAGAACAAAAACTAAAAACAAAGACTGATGGTGCTCGGTTTGGGGGAAGAATGTAGGGGGGAAAAGGAAATTTCATCCTCTGCTAGGGAGAGAGGGAATTTGCACAGCCACCGTGGGACGTATCTAGCGGAAATCTACTAACACCAAACGTACACTCGAGCGATCACCCTGCAATTTCCTACCTAGGTGGGCACCCACCAGCTTCCGTGCTAACCTGCCCTGAGACGCAGATGCCCAAAAGCATCTTGTTCAGGATGCCACGCTGGGAGAAACACCACTGTTTATGCCTGGTAAAGTGGATGAATCCACTATAGCGCATTCATATAATAGAACTATAGGCTCCGTTCTTTGGGCTGCTATTAAAAAATACCATCGACTGAGATGTTTATAAACAACAGACGTTCATTGCTCACAGCTCTGGAGGCTGCAAGTGCGAGATCCCGGCGTGGCAGAGGCTGTATCTGGTGGGGACTCACGTCCCGGTTCACAGACGGCGCCTTCTCGCTGTGTCCTCACGTGGTGGAAGGGGCGAGGGAGCTCTCTGGGGTCCCTTTTATTATAAGGACACTGATCCCATCCATGAGCCTCCACCCTCAGGACCTCGTCACCTCCCAAACATCCTAACACCACCCCCATGGGGGTGAGGGTTTCAGCACATGGATTTCAGTAGGACAGAAACATTCAGATCGTCACGAGGGTGAAGGAGATGACTAAGACGATTGAAAAGTGCTCTCTGGCTGTGACATTCTTTCATTCATTTCTTCGTGACAGAAGCCGGGCACGAAAGACGCCAGTCTCTCCTGTTCCGCTCTACGTGAATGACCGTGATGAGACAAGAGAGATCTACAGGGACACCCTGTGCATGCCAGTCGGGGGGCTATTTTGGGTTGGAGCACCGCCCGGGTTGGACATAGGGGAGCTCTTGGGAAGCTGATGTTTGAATTCTTGATCTGCATGGTGTTTACTTGGGGGTGCACATTTGTTAAAATATGTTGAGCCATAACTTAGGGCTTGCACACTTAACAGTGTCTAGACATTTATCATAGAGTGAATGTTTGCATCACGGCAAAATTCATATATTGAAATCCTTACCCCCGAGGTGATGGTGTTGGGAGGTGGGGGCTTTCGGAGGTGATGAGGTCCTGAGGGTGGAGCCTCATGGATGGGATCAGTGTCCTTATAATAAAAGGGACCCCGGAGAGCTCCCTCGCCCCTTCCACCATGTGAGGACACAACGAGAAGGCACTGTCTGTGAACCAGGACGTGAGTCCCCACCAGACACAGCCTCCGCCACGCCGGGATCTTGCACTTCCAGCCTCCAGAGCTGGGAGCAATGCATGTGTGTCGTTTATAAGACACCCGGTCTGTGGTATTTTTTTTTATAGCAACCCAAACAAACTAAAGCAATATTATACTTCGATAAAAAAGAAAGTTGAGAAAAAAGCGAGTTCCCATCAAATAGGAAAACAATGACAATGTTGAAGAAGAGAAATAAAAGCTAAGCTACCCCAGTGGCCAAGGATTCCTTTGGGTTTGGGGGTTTCCCCTCCGAGGATGGTTCTCGTGCACAAGGAAAGGGCTGCTACTTCTGGGTGTAGGGTCTGCTATTTGCAGAAGAGAAACAGCAGTTACTACTGATGTTCTAAATGTCCTAGAAAAGTTGCAAAAGGCAGCCTGGGGTGGGGAGACCCTCTTGGAGAGAGGGGACGTGGCCAGCTATAATGCAAAGCAAGAGAAAGAAATTGCTTTACTACTCATTCCAAATTTTAAGTTTAAATGGCTTCTGTGTGTGGCTTAATTTGGGGATGGGTGTGGCCTTCCACAAGCTCTGTAGGAGGTTCTGGGTTTTATTTATATTTTGCTGAGTTCTAGTATTCCATGGTGTCTGCCCAGTGTCTGTAACCTAACTACATGGCCCTAAGTTCCTTTCTGAAATGTCTTGGGTCTCCATGGTTAATACAGACCAATCCTAGTCATTTCTGGGAAACACTTTTTTTTCTTTAACCACTTCGGTGCAGCGCTCACCGGCCGCGAAGCCTTGCCCACACCGGCACTCGCAGTCCGCATGGCGGTGTGTGCTGTGCATTGACGACGGATCCGTTCTGCTCTTGTGTGATGAGGAAAGCTTTAAAGCACTGGAAGCTTGTTTTACTTTGCAGGCAGCTTTAGGAAAATAACTATAATAACTCCTACTAAGGACTTGCTAAAAGGTCACAGATCCGTAGTCACTTATTAGCTGAACGTGCACACTGCAACTGCAGAGATAAAAGCTGCAAAAGCAAAAGCGTTTGGCTGTCGGCTAAAGTCGACGCTTGGCTGTGCGCATTCGTCTGTGGCTGTCGGCTAAAGTCGACGCTGGTACCGAAGTGGTTAAATAGATGAAGGAGGACTTGGAAAGGTTTGGGCATTTCTTTTAGTGTGTGATGGATGAGAAAAGTGAGTGGTGACGATTCAGGAAGGAAGAAGGAACGCACAAGGGCTGTCTGTGTCCCGGCACACGGCAGCTCGGTGGGTCTCCCCGTGGTCCACACATCTGTGCCGTCAACAGTGGCTCTTCTGTTGCCTCTGCCTCTAACCATGTCCTGCCCCTCGGTACTGACTCAGTGACGTCCACTCTGAGCAGTTAGAGCATCCTGCAAAGAAAATAAGTAAGTACACACATCTGCAAGGGATGCACGATTGCCGTTGTGAATTCTCTTCTTGCAAGCACCCGAGACCACAGTCCAGCCACCTGTGTGACGTGAGCTCCAAGCCCGAGGACGTCCGGCCCCATCTCGACCCAGCCCCGAGTCAACCGCCGTGAGGATTCTGGTGCCGAGATACAAACTTGGTCACGGGGCTGGTTCTCAGATCTTGGCCCTGAAGTGCCTTCACACATGGATGGTGAAGCCACCAAGTTTCAAATAAGCCACCGCACCGCGCACAACCAAACAGGGAGAGCTGTTCCTTCTGGCACAGACCTGGGGGAAGATGCCTTTAAGGAATTGCGACCCTCCGTGGCTCAGAAAGCCCAGGCTGTCCCGGTGCCACAAGTACGTGCCATCGGGACTGCAGGTGGCCTGTAGAAAGGGCGAGGAACAAACGAGCTATCCGTTCCGAGTCTACCTGTGCCCCTCCCGAGGGGTCTCCTCCGACAGGTGCGCGTCAGAGCTGGGGGGGGGGGAGCCCGGTGAACAGA
>VBSM01003163.1:1574527-1585063 GCA_008086735.1 Cheirogaleus medius
GGCTTTAAGAAACAATGGTGATATAGCACGTCTTGTATACTCCTGGATACAGCTTTAGACTTTTTATTGCCGGAGACATTTGTGCAAAACCTGGTTCCAGGTTAACAGCTTCCTTTTTTTTAATTTTTTTTATTTATAACCTGCGCATTGCAAAGTCCTGTCGACGGGGAGCTCCTTATCCGCTGTGGTAACCCCATCGACGTGGTTAAAAGTCCCTGTGCGCCTTCAAGGAATGGAGACACGCCCGTGCACATTGATCGGTTGACCGGCCGATCGATTTCAACCGTTGGCGCGGCAGCCTCTGCTCACTGCGTATTTTACCGCGATGGTCTCTTCGCCGAGCCACCTCCTGTCGCCCCGGCGAAGCGTAACCTCGGTGAGGGCGAAGGTGGAGGTTTTTATCGTCAGTGCAGCAATGAGCTAGCGGCATTCAGAAAACACCGCGTGAGTTAAAGCCCAGCTCCTGCGTGGCGTCGGGGTCTCCAGCTGTCTTCGTCTTTATCCCATCTCAATCCCTGGCAGCGTCTCTACCTGATTATTATCATGATTATGCTTTATTCCATACACTTAGCATCTTGGCTGCAAAGCCTCCTGGCTGTTAGCTGGCAGCTGCTATTTCTAAAACACGCTAGACTAACAAATGTTCCGTATTGCTGGAATTTCTCTCTCTCTCTCTCCCTGTGAAGCACATTACAACGTGGTCTCCGTAGCTGCGCCTCAAAGCATCCGATATCTCATGATTGTCTTTGAGGTGCGCGGAGTTGCATCGATTCCCATCCGACCTGCCCACGGATGCGTTTTCGAGGGCTCCTCTCCGAGCTCCGGTCTGCTTTTTCCCCCGTCCGGTCGTCCCACACAGCACCTGGTTTCGGTGTAAACCGGACCCTGCTCCCCACCCAGCCCTGTAGCTCCCCCCAAGCCCTGACTTGGTCTCGTTCAGTTCTGCTGAGTAGGAAGCACAAACTTCATCTCTGGTCCCGGGCCGGGTGAGTCAGGTGCGGGGAGCCGATGGGCGTGGGGCACTGAGAGCTCGTCTGTCTACACCTTGCATGGACGGAGCCACGGCCGCCCCGAATACCGGGCAGGCTTCGTTCTCCACGTGTGCACGAGCAGGTCCTCGATTCAGCTGCGAGATGCAAAAGCGGCTTCCCAGAGTGATGGCCAAGATAAGCAATCTCATCTAATTTAAGACCTCCGAGCTTCTCCTGTGTGTCCGTCCGTTAGCGGAAATGCACGCATCTTACTAACGCCGTAAAGAAGATTTTCGGGGGCTCAGGGTCTTCCCGCGTCCCCTCGCGTCTAATGTATCGGTCTTCGGTATGATTTACTCTGCGTGCGCTAGACGGCTTCTCTGGTAGCCCAGGACTTTCGGCTTCCTGGGGTTTGAAGCTATTTCTGCTTTGAGTGTTTAAGAGATAGATACACGATGGATAGAAAACTCATAGATAGGTGACGGATACAGGTAGGTGGGGAGGTGGCAGGTGAGAGTGGACAGAGAGAGAGGTACATAATACACGGTTGATGGATAGAAAGATGCATAGATAGACATACCATGTTTCCCCGGAAATAAGACAGGGTCTTGTATTTATTTTTCCTCAAGAAGACATCTCAAGGCTTATTTTCAGGGGATGTGTTATTTTTTTTTAAGTACGTTGCAATCATCTACATGTATTCAAATAGAGTGAAGTCGTCTCCTTCTGGAACATCATCATCACTCTCCAAACCCCAAATTCCACCCTGAATGTCTTGCGACTCTATTTCCTTTAGAACCATCGGCCCCGATCTCTCCTGTGGAGCCACAGAGCTCTCACGGGGCAGGTGAGAAGGGCTGCTCGTGTTCTTGACCGCTCCGCGACGACACGCACGGGTCGTGCAGACACGCTGCGTAGCCACGCCCGTCACCAGGGCTTATTTTCGGGGTGGGGCTTCTATTGTGCAAATGCTTAGAAATCCTGCCAGGGCTTATTTCATGGGTAGGTCTTATTTTCGGGGAAACACGGTAGCTTTGTAAATACATATATTAACTTATCAAATGCACTCAGAACCTTCCCTGAAAAGCCTCCTAGCCACGAGCCAACAGCGAGTCCTTCTAAACCACGGCAGACTGACGTTCAAAACATGACCATCGCCTGCCGCGCGACCCTCCCCAGGCGCGAGGAATTTTCGTGGCCATCGGCACACACGAGCCGGACCCAGGATCTCAGATTTTGCAACTTTCACCCAAGCAGCTGATTGGACCGAAGTCTCCAGGGGTTACGGTTGTCTCCCTCCTCCCACCGCCCTCATGAACGAGCGCTACGAAGGATGCTCTCACGTTTCCAGAGCATCGACCTTCACCCTGCTCACGGGCGACAGATAATTCTCACGAGCAAAGCCGGCCGCGTGCGCTTTTCTGCGGCGATACTGAACGTGGCTCGTTCCCAACACGGCCGATTCCTTGGCCTTCTTCCCAGGAAGAATCGCACGTGACCCGGAGCTTTGTGGACTCTCCTCCCGGATTCAACATTAGGGAGTTTGCTTAGACCTGGTTTTCCAATATATTTTTAATTTTTATATATATATATTTTAAAAATCACAGGCTTGTTTTATGATCAACATTTTTTTTCCTCTCTGAGTTTTTATAGTTTAATTTCTCCTCCAAGTGTATCTCACGTTTTGTCTGCGTATCTACGTATTTTTGTGCAAGGTTGGAAGAGACTCTATTGAGCTTTCAGAAAAGCGAATCTAAGCCATATGTCTCGTTCTCATTACATTTGAAATAAAATCTTAGAGATGTAGTAGTTTCTGGGCTGGAGGAAATATACTTGGACGCATAAGCAGAATGAAAAAAACAACCTTCAGTTTTTCTCTACACTACACACAACACTTCTGACAGCAAGTGCGTGGGTTTCCCCAGACCGGGCAGTTCTATAGTTCCTGCCAGACACCACCTGGGCATCCCACAATTTATTTCAGTTCTGACACCATCTACCTGCGGTTAGCGCAGACCCCACAGGTGAAGGGCTCAGTCTCGAAAGGCTACCTGCCCCCCACCTCCGATGCCATTCCCAAGTGCCAGGTATCACCTGCCCACAAGACCAACAGGTTACAAATCAGGGTTTCTGTGACCCCCTCCTCAGGTTCAACAGTTTGCTAGAGCAGCTCATGGAAGTCACGAAGCTGGTTTGCTTTCCATTAATGGAACTGGTTTATTATAAAGGCTCAACATCGCTAATCATCAGGGAAATGCAGATCAAAACCACAATGAGATACAACCTAACTTCAATGAGAATGGCCTTTATCAAAAAGTCCCAAAACAACAAATGCTGGTGTGGATGTGGAGAGATAGGAACATTCTCCTACACTGCTGGTGGGACTGCAAACTAGTTCAGCCTCTGTGGAGAGTAATATGGGGATACCTCAAAGAGCTACAAGTAGAACTACCTTTGGACCCAGCAATCCCATTACTAGATATTTACCCAAAGGACAAAAAGACATTCTATAAAAAAGACACCTGCACTCGAATGTTTATAGCAGCACAGTTCACGATTGCAAAGATGTGGAAACAACCCATGTGTCCATCAATGCATGAGTGGATTAATGCAATGTGGTCTATGTACACCATGGATTTCTACTGAGCCACAAAAAAGAAACAGTGGTGATCTAGCACCTCTTGTGTTATCCTGGATGGAGCTGGAGCCCATTCTACTAAGTGGAGTATCCCAAGAATGGAAAAATAAGCATCACATGGACTCACCATCAAATTGGAACTAACTGATCAACACTAATGTTCACATACAGTAATAACATTCATTGGAAATCAGGCAGGTGGGAGGGGGAGGAGGGGATGGGTAAATTCACACCTAATGGGTACAATGCACGCTGTCTGGGGGATGGGCACACACTTATAACTTTGACTCAAACTGTACAAAAGCAATTCATGTAACCAAAGCATTGATACCCCATAATATTCTGAAATTTAAAAAAAAAGAAAGAAAAATAAAATATAACAATAATAATAATAATAAAGATATGACTGAAAAACAGCCAGATGGGAGCTCGGTGTGGCAAAGCACGATGTGGAGTGAGGGGCCTGTTTACCTCCCTGCCCTCTCTGGGGGCACCACCTCCATGTGTTCACCAGCCTAGAAGCTCCCCCGAACCTCTCCAGGTACGGTTTTCCTGGAGGCTTCATGAGGTGGGCAGAATGGATGACATCCTTGGCTGTTGGTGATTAAATTCCATCTCCCAACTCTCTCCCCTGCCAGGAGGTCCCAGATGGAGCTGAAAGTTCCAACCCTCAACTCACAACTTCCCTCCTCTGGCTACCACCACCCCTGCCTAAGGGTTTCCAAAAGTCCTCTCATCGACATAAACTCCTGAGGGGTTGAAAAAGACTCGTTACGAATCACAAAGGATGCTCCTTTCCACTCAGGAAATTACCAGGGCTTTAAAGAGCTGTGTGCAAGGACTAAGACCAAATGTATATTTCTCGTTACGTCGTGATATCGTGTGGGTCAGATTCCATAATTCACACTATGGATTCCATAAAATACAGACATGGGCCCTGTATTCATAAAATACCCTCCCTGGACCCTGGGAGGGTCTGGTGACGGCTGCTGTTGTTTTGCAAATAAAGAGAGCGAGGCTCAGAGAGGTTGTGATCTAACTAAGATCACACAGCTTCCTCAACAGGGGTGGGAATGAGACCCCACGCCTGCCCTTCAGAGTCCCAGAGTAGAGCTCTGGCCATTGTGTCAAAGGTATTATGCTTTTGTTTTGGAGATGTTTTGCTTCTATTTTCAGCTAATCAGAGTGACATGATTGTGACTCCATCTGCCTCAGATTACCAGCCGGGCTGTTAAGGATCTGTAAATAAACACTCCACAACACTCCACTCAGAGTCTTAATTACAGAGGGCTTTAAAAGTCACTAGGGCGAGAAGAGAATGAAAGAACCACGTGGAATCATTGCAGGGAATTCCTCCAACCGGAGGGTTTTATGTGCAGGCAAATTGCCGTTTAAATGTGAAGACTTGACCCCTAGGACTCACACTGGAAAAGACTTGAATAAAAAGAGAAACTGATCTGAGAGATTTGGAAAGAGGTTTAGATAAAATGTATGTCTTAAAACAAATAACAGCTAGATAAAGCAGAGAAGATAAGAGCATTATCACATCGGCTAATTGTCACCTAAGAAGAACTGGACACAAAGATCTCTAAGTTAAAAAAAATATATATATCTATAAGGAAAACAACCAAAGGAAAAATATCGCAATATCCAACGTTAAGGCCAACAGAATAAAACTTCATCTGTCTAATAAAAGTGGGAACAGAAGACAAATTTTTTTCTTTTAAAAGAAATGTGAATAATAGAGAAAGATCCACCCTCTCCCAAAAGCCCTGAATCTCAGGGTTCTGTGACTACCTTCTAACAAACTCCCAGAGAAAAAAATGTCCACTCCTATAACCACGCGAGTGGTTTTATCATAGAAAACCAAGTAAACAACTGAGCTCCCTAGCTACGTTGGTGTGTTGGGTCTTCCTACACGAGGTGCTCTAGGTTGACTATAAAAGCAGCCCGCCCCCCACCCAGCCCGGGGAGCCAGGTCTCTTGTTATTTGTCGTTTTGCACCATAGACTTTTGCACCCACAATCTACAGCATCAAATCTGTGCATTTCGTAGGAAGTCAGGGGGGACTCTCATGTTTTACCCTCAGACTCTCCCAGAACCGAGCCTCCTTCTTTTGTGATGCTCTGATGTTAAGAAATCTTTTTTTTTTTTTTTTTCCTGGAAATTTTGCACTTTCTCTTCCTGGGTCATCCTTGCGTGTTTGTCAGGTCCCCTCTGCCCTCTGCCTTTCTCCTTCCCTGCCTCTCTGGGCACCCATCCTCCCACTCTCCTCCTCCTCCTCCTTCTCCTCCTCCTCCTCCTCTTTGCCTTTGCCAAAGAGCCTTTGGCTGTGGCAGCTCCGTGGTTTTTATTATTTTAATTGGTGCTTGAGTCCTGCAGGTTTACAAGCCCCCTGTTCCTACTAACTGTACTTTAATAAGACGCCTAAGAGCTAACAGGCGCGGAGGGCTCTATAAATGTTTTAATTCACACAAACCCACCCAGGCACTTCCATGTACAGCCGGTGTGGTCAGGACGTAAAATGCACGGGGCCGTGGCCCGTCTCCCCCCGCCCACCGCTCTAAACCCACCTCTTCCCCCTTCTTGAAACTCGGCAGCCTCTAAGTTTTCATTTTGCTTTTCCAAACGGGGCTCTAAGGACATGTGCCACCCCCCGGGGTCCCATAACAGAGCGCTTAGGAAAATCTCTCTGCGCCGCCCGCCGCATGCGGTGGGCAACGTCCCAGGGAGAGAACACACGGTGTTCCGAGCGCTCGCGTTAAGTAAACGCATTTCGAGGTTGCAGGAGACTGTGCAGACAGCCCAGAAAAATGCACTTGAAATATTTCTCCCTGGTTGTCCTTGGGGTTTTCCTCTGTCTCTAGTTGGAAGCCAGGGCTTGCTGAGTGATGCGGGTCATCTGACATGGCAGGGTGACAGTGCTCTGACAGGACACCGGATGCGTTTACAGGACACTGCGGAGGTGGAGGCATGTGAGCCATCCATGTGATGCAGAGGTGGCAGAACCCAGCTTAGGTGAGGGCGCCGCCTTATCCGTGCATGCAATGGTATGTTTGCAGCTGGGAGCTTCCTGAATCTCAGCTTCCAGATGGAACAGCAGAATTTAAAACGCTCATAGTGAGAATGCCTACAGTGGACCCGTTTTAGCATTTTTGAAATGTGCCGTATGTGTCAATCTGTACCAAACATCCCCACTGCACCCCTTGATAGATATGCGATTATTACTGGTCACTTAAAAATAAAATGCAAAAGCAGAAAAAGAGAAAGATAAAAAAAAAATGTGCTCAGAGCTTACGGAAGTTGGAGAGCTGTGTCTGGATCTCCGAGGCGCTGCCTCTCTTTCTATAGTTTCACAGAGCGGGCACAGCCGTGAAGCACGTGGTAAACACGTGTCTGATCTAAAAGGAACACGCGAAGCAGCCACTGGCATGAACACAGCAAAGAGCTTCAGGTAACCACGGCTGGAGAAGAATGTGGCTGTTTCACACCAACGTGGTGGCCTTCTTTACCGAAACGAAGCCACGGAAACAATGGCACGAGTTGTATGTTCTGCTTCTATAAGTGTCACTATTTTAGATTCCACATATAAGTGAGATCACACAGTGTTTGTTGTTTCTGTGCTTGGCTTAACTCCCTAAACATAACGTCCTCCAAGTCCACCTGTGTTGTTGCAAAGGACAACATTTCCTTCTTTTTCGAGGCTGAATAATATTCCTTTGCATGCATATTACCTATATCCCAATTTTTGTTTTTATCCATTCTTACATCCATGCACACTTGGGTTGCTTCCACGTCTCAGTTATTGTGCATAATACTTCAACAAACACAGGAGTGCAAATATCTCTTCAAGATCCTGATGTCCATTTTTTTTGTGGTACAAATAAATCTGTTACACAAATAAAAGAAGAAACATTGGCAGGTGTCCCCGACACACAGCTGTCGTAGGAGAAATGAGAAAAATGAAAAAGAGCCACGTTTCCACCACCCATATCAAGGCATCGAGGGTCTGGGTGATTTGGTGATAAAGATCGTGGACTCTAAACCCCGCTGGGAACATCAGTTTCCCCTCTGCTAACTGTGGAATTGAGCGAAGCTTGCACGAGCTCACTCAGCCTGACTTTCCTCACCATGAAATAGGAGCTCGTGGACATGGGATTTCTGGCCACTCTATACCGAGTCTGGCTCACTGCACAGGAGAGAGAACGGATTTGGTTTGTTTTGTTGTCATTTTCATTACAGAAAGGTACTGCTCTGTGCTTTTATTTAACAGACTCTTACAGAGCACTCACTCTGTGTTAGGTCCTGGAGTAGATCAATGACTTAGTATTGGTACCTTCGCCAGTACTAACTCATAGATCCATCCCCACGGGAACCCTGTGAGGTGATGTGGTGGGCTGAATGGGTGGATGGATGGATGGGCAGGTGGGTGGATGGATGGGTGGGTGGATGGATGGATGGATGGGTGGATGGATGGATGGGTGGATGGATGGATGGGTGGATGGATGGGTGGATGGAAGGATGGATGTATGGGTGTGGGATGGATGGATGGATGGGTGGATGGGTGGATGGATGGGTGGATGGATTGTTGGATGGATGGGTGGATAGATGGGTGGATGGATAGATGAGTGGATGGATGGTTGGATGGGTGGGTGGATGGATGAGTGGGGGGTAGATGGATGGATGGATGGGTGGATGGATGGATAGAAGGATAGATGGATGGGTGGGGGGTGGATGGGTGGATGGATGGATGGGTGGGTGGATGGAACCCTGTGAGGTGGTGTGGTGGGCTGAATGAGGCAAATACCTCCAAAGACATTCATGTCCTAGCCTCAGAACTGTGACTATGTGACCTTCCATGGCAAAACGAGACTTTGCAGATGGGATTATGGGAAGGATCTCAAGATAGAAAGATGATCCTGAATGATCCAGGTGGGCCCTAAATGCATTCACCAGGGTGCTTGTAAAAGAGAGGCTGGACCATGAGAATCACAGGAGACGTGAGGTTGGGGGAACTGCCTTTGAAGATGGAGGATGAGCCCAGGAGCCATGTGGGATGTGGTGGTCTCTAGAAGCCGGAAAAGTCAAGAGCCCCAAATTTTCCCTGGAACTTCCAGAAAGGACCATCCCTGCCAACGCCTTGATTTTAACCCAGGTAGACTCGTGTCACACTTCTGACACCCAGAACTGCAAGACAATAAGTTTGTCTTGTTGGAAGACGCTGATTTGTGACCATTTGCCACAGTAAACTCATCCCTGTGGGAAAGTCATTGTCTCCATTTAACAGAAAGGAACACTAAGAAACAGAAGGGTGAGATGCTTAGTGTGAGATCTCATGCCTCGAAATCCGTACCCTCTGCTGCCTCCAGATTCTAAATCCCTAATCCAGATGTGTAGTCACCAAAGGACTATTTTTGCATTAACAGTGTGGCCAACCTGGCAATCCATGCCGGGGATTCATGACCACACTCCCACATGGCAGCTTTGTTTTCAGTGGGGTGCACGACTCCCTCATCACTCCACGTCCTCTTATCATCCAGAGCAAGCCTGCTGATGAACATTCTCAGGGCAATCAATTCCCTTTTCAAACCCTTTCAGACACCTCACTTTGTATAGACATGTGGGTACAGGGGAAGTTTCCAGCCAAGAGTCCTCTATGTCCTCAATGTCCACTAGATGTTGGTGACCTCCCAGTATCCAATTTAACATCCTGATGAACAGGAAAGTTATTCAGAAGCTCATTTCCCTGATGAACTAGATGTTTAGCTATTGAGGTTATCCCAGAAAGCATTGGATCCTATTGCACCTCAGCATGACTAGTTGTTCTCTCAGGGCTGGCTACGTTCCCATCCCAGGTAATATTCCATCGAGATGAAGCCTGTTCCAACATGAGCCACCAGTATTTGGAATGTGCAAGCAGGGTACAAAGGAGAGGGTGACCTCCCAGCAAATCAGGGATGCACAGCCCAGGAAAGAACTCAGGTGCCATCTCCAAATTCCTAAGCATCGTCCACAGTCATCTGCACATCTGTGCAAGACATTGTAGTGCCACCAAGGATGCCATGTTCAACTGGAGACAGAGCCGTGAGGAACATCCTCCTGCTGCCCATGGGACCACCCAAGGGATCACCTGCAACTGGGCAGAGGAAGACTATGAACAGGGTAAGTCATGTCCAGAGTGGACTCTGGGTCAACTGCCCAGTGGAGAAGGGACAGGGTCAGTGGTGGCCCACGCCATGGTTAGCCGATAAGTCTCCCAACAATATCCATGGAGTGAGTGCTGCCTCCCTCTGCCCAGGGCCAAGGGGACTCGCAAGATGTGGGATTTTCAGCTTCGAAAGAGGGTCAAGTCCCAGGCAAACCCGGGTGGGTCGGTTGTCCCACGTCTCTGAGCCGAGTCAACGAGGATATCCCACCGCCTTGATCACCAGAACGGAGGTGTCTGCTTTGTGATCGTGTGTCTCACCAGACGTGGCTCTCGTTACACATTTCCACTGAACCCCACTGGGACCTAGATCCATCGAGAAGGTGGAGCTGATGACTCCCTTCTCTCTGTTCCTCTTCTCAAACCCACACACGCTGTTTTTCTTCAAAGTCATCATTCAACTGCAGGCTCACCACCCCCAGGATGGTCTTCAAGAAAACACGAGCAGGGAAATGGAACCCATTCTCAGGACCAGCATCTCTGTAACAATGCCAGGTTTGCCCATACCGCTGTCTTAGTCCACTTGGGTTGCTATAACAGAATATCACAGCCTGGGCGGCTTATACACAGCAGGCATTCATTGCTCCCAGCTCTGGAGGCTGGAAGTGCGAGATCCCGGCGTGGCGGAGGCTGTGTCTGGTGGGGACTCATGTCCCGGTTCACAGACAGCGCCTTCTCGCTGTGTCCTCACGTGGTGGAAGGGGCGAGGGAGCTCTCTGGGG
>VBSM01003163.1:1612975-1627267 GCA_008086735.1 Cheirogaleus medius
AAAAAAAAGAAAGAAAGAAAGAAAAGAAATTCACTCATTTTAAAGCTAACCCTGGAAAAATTCACCCTGACACTGGGACTCATTCAAAAATAAAGTTTGAATGAGAACTTGCAAAATGCTAGTCAGCACACACACACACACACACACACACCCCTCCACCTGAAAATGTTCGCACGAATTCTTCGAGACCCTGCAATGAGTTTTAAGAGTTCTTCATGCATTCTGGATATCACGCCCTTACTGGAGAAATCATTTGCCAATGTTTTCTCCCGGTCTGTAGGTTGCTTTTTGACTTCCTCGAGAGTGTCATTTGGGGCACAATTTTTTTTTCTTAAATTAATTTTATTTCTAATAAAGTTAATTTTAATAAAGTTTAATTTTAATAAAGTTTATCTATTTTTTTTTTTATTTTGGTCTGTTTCGTGGCTTGTGCTGGTGGTGTCGTATCTCAGAAGCCACGCAATACGCTTTCAGTAAACATTGTTTTCCAAACGCATCACTGATGCCGAATGCCGGTCCCATAGGCGAGCTGTGCCATGGCCTTTTGGGGTCAGGGTAGAAGGCAGCGTCCGTGGATCGGGAGAGACGGAGACGGCAGTGAAGGAGGAAAGAGAGGTGCTCAGCCCGCCACAGCCCCGCTGAGTTATTTGAGCCGGACTCTGCAGTCTGCCTCATCTCAACTCTCCCCCACGACTCTCCTAAGGGGGAGCCCCGTGTTGAAAGGAAAACTCCTGAAAGCCCAGGCACGCAGCGTCAAAGTCGAGCCTATTTCAACACCGCGGACAGTCCCGAGACCGCACTTTTCAACGCTCTGCTCTTACGGGCTCCAAACAGACGGCTTACGAGGTGGGCTGAGCTCATGAGTGAGTGAAATCCCTCGTAAACCCCCGGGAGACCCCTGTGAGCCCCCCAGACACCCCGAATCCAATCCGTTCATAAGAAAACCCCCATCCAGGCCCCAGATGAGAAACATCAGCCTTCCCTGCCGCTGTTCCGGCTCTGCCTGTCCGAATCGCACACGGCTCTGGCGTTTTACGGCAGAACCAATTTTGGGGGGGACCCTTGGTGACTTCATTTTCTTGGCTCCGACAAAGCGGAAAAGCCCCAACTTCCGTCCCCTGCCTGTCCGAAGACGGTTTGAGAACAGAACCGGAAAAGAAATTCTTGCCGTGACACGGAGGGGTGGGGGGCGGCTTTCACACGAGCAAGAGGGCTCGGGTAAGAATACACGTGTCTGTGACATGTAGAGAGACACACGTGCACACGCGTGTCAGACATGGGGAGGTTATTACGTGATTGAGGTCGGATCAGTCGGCCTTTTCTAAAGGAAGACGCGAGCCGACTCTCCTACTGCAGAAACAGCTTTAGCTCTGTTTTTTTAAAAAAGAAATCCCATTATTAATTAGCAGCCTGACTCTGCACACTCCCCGAAGAACCGCTAATGGGCCGCCCTTTTCCGACAGAGACGTGGGACCGGCGGGCGGCGGGGGCAGGCACAGGGTGGGGGAGGAGATTTAAATAATTCAGTACAAACACAAATTAAGTAGAGTGAGAGTTCCTCAAATCCCACTAATGCCTCCTTACTTTAATGATTATTTTTTAATCCTCTGCGCACACAATGGCCACATGCTAATTGCCACTCGCAGGCACCGGATCCGTCCTGCCTAAAAGCCCCTGCTCTTTTTGCTAGGGACAATTTGATGGGATTGTTTTTTCTCCCCAGTTTTGTGATAATGGGTTTTTTTCCTAAAGCATTGGTAATAAAATGGTAATCTCAGACATAAAAGAATTAGCATTAACTCCTTCAAGACCCGCAGGCTCAGAGACAGGATTGACTCCTTCGGATGTGGGTTTGATCCCGGCAGATTATATCACTGAATTTTATTAAACAGGGAGTACACCGGGAGTGAATGGCAACAAAGCCGGGATATCACCGCCACCTTCGGAATAAAGCTACCTCTTCGGAATAAAGCTACCTCGCAAAGCGCTG
This sequence comes from Cheirogaleus medius, assembly GCA_008086735.1. NCBI lineage: Eukaryota > Metazoa > Chordata > Mammalia > Primates > Cheirogaleidae > Cheirogaleus > Cheirogaleus medius. The sequence goes on from VBSM01003163.1 coordinate 1,614,966, forward strand.
GAGCAACTATTGTTTCCTCTTTTTCCCCCGTTGAAAATCTGCGCGGACAAGAACAAAAAAGGATTATACTGTTTTGATCTATATTGACGTACGATGACATAGCACATACCATACAAAGTGATGTGTAAACAGAACAAATAGTAATTATTCATGCAATTATGATTTCCAATATGGGAGAAACTGGTTTTGGCGTCTGGGTGCTCTTGGCCACCACGAGAGGTCCAGGCAAGTGAGAACAAAGATGGGTTTCAGGTCTGGGGCGGGGAGTGTCTGTCGCAAGCTGGAGTCTCTTGTATGCAGACGGCAGAAACGCTGGCAGAAAGCATCCGAATTGTGCAAAAAACGATATCATATCAGGGCCAACTGAAAGGCTTCCCCTGGTTTGCAATGAGGCGGACGGATCACCAACGCCACTAGAGAGAGACCTAGGCAGGATTCCGAATGCCCTCAGCACAGAGAAATGGCGAGTGCTTGAGGTGATGGATTTGCTAAACACCCTGGGTTGATCATTATGCAACTTGTATACGTGTATCAAAACACCACACTGTGCCCGGTAAACATGCACAAGCCACATGTGTTCATTAGCAATAAAATAAAACTTAAACAATTAAAGACCAAACCATTTTACTAATTAAAAAAATGTTAAACCTAGGCCAGGTGCAGTGGCTCACATCTGTAATCCTAGCACTTTGGGAGGCTGAGGCAGGAGGATTGCTTGAGGCCAGGAATTCGGGACCAACCTGGGCAACATAGTGAGACCCCATCTCTACAAAATATTAAGAAAAATTAGCCGGGTGTGGTGGCTAAAGACTGTAATCCTAGCACATTGGGAGGGTGAGGCAAGAGGACTGCTTGAGGCCAAGAGTTCAAGACCAACCTGGGCAACATAGTGAGACACTGTCTCTATCAAAAAAAAAATTAGCATGAGTCCCAGCTACTAGGGAGGCTGAGGCAGGAGGATCCCTTGAGCCCAGGAGTTGGAGGCTGCAGTGAGCTGTGATCACCCCACAGCTCCAGCCTGGGCAACAGAGTGAGACCCCGTCTCTAATGAAAACATAAATGTTAAATCTATGAATTCGTATTAAACAACATACACACACACTGACACACACACACACAGGCAGCCTCATCTGTTACCTTTGGAAGGAACTCAGGTACTAAGTTCATTTTCTGAAAACTGATTTTCAAAAGAATTTTTTTTTTGCAAAAAAAGAAAAATCAAACAAGTGTTGTGCTTTCCCACTACAACTTGTATTTCTGGGTAGCAAGACAGTAATTGAGGGAAAGTACTTTTTCAACAGGAGAATTCTAGCTCATACGTGCAAAAGAAATTGAATTGTGCTGCTATAAACATTCGAGTGCAGGTGTCTTTTTTATAGGATGTCTTTTTTTCCCTTTGGGTAAATACCCAGTAGCGGGATTGCTGAATCAAACAATAGTTCTACTTTTAGCTCTTTGAGGTATCTCCATGTTACTTCCCACAGAGGTTGTGCTAGTTTGCAGTCCCATCAGCAGTGTAGGAGTGTTCCTATCTCTCCGCATCCACTATCAACTACAAAACACAGTGGTGATCTAGCACCTCTTGTATCATCCTGGATGGAGCTGGAGCCTGTTCTACTAAGTGAAGTATCCTAAGAATGGAAAAACAAGCACCACATGGACTCACCATCAAATTGATATTTACTGACCAACATTCGTGTGCACGTATGGAAATAACATTCATCAGAAACCAAGCAGGTGAGAGGGGGAGGAGGGGATGGGTAAACTCACACCTAACGGGTACGATGCACACTGTCTGAGGGATGGGCACACTTATAACTTTGCCTCAAATGGTACAAAAGCAAATTACGTCACCAAAACCTTTGTACCCCCATACTATTCTGAAATAAAATTTAAAACAAAATCTTCATCAACATCACCATGTAAAGTCTACCACCTAATGCATTTCCAAACCATGGCTTTAATTTTGAGTTTGAAAGATGGAAAATAAAGTACTCATCCACCAAAAAATAAAAAAGAAGAGAAAAGAAAAGAAAGAAAGTTCTGGAGATGGATGTTGGCGATGATTGCAGGACAGGAAGGCCGCTGAGCTGTGCACTCAAACATTTATTTTATCAGACTGAAAAACCTAGCTCACAAAGGTCTTCCAGAATGCTTCAGAGATGGCGTCTCCTCAGTCACAAACCGGCGTGTGTTCCTTTCTGGCCCCGACTTTTCCTTTCTCAAAGAAAGCTCTCGAGGATTCAGAGACAGAACCATGGATGCTCATGGCAGGCACCGAGAAAGAGCTCCAACCCCACCTCCCCTGCTGCCTGCGTTTCTGCCCCGTGTTCGGGACAGACGCCTTCACGCCGGTCTTGGGGTCAGGTCCTTCTCGATCCTCCGCCCAGTTTCTCAGAGTGGCCAGGAGGGATGGGCCTGGCTCCAGACCAGGTTCAGAGAAGGGAGAAGGTCCATTTATTGTGTGAAAGGAGATGTCCAAGCACCGAGAGAGACGACCTCACACGTCACAGTTAGCCCAGGGAGGGTGGCCGGGAGGGACCGGGGACCCCGGGGAGGGTTCTGGGCTCCTGAGGGCAGGGTGTGGTGCGGGAAGGAACCAGGCCAGGCTGAAGAGCCGACCAGAGACACAGCTGGGGGTCGCTGAGGGGTAATGACGACGTCCCAAATCAGAGTAAGTCCCAGGGACGTGGTTCTGGAGACCAGAAGTCAGAGCTGAGGCCGGCAGAAGTTCCAACATGGAAATGCCTCAGGGAAAATTGCGTGTGGGGATGGGGTCGCATCTCCTTCCAACCTTGCTAAAGGTATGTCCACCTGGAACCTGGGAGTGTGGACTTATTTGGAAGTAGAGTGTTTGCAGGTGCAATTAGTTAACCATCTGGAGATGAGATCATCCTGGATTAGGGAAGGCCCCTGTGAGCATAAGAAATAAACCTTTTCTCCTGATAATCTATCTTTTGTGCATTTAATTAGCAGGCCCCAGTCACTGAACCTAAGAGGGTAGGAAAAAAGATTTTGTTTTGAGTTTTTTTCCTCCCCCCTCCATGAACTTATTTGGAAAAAGGGGTCTTTGCAGATATAATCAGTGAAGGATCTCAAGATGAGGTCATCCTGGAATAGGGACGGCCCTAAACCCAGTGACAGGTGTCCTCATGAGAGACAGCAGAGGAGAAGCAGACACAGAGGAGAAGCCACGTGGAGACGGAGGCAGACGCCGGAGTGACGCTGCGGCCACAAGCCCAGGGACGCCCGGAGACCCCGGGAGCTGGAAGAGGCAGGAAGGAGCCTCCCCTGGAGCCTGTGGAGGGAGCGCGGCCCCGAGACTCCTGCGCCCTACACTCCTTGGCTCCGGCACTGAGGCAGGACACATGTCTGTTGTTTTAAGCCCCCAGTGTGTGCTCACTCACCCCGGCAGCTGCAGGGCACTATTACAGAGTCTGAGTCCACGCGGGGAGAAGAGACCCCTCCTCTGGGGCCTCCGGAGCATCCCGGCTCTCACGGGGGCAGGTGCAGCCCCCAATACGGCCCCGCAGTTAGTTTCGGGGGCTGCTGGCCTCGGCCCCTCCACCTGGGATTTCTGCAGGGGGTCATCTCATGGGAGGTGGGGGAAGATTCCAGCAAAGCTGACCTTCACTCCAAGACAGGTCTGGTCTGTACCTATTCAAAGGTGATCTCCGAGCCTTTGTGATGTCCTGCCTGGCAAAAACGTCCTTATTCCCCTGGGGCCCTGGGCCTCCCCGAGAGTCTGCGCTGACAGCCTCACTGACACTGGGGGCCTTGGGACAGGTGGTATCAGCTTGACCTCTGTGGGGTTAGGGTTAGGGCGACCCTGCCCCTCGGTGGCCAGCCCTCAGCACACAGCCCGGGCACAGGCTGAGGTCGCATCCTCGGTGAGTCCTCCTAGTAATTCACTTGGGGGTGATTTGGGGACCCCTAAACTTGCAGCTGGTATCAGGGTGAGAATGCTTTGGGGATCCCCAAGTTTCCAGCTTTTGTCAGAGGCTGATTTGGGGAACCCCAAGCTTGTAGCTGAGGTCAAAATGAGCATGATTTGGGGATCCCCAATCTTTCAGCCAGTGTCAGACTGAGGGTGACTTGCAAACCCCTGATATTCCAGCTGGTGTCAGACTGAGGGCTATTTGGGGATCCCCCGAATTTCCAGCTAATGTCACAGGCTGATTTGGGGAACCCCGAGCTTGCAGCTGATGTCAGAATAAGTGTGATTTGGGGAACCCTCAAACTTGTAACTGATGTCAGAGTGAGGGCGATTTGCGGAGACCGTGCTCCCCAACTTCTCGGGGATACAAGGTCAAAATTTGGGGCAGCCCCCCACATTGGCTTACAAACCCAGACCCTCGGTGCCTTGGCAAAGTCACCTCCAGAAAGTGTTCGGAGGAGAAACCACAGCACCCGGGGCTCTGCGGGGGGTTTGCGGGGGCCGCATTGGGGCGAGCCCGGGACCCCCTTGAAGGTTGGATGCGGGTCCATCTGGAGGCGGCCGGTGAACTTCCGGAAGGCTCCGTCTCCCCGTGTAGACGAGGAGCTGTTTCCACCGCAGGATCTCCACGCTTAGGCTCCCAGCCCTAAGGTCTGAACCCTGCGGACGCCTGACCACATGTCTGCACCTGGCTACCGCGCATGCTCAGAACACAGACTCTTGAGGGGCTCGCAGACTGCGCAGGGCATGAGATGCTCTGCCAGGCGCTGGACGCCCACCTACCCGCGCCTCGCGGACAGGTGGGCGCCCCTGGGGCCCCCGTCTCTCCTCCTCCTCCAATGAGTCTGGGGCCCCCGACTTGCAAAGCTCGGTTTCGGCGCAGAGATCCGCCGCGGCCCGTCTGCGAAGCGCAGGAATTTGCAAAGGAATATTCGAGAGCTCACGTTCCCTCCGCGAGGACCCAGGGCGCCGGGCGTGGAGGCTCGTGCGTGGGTGGACAGGTGTGGAAATTGCTCACGGGGTGTCCACAGCGCCGGACTGGAGACGGGGTCACGTGCTGGAGTTCTGCCCCAGTTCTGGCCCTGCAGGTTGGGGGTGGGGGGGCCACGTGGCACCTGCTACTCCGCGCTCATAGACCCGTCCACTGTCTAATCTCTCTGTCTCTCTCTGTGGCAATGCAACCAGAGACAATTTGCAACCAGAGACAATTTGCAACCAGAGACAATTTGCAACCAGAGACAATTCACCCCCCAAGGCTAAACTGTGATAATTAGGTGATGCAAGCTGCTGGCACCGGGTCGGCGGGGCCCAGGGTCACTGCTCCGCACCCCATTTGCACGGGACGCCCCCCCTCCCCATGGAGTCACCCCGCCCCAAATGCCAGCGGGGGCTGAGGCTGCAACTCCGTGTCAGACCCAATTCTGGAAAGAATAGCAATGTCATCCCATGCAATTAATTAATTCAGGGTGACGTTGGCCGGTCCACCCTCCTGCCCACCTCCCGACTCCGACCACAGCCGGGTTGAGTCCTTCGTGCAGGGTGAGGGGTCCTCACATGGTGCCCAGGATCCGGGGAAGGGGGTGAGGAAGGACTCGGTTCTCTGAGCGTCACCCCCAGTCCCTGCTGGGATCTGTCGAGGGCTTTTGCTTAGCTGCTCTGGGCTGTGGGTGTGGGAATCCGCCTACACCATTTCTGCACAACCTTATCCCAAATGCAACCCCCTCCCCAGGCCTGCTGCCGTCTCTTTCTGCCCTCCGGCACCTGCCCAATGGGGTGGGGGGCACAGAAGCCCTTCCGAGTTTGCATTCCTCGGGGGCACCAGACACCCCAGAACAGCTTGCTTCCAGGCCCAACCAGCCTCCTGCCCTGGGCTCCACCTGTTTGCAGAGACCCCCCCAAATCCAAGCGTCACCTCCTCCCCATCTGCACAGAGGTGCCGGGTCTCACCTTGCAGGTTTGAACCACACCCTCTTTCTCACCCCTCACCTGCGCCCTCTACACCATACCTTCCACCAACAGCAACCTTCACGTGTGTCCGATACTCACATTCCAAAGCCCCTTTCCCTCCTCAGCTACCGGGGCTCTCTGTTCTTCCCTCTCTGCTACAGCAAAGATGCTCAGAGACAGAGAGTGGGGATCCAAGGGGGGGCACACCTGCAGGAGGAGAATGCATAACTTTAAATAAAGTCATGTTGGGTAACGCGTGTGCATTCCATCACAGCCCGGGGAAACAGGATTTTCTCCTCACACTCCAGGGCTTTAATAATTCCGCTCTGGAGATGGGCACCATTCAGAAGAGAGTAAATATCTCTGATGCAGAGCTGTTGAAGTCTCCCCTGTATCTGACCCACGTCCCGCCCCCCGGTAATTTCGGCTCCCCAAGGGTGCACGTCTCCAACCAAAGTTTGAGAGACCGGCAGAGCTCGCATTCTTGCAGAATCTGTTCTCATCTCACTTTTCCCCTCTTTTTTTTATAAGGATGGGATGGAAGAGAACAAAAAAATAGGCAATTTTACGCAAGACGAGTGCAGCAATTTTACACAACACGAGTGCAACAATTTTATACAAGACGAGTGCAACAATTTTACACAAGACGAGTGTAGCAATTTTACACAAGACGAGTGCAACAATTTTACACAAGACGAGTGCAACAATTACACGAGATGAGTGTAACAATTTTACACAAGATGAGTGCAACAATTTTACACAAGACAAGTGCAACAATTTTACACAACATGAGTGCAACAATTACACGATATGAGTGTAACAATTTTACACAAGACGAGTGCAACAATTTCACGAGATGAGTGCAACAATTTTACACCCGATGAGTGCAATTCCTCGGCATGGTGCATTAAAACCGAATCCTACACTTAAAGCATCCTTAAAATGACACATTTTATGTTTCTCTCTATGTAGTCCCGTAACAAAAAAAATATATATATATAGTAATTTTTTTAAAATTGGGCATCAAAATACGGAGATTTCCTTCTTATTTTTCCACCGCTTTCTGAGAGATTTTGAATGCATAAAACTCTACCAAGAAAGCATCACAAGTCTACATTTATTTTGTGGCCTTCTTGGGGAGCAAATGGAGGCCCCTAAATCCAAAGTCATGGGGTGGGGGTGTCCCTAAGAGACATTTCTAGGAACAATGGTTGGCGCGAAAGTTTACACATCGCAGAGGATGCAAAGTCGGCATATCTCTTGTGACGGTGACCCGTGTCCCCGGTTCTGCATGACTTTCACGGAGTGAACGTGAAAAACATGAGACCGTCCCCATGCATCAAATGCACCTGTCAGTCTGTATTTAAAGGTCAACTTAGGGTTAGAGGACGGCAGTGACCTCTGGCTGGGACACTTGTCCACCCAGAGAAAGCAGGGACATTCGCCCTGTGGTAGATCCACCATCCAAGTTGCCCTCTAGAGCCGGGCGCTTCACCACCAAGGCCAAGATTCCTCTCCGGGGACCCCCAAATCCCAGAGATGTGGGCTGACCTGCCTGCCTAGGGTTTCGGTCCCCGGGGGCTGCATTCCCCACTGGCCAGAGCTCAGACCTGCACACCCCATCCTTGTCCACCCCAGCCTATTGTCACTGGCAAAGCTGCAAGAACCCCCTCTTGTCATCGGGGCTGGCGACCTTCCTCCTGCTATTAAGTAGTTCAGTGGTTAAAGAGTCAAACCCCTGCACTAGAATCAATCCTCTGCAAAATCGTTGCATAGATGTGTTCTCGGATGCTATGTCAAGACATAGTCAGTTCTAGAAGATTTAAAAATACTGAATCCTCCCAGTTAAAAGTAACCACTCATCATGCAAACAAGAAAGCCACCCCCCCACTGTGTTATTGCACTTCAAAAAAAAATCAAGGTAAAATTTGCACAACATAAAATCCACAGACATGAACGATTCAGCGGTGCTTAGTACAACATCGCGCTAATTCCACAAGTCTTTTCATTGTTCCCCTTTCCGCCGGTTCCTGCAACCAGAAATGCATGTCCTGTCTCCGTGGATGTTCCGGCTCTGGGCATTTCATAGAAACGGGATCGTGCGACGTGTGTGGCTTCTTTCCCGGAGCAGGACGATTTTCAAAGTCCATGCACCTCGTAGCAGGTGCCAGAGCCTCCTTCCTTTTCATGGATGCGTACTATTCCCCTGTGTATACTGTGTTTCCCCGAAAATAAGACCTACCCATAAATTAAGCCCTCACAGGATTTGTAAGCATTTGTGCAATAGAAGCCCTACCCCGAAAATAAGACCTAGTGACGGGTGTGGCTACGCGGCGCATCTGCACAACCCATGCGTGTCGTCACGGAGCGGTCAAGAACACGAGCAGCCCTTCTCATCTGCCCCTTGAGAGCTCTGTGGCTCGACATGAGAGACTGGGGCCGATGGTTCTAAAGGAAATAGAGTCGCAAGACATTCAGGATGGAATTCGGGGTTTGGAGAGTGAGGATGATGTTCCAGAAGAAGACGACTTCACTCTATTTGAATAAATGTAGATGGTTGTACCATCCTTAAAAAAAAATAACACATGCCCTGAAAATAAGCCCTGGGGTGTCTTCTTGAGGAAAAACAAATATAAGACCCTGTCTTGTTTTTGGGGAAACACAGTAGACTTGGGAGCATAGCTGCTAGTATGCTGTAGCCGTGCATGTTCAATACCTCTGCCCGGATCACCCCAAATGAGCATCTGGACGCCAAGGCCTCTCTGTCTGTCCAGGCTCATGCGTGTCCATTCCTTCCCCCCCAAAGCCTCTCACCTCCTTGTCTTCCCTCTAAGCCCAACTCAACATCTACGGCCCTTCAGCTGACAGCCCCCAAACGCCCACGTGTTCCGGTGACACTTCTGGCCTGCAGGGTCGGAGAGAGCCGGGAGGCTCCCATAAAAACCTCAGCACAGTCGGGAATCTGCTCGCCATCTGTTGCCCGGGGCAGCTCACCTCGACCCGCCGCTTTTTGACATTTAATACCCCGGACGCGGGCGACGCATAGATCATTCCTACCTTGTACTTTTCCCCCGTCTCATTACGGGGGATTTATCCCCTTGCTTTGTAGCCGGTGGAGCCTCCACCCTAATCGTTTCTTCCATGTGTTGTAAATCTGTCTGCCAATCAGTAAAACACGGAGCGGAGACCCCGGCAATTTCCTCTCCCACCACCGCGGCGGCGGCGGCCGGAGCAGAGTGTTCAAATAGAAATGAAACGTGTTTGCAACCCTTTCCCTTGCACTCACGCCAGACTCCTCGAGATCACTGCAGGAATTTTTAATATGCAAGACATACCCTCGGCGTGAGGTCACCCCGGGATCTAATTGGAACAGGGGACCCCGGGGCCGGACCGGCTGCCCGGCCACTGGCGCTCTGCCACGCCAGCCCCTGCGGTCACGCATCGTCTGGTTTTATGCACTGTCTTATGCTGAGTTCACAGATGCATTCCTGGGTTTCCTCTGCGACAGGCCAGCCCCGAGTGGCCCCGGAGACACCAGCACAGACCCCAGCCCCAAAACAAGCCAGCGTGTGCCGTCTCCACGGAGACCCCTGGTCCAACGAGACCCCCTGTCTGGTCTGGGTGCCCCGAATCGGTGCACACCCCAACCTCAGTTGAAACCTCGTGGCTGCAGCTTAACGCACCTGCTCAGGTGCCCAGTAACCTTCCCTGGGAATATACACTTTGTGTCTAATTCCTCAGCTTCGGTCTGAGCAAACTTGCACGTGGGGAGACACTTTGTATCTAATTCCTCAGCTTCAGTCTGAGCAAACCTGCATGTGGGGAGACACTTTGTATCTAATTCCTCAGCTTCCGTCTGAACATAGTTGCATGTGGGGAGACACTTTGTATCTAATTCCTCAGCTTCCGTCTGAACATAGTTGCATGTGGGGAGACACTTTGTATCTAATTCCTCAGCTTTGGTCTGAGCAAATCTGCATGTGGGGAGACACTTTGTATCTCATTCCTCAGCTTCGGTCTGAGCAAAGTCCCACGTAGGGAGACACTTTGTATCTAATTCCTCAGCTTCGGTCTAAGCAAAGTAGCACGTCGGGGAGAAAGGATTTGCAAATTGTTACAATGTTCTCTGCCGCTGGCTCGCGTTAGCCAAGCAAAGTGCAGGACGCCCAGTGAAACCCGAATTGGACACCAATAGCACTATGGCAGGGGACTATGTTTATGCAAAAAGCATCTTTTGTTTATGTGAAGTTCAAGTTTAACTGAGAATCCTGTTTTTTTTCTTTCTGGAAACCCCATTTTCTTTTTTAAAAAATTAGTCTAGAATCTTGTACCTTATTTTTTCGTTCCAAAGTATTACGAGGTACAAGTAGTTTTGGTATTTTGGTTACATGAATCGTTTTTGTGATGCTTGAGTTCAGGGCTTTAAGTGTGCCACTCACCCAGATAGTGACCATTGTACCTGTTGGGTAGGCTTTAGCTCCTTCCCTCCGCCCCACTCCCCCTTGCTTGATTTCCACTGAGTTTTACTTCGATCTGTGCACAGGTGTGCTCATCGGTTAGTTCCAATTTAATCGCGAGTACATGCGGTGTTTGGTTTTCCCATTCTTGAGATACTTCACTTAGGAGAATTGTCTCCACTTCCATCCAGATTGTTGCAAAAGGCGTTAAGTCATCCTTCTTCGTGGCTGAGTAGTATTCCACACTATACCACATGTTATTAATCCACTCATGTGTTGAGGGGCACTTGGGTTGTTTCCACATCTTTGCAATTGTGAATTGCGATGCTATAAACATTCGAGTGCAGATGTCTTTTTGATAAAATCACTTATTTTCCTTTGGGTAGATGCCCAGTAGTGGGATTGCTGGGTCAAATGATAGTTCTACTTGTAGCTCTTTGAGGTATCTGCATACTGATTTCCACAGAGGTTGTACTAGTTTGCGGTCCCACCAGCAGTGTGTGTGAGCGTGGAAACCCCAATTTCATGGCTCAGTTTGTCTGTTGGCTTCCCAGGACAGAGCTGAGACCCCCTGGAAGTCCCTACATTTTCCTTCTAATTCTTCTCCTTACAATGCTATTTTCAGGTAGGTAGGGCAACAGGACCCATATCTTGGGGGCCATGGTGTTGACATCGCAGGGGGACATAAATCTGACATTTTCTGGCTGTCCCTGCAAACTCGTCCTCCATGCAACTGGCTGAGGCCATACCTGTGGACAGGTGTCAGTTACCTGCGACTGGCTGGAAGGTACGGTAGCTCTGTCTGCACTTATTCTGGAGCTGCTGGCTTCATTTTTCACCCTTAGATCATAATACGGCTTCTCAGTTTCTATCAAGGAAATGCCATCTTCCACCCGGCATGCAAACACACACACACACATGTGCAAACACACACGCACGTGCACACATGCGTGTGCAAAGACACAGGCATGCATGGTATGTCCAGCATGTGATTCTCATATCCCTGACTTCACAGAGAGGCCGGAGGCAAACCCTGCCGCCCCCAGACCCTGCAGCCAGAATCATGACAAATTGCATGAATATGTGCAAATTGCCCAAACGATGTCATGCACCACGGCTCCCCTCGGCGCGGGTGGAACGCCGCAGCGGAAGGTCAGGTCGGGCCTCGCTCTCAATCTGATTGAGGCAATTACATTCAATTTGCTTAAATTCATCACGGAGAAAAAAAACCCCATCCGTTCCTCTCGACCCTAGGAGCAGGTTTATTCTCCGCCGGGGCCGGACGCCACAGCATCATCTCAGACAGGAAACCTCCTCGTCCGCGCATGTCTTCGAGGTCCTGGGGCGCCCCGACAGGGTCCCCCCACCCCACCCCGGGGAATGGCAGACAGCTGTCAGAGGGGCAGAGAATTCCCCACACGAGCAAGAGGTTTTCGGAGCTCACGAAACAGGTTTTGCAGGTGCGGTTTGACAGTGGCCATAAGTGAATGGAGGTGGAAATTTCACCCCAAACACTCGCTGAGGGGTTATTTCTCCCGCATTTATGCAACACCCGGCCCGGGTTGCGTTCTGGCTCTTGAATCCTGAGCCAGCAATGTGCAAAAGTTCCTGAGAGCCGGACCCAGCTCTGTCCCAAGCTGGACTATGGGCTGAGGGGGTCACGGGCATGACATGGTCTCCACGTGCCCGGGAAGACAGAGCTGGGACCGGTGCGTTTTGTGGGCGCTACCCTGGTGGTGCTCAGTTTCCCCTAAAGAGCTGACGTTTGGTTCCGTGTGACCACGACCGTGGTTCCATGAACAGGAGCTCTGGGGGTTCATGTTGCACATCGAGCTACCTGAGCAAGTTCCCTCTGGGGGTCCCCCTGGAGCCGGCGTCGACAGTCTCTCTTTGCAAACCAGGAGGGGGAAGCTCCGAGACCCCCCCCCCCACCAGGGTGGAACTGAGTCCCACCGGGTCGG
>VBSM01003163.1:1633704-1644048 GCA_008086735.1 Cheirogaleus medius
CGTGGTAGACAGAATAATGTCCCCAGAGATGTCCACATCCTAATCCCATGTGGTGGACAGAATAATGTCCCCAGGGATGTCCATGTCCTAATCCCATGTGGTGGACAGAATGATGTCCCCAGAGATGTCCACGTCCTGATCCCATGTGGGAGACAGAATAACGTCCCCAGAGATGTCCACGTCCTAACCTCATGTGGTAGACAGAATAATGTCCCCAAAGATGTCCACATCCTAATCCCACATGGTAAACAAAATAATGTCCCCAAAGATGTCCATGTTCTGTTCCCACGTGTCCATATTACCAAATCTACAGAGATTGAAGGGGCTGCTCAACCCACCAGCCCCAATGTTCTTCCTTCACATCATCTGTCCCCACGGAAGAAACTCTGCAAGTTACTTGTTCTTGTCGTTCATTAATGCCACCAAAACATGAGATGAGTGACAACAGGGAGGTGTATATATGGGCCACAAAAAAGGATGAATCAATGTACTTTGTATTAAAGACATTTTATAGAAAAGACACCTGCACTTGAATATTTATAGCAGCGCAATTCACAATTGCACAGATGTGGAAGCAACCCAAGTGCCCATCAATCCATGAGTGGATTAATAAAATGCTGAGTGTCGTGGAATACTACTCAGCCATGAAGAAGGATGATTAATGTCATTTGCAACAATCTGGATGGAGCTGGAGCCCATTCTCCTAAGTGAAGTATCTCAGCAATGGAAAAACAAGCACCACATGGACTCACCTGCAAACTGGTATTAACGGATCAACACCTAAGTGGACATATAGGAATAACATTTGTCGGGTGTCGGGCAGGTGGGGGGGATGGGTATATACAAACATAATGAGTGAGATGTGCAATGTTTGGGGGATGGTCATGCCTGAGGCTCTGCCTGGAGGGGGTAGGGGGACATGGGCAATGTACGCAACCGTAATATTTGTACCCCCATAATATGCTGAAATAAAAAAAATAATAATAATTAAAAAAAAGTAAGTGGGAGAATATTAGGCCAATAAAATCCCCTTAATTTCTTGAGGATAAATGTGGACTCTTCTCTCTCCCTTTGGCTGGAATGCAGATGTAATGGCTGGAGATGGCAACGCAGCCATGTTGAGGTGTGAGTAAGAAGTCATGTGCTAAGGACAGTAGGGCAAGAACATGGAAAATGACTGACATATTGAATCTCTGTAATAACTCTGGACCCCGTGATCTGGCCTCCTATCATGTCAGAGAGAAATAAACGTCTATATTGTTTGAGTCATTATGACTTGTTTGTCTTCATACATGTGTTCATGCGGTCACATGATATACACTGTCATATCTATCTATGCATCGACCAAACAATTGTCTGTCTGTCATCTGCATATCTATCAATCATCAATCCACCTATCTATCATCCATGTATCTATCAATCATCAGTCTCTCATCCATCAATCATCTATTAACCATCTATGTATCTATCAATCATCAATCCATCTATCTATCATCTATGTATCTATTGATCATCAATTCATCATCTATCAACCATCTATGTATGTATAAATCATTAATCCATAATTCTATCATCTATGTACCTATCAATCATCAATCTCTCATCCATCAATCATCTATCAACCATCTACGTATCTATCAATCATCAATCCATCTATCATCTATGTACCTATCAATCATCAATCCATCTATCATTTATGTATCTATCAATCATCTATCAACCATCTATGTATCTATCAATCATAAATCCATCTATCTATCATCTATGTACCCATTGATCATCAATCCATCATCTATCTACCATTATCAATCATATATATGTATATGTAAACACATATGGCAGGGAGAGAGAGAGATTGAGAGATCAATTTTTCGAGTCCTTGTATTCATGGTCAGCTCCATCCTGGGATTTCAGATTTTATATCAGGTCAACAAATTTTTTTTTTCTTGCTTAAATGAGTCTGTGTTTTGTTTCAGTAGCTGTTGAGTGAAACAACCCTCAGCAAGAAATCAATACAGTTAAACAATTGCATCTACGCCTACTTGCATCCCTGCCTTCCTTCTCTCCAGATCCTGCATCCCGCACCCCAACCCGCACCCGTGGTCTCAGCACCTAACATTTCGCCTCGTGCGGAGGAACTTTTTAACTGAAGGGCCATTTCTTTGTCAGGGCTCTTACGACGCTTTGGAAAACCACCTCAGAATCGACATTCTTACCCTTCACATCTGTAAAATAAACTCATTTCTTTAGGAGAAAGTGAAAGTTTCATAGAGACCCTCAGGGTGTGTTTTTCTTACATCTGTAGCCCCAGCTCAAGCCAAGCACCATTTCCTGGCATTAAGCTTTTCCAGATTGGACTGATGCCCGGACCTCCCCAGGGCCTTCCCTCCAGGTCTCTCCCCATTCCAGCCTCCCGTCCAGGGACAATCTCCACATGACATTGCTTTCATCTCCTCACACCTTGCTCAACAATCCCCCACATCTCTCCCTGACCTACAACAACGATGGCAAAATCTTGAGGCAAAGGAAGCAACTTCGAGCATCGTTAACCTCAAACAGTCCTTTCCCCCACGAGTCCAGATGGGACCTCACATGACTTTTTCCAGTTACCTCCTTTGCTATAGTTGGCTGCTGCCCAGAGCTTACCCACAACCTCAATCATACTTGCTACCCCTGCCGCCAAGGTAAATTCTAAATCTCAGGCTGCAGTGTTGTAGGTCCAACGTGTTCTTGCCTTTCCAACGATGCCCAGGCTGAAGCCCTCACAGAACCTTCTCCTCAGGTGGCCCTGGGGTTACTCCATTGGCTGGCATTGTGCATTTCTATCTGGTCATTCACTGAAGCTTTCAAAACTGCTTATTGAGCACCGATGGTGTACCAGGTGCTGCTCTAGGAACTAGAGGGAGATATCGCGGTGAACAAGATATATACACGTCCCTGTTCTCACTCATCTCATGTTTTGGTGGCAATAATAAATGACAAGAACAAGTAACTTGCAGAGTTTCTTCCATGGGGACAGATGATGTGAAGGAAGAACATTGGGGCTGGTGGGTTAAGCAGCCCCTTCAATCTCTGTAGATTTGATAATATAGACACATGGGGTTAGGACATGGACATCTCTGGGGACATTATTCTGTCTACCACATGGGATTAGGATGTGGACATCTTTGGGGACATTATTCTGTCTACCACATGGTATTATGATATGGACATCTCTGGGGACATTATTCTGTCTACCACATGTGATTAGGATGTGGACATCTCTGGGGACATTATTCTGTCTACTACGTGGGATTAGGATACGGACATCTCTGGGGACATTATTCTGTCTACCACATGGGATTAGGACGTGGACATCTCTGGGGACATTATTCTGTCTACCACGTGGGATTAGGATGTGGACATCTCTGGGGACATTATTCTGTCTACCACATGAGATTAGGACGTGGACATCTCTGGGGACATTGTCCTGTCTACCACATGGGACTAGGATGTGGACATCTTTGGGGACATTATTCTGTCTACCACATGGGATTAGGATGTGGACACCTTTGGGGACATCATTCTGTCTACCACATGGGATTAGGACATGGACATTTTTAGCATCTCTGTCTCTCCCCTTCTATCCCAAGTCCCCTTGACTGTTGCCACATCCACGAAGACACCCTCGCGTGGCTGACCTACAAAACACCAAGACTGTCAGAAAAGGCAATGATTGCACCACACAAGAGAAACCAGCGTGTCTTTAATTTCACATAAATCTCTGCCTACACGGACACAGACCCTCACAGATCCCCAGCACTGCTGCCCCCACCCCATGTGCTGGTTCAAGGCTTGCTTGGGGTCTCCTGTAGGATCCTCATGAAGGCGGGACTCCTTTCTGGGTTTTCTCACCTGAGACAGTGACAAATGACTCGTGCACCCACTTGAGCTCTGTGATGAGGAGAGGGAGATCCTAGGGCCCCCACCAGCACCGCTGCTGCCGGATGCAAGTGCATTAACGAGGGTTCAATATTTATGGCATAAAGAGTGGGTGTTTACAAAAACAAATGTGCAATAATATGTCTTATGGAGAATACGGACAGAGAAATCAAAGCTCTCTAAAGCTGGCAAGTGCGCCTTCCCATCCTAAAGCCTCTTTAATTAATTTAAAGACTTTCTCATTGAGAAGCACAAATGAAAATCCTTATTAATCAGTAAAGCTTTCAGGGTGCTATCAGTCATGTCTTATGTAAACCACTGCCTCATGGCCCAAACTGGGTATTTGATTATAATGCTATGATTTATTTCCCTAAATGAATCTATTTGTACTTGAAAGCCACTGCAAATGACTAGAAGTCTTGCAGTAAATGGTTCTTTGATGACCAAAGGCTCAAGACAGTGTGAGTCCCTCTCCCTACCTCTGCAGTCCATGTCAAATCCCCTCAACTCCCCCTCCCAACCCTGGAGGAGATTTGGGGTGGATTCCAGTGGATGTGATATGACAGAGTAAGGCCAGAGCTCCACTGTGAGGATTCATCATGCAACACAGAGACACACACACCCTAGAATAGCTCACCCCCCACGGGATGTGCACAGATTTCCAGAAGCTGTCGGAAAGGGTGGTGTTGAAGCCCACGGGATGCACAATGGCAAGTTAATAAAATAGGGTCCGAACATTTGTACATGGGAAGAGATGATGCCATGGAGTCCCAGCCCTACACTCAGTCCTTCCCCTGACCTCCTTTTAACCTCACCCCGATAGCCTGAGGTCTGCAGATTCTTTCAGCCCCTGGCACACCCAATCTCTGAGAGTGAAGCACACTATTCTGTTGAATTATGACTATTTATGATTCATCTCTAAAGAGAAAAGAGACTGAGATTTGTCGTTACACTTTAGCTGTAAGAAAGGAACTCAGGCAGACAACCCTCCTTGCTTCTCCATCTAGACACCTGGCAGTGGCTGACACTTGTCAAGCCCCTCCCCCTCACTTTTATACCCAGTTCATCTATTCTGGGGCTTCAGGCTCATTGGCACTTGTCACGCCCCCCTCACTTTTATACCCAGTTCATTTATCCAGGGGCTTCAGGCTCATTGGCACTTGTCAAGCCCCTCCCCCTCACTTTTATACCCAGTTCATGTATCCTGGGGCTTCAGGTTCATTGGGTTTGTTGGCATCTTTGCCTGCTGAGTGGGGTCAATCTCTCCATCCTTAAATCTAAGTCTATCTATTCTCCAACAAATCCTTAACCAGGGCGACTGAAGAACAATGAAGTGACCCAGTGATTCTCCAGTTTCTATCCATGTGTCGCTGACCCCTTCATATTGTGTTTGTCTGACTTCTTCCAAGGAGAGTGTCTCTAAGCCTTGATCTTTGCCCTGCACCTATGCCAAGTCCTTCTTACCCTAAAGGACCCTGCAGAAGAGTCTATCTCAGGGCTTCTTTATATCAACACTATTAATGTTTAGGGTGTGCCTTCTCACTGTGTCCTTATGTCAGGGGGTGGAATGGGGGAAGGAAGAGAGAAAGAGAGGAGAAGAGAGAGCACTCTGGTCTCTTTTTATAAGGGCACTAATCCCAGCAGTAGGACCTCACCATCATAAACTTATCTAATGCTAATGACCTCCAAAAGCCACACCTCCTGATGAAATCACGCTGGTGGTTGGGACTTCAACACATGAATTTTGGGGGCACACAGCCATTCCGTCTACAGCAGGGTAGAATAGTTCTTTCTTGTGGGACCGTCCCATATATTGTAGGGTGTTTAGCAGCATCCCTGGCCTCTGCCCACCAGAGCCCTTCCCTCTTCTGTTGTCAGAACCAAAAATGTCTCTGAAACATGGTCACGTGTCCCAGAGGGTGGGCAAAATCACCCCTGGTCTAGCTTAAAGGTGACCAGACTCTAAGCCACTACCAGTTCATAGGAAGGGCTCAAAACAGAACCATGGCAGGGTGGTGCTGTCTCAGCCTCTCATTGTCCTTTTGGGAGCTGCTTCATGGGTTTGGAACTTGAGAGTTCAAACAGAGGAAGCAGGACCCAGGATGGGTGGCGGGACAACCTGCAGGAGTATCCCGAAGATAACAGAGGTGTCATAAGAGCTAAACCACAAGGGAACCGAAGGCAATGTAGCAGTTAGCTCTGATGGCATCTCTGGCTGCTGTGACGAGCATGTCCCCTTGAAGGAACTTCACGTGGGAAGGAGTACCACCACCTAGAACATGCAGTGCATGAGCCACACCACTGTGTATGATGCTCCCGTGGAAAGCCACTATCCCCCACAGAGAGCCCACGTCTAATGAGAGTGTCTCAGATCTCACGGTAAACATGGACATTGTGGATCACGTCTGGAAGGCATTCCTCAAGGGACAGTTGTAAGTAACCACGTCATTTCCTGTCTCCAAAGAAGAAAATCCCAGGGGAGAACAAACCATTTTCGACCCAGGGAATGCAAAGAATCTACAATGAAAGGAAGGAGCAGGTGTCCATCGATACTGAGATCAAGAACCATTGACAAGTTTCTGTTCCTGTTCTGTTTATGCAACAGATTGCAATCACTTGGAAACTGTATTCTAAAAATGCCCAATTCCTGTGTTTCTGACAGGCATGAGGGTTTGCACATCAATGACCAAATCTCTGTGCAGGTTAGAATTTGATTCCCTTCCCGGATACAGGACCTGGTTTCCCTAAGATACCACCTCCCGGAGGATTCATGAAAAAATACAAACGTGGCCCTAAAATTGAGACCTCTGACTGAGGTTTCATGACTAGTCAGAAAGGGCTAGATTGAATTTTTCTTTTGCCCCTTGAAAAAGCACAACATGTGCTCTTGGTAAGTCTCCATGTAGACAGTTTTTCCAGAAGAAAATCATTTGCACTTAGAAGGGGAAAATCATTTATTTTTTATTTTACATTTTTTTATTTTTTGCACATTCCTTCCTGTTGTAAAGAATGTATGTGCTAATTATACATGCTTCCTGTCATGCGTCTGACAGACTTTCCATTTGGTAGATTTTTACTGATTACTAGATCAAATGGTTCTATCTACCAGAATGATTTTTTTTTCTTTAGAAATGTCCTTCTCAAGTGTTTTGTGAATTCAAGGTACTCGTTTTCTGTAGTTAATTTGAATAATAAGGTAGCTTTGTACCTTCAAGGATTCCATTGCTCAAGAACCAACCAACTTAGGTGAATATCACCCCAAACTGTCTATAGGTTAAGGTGACCTCATTAAAATGTGTCTTCATTTTGGACACCTTCTTTCACCTTCCAAAGGGCGCTCCCTTTGTTGAATGCCACACAGGATTTCCAGGGTAATGGCTAGATGTAGTCCCGGGCACTGACCTCACTCTGTGAAATAACTTGCGTGTGTGCTGTGTTTTTTTTTTTTTTCTTTTTTTAAACACCTCCCCTGGGAGCCGTGTGATCACTTAATTATTTATAGATTAAAGAGCATTGTTGCTAATTAACACTGTTCTACTTGTCAGTGGGTAGAGTTGTTCGCTTTGAAGTTTTTCTGATGTTGTATTTTGGGAATTCCACGCGCCGCTGTAGTTGGCATAGTTTTTGGATTTGGGAACCTGTGTTTCCAAGCAATTATTTAATGTACCGTGATGGTGTGTGTGTCCATTATTTTAGTACATTCTTAACGGTATCACTCCCTGAGAACTCATTCTTTTGTGTCAGTAGAAATGGTTTCCTGAGGGTGAGTCTTGTGATCCCACGTGGTAGAATGTCCACATGACTCTTCCTCCTTTTCACCAAGCCCTTTATGGAAAAGGGGTGAATGCCCTGTGTCTTAGTCCATGTGGGCTGCTATATCAAAAATACCATAGACAAGGTGGATTAAATAATAGACATTGATTGCTCCCAGCTCTGGAGGCTGGAAGTGCGAGATCCCGGCGTGGCGGAGGCTGTGTCTGGTGGGGACCCACGTCCTGGTTCACAGACGGCGCCTTCTCGCTGTGTCCTCACGTGGTGGGAGGGGCGAGGGAGCTCTCTGGGGTCCCTTTTATTATAAGGACACAGATCCCATCCATGAGGCTCCACCCTCAGGACCTCATCACCTCCCCAAAGGCCCCACCTGCTAACACCACCACCTTGAGGATTTCAATATAGCAAGTTGTGGGAGACACAAACATTCAGACCATGGCACCCTGTCACAAGATAATGCTAGCAGTACCTCCCTGGAGAGGTCCCCGAAAGCCCACCAAAGAGCTAGCGGTTTCATAGCTTGCTAACTTAGATTGCATCATGGCTTAGAGGTAAACACACACACACACACACACACACACACACCCTTTTCCAATCCAATAGTTGTGTCATTCCAGCAATGTAGATTCAAGTGGTGTGTGCACTGGGTTCAATATTGTCACCTCCAAAAGTTTATATTCATCCATAATATTTGAAACCAGAGTTTTTGCAGATGTGATTAGTAAGTTAGAGTAAGAGCATCCTGGATTAGGGTGAGCCGTAAACCCAAGGACAGGTGTCCTCCTGAGAGACGGCAGAGGAGACGCAGACGCAGAGAAGAAGCCACGTGGAGACGGAGGCAGAGACCGGAGTGACGCTGCGGCCACAAGCCCAGGGACGCCCGGAGCCCCTGGGAGCTGGAAGAGGCGAGAAGGAGCCTCCCTTGGAGCCCAGCTACTTTCTTCATGAAGAAATCAGATTATCTACCGATCTGCTTGTCCCAGAGATGTTGGGTCTCTCTCGTTCACACAGTGACAAGGGCTATGTACACGCACACTCAGAAACCTGAACAAGCCGCTAATTATTAAAAGAGAGAAAAATAAAAGAATTAAGAATGGATATTGGGCTCTTCACAACCAACGTGAAATGTCTTGTGTTTGTTTAGAATCCAACGCCCAGAGTGGAAAGGTTGCATCTTCCAGCCAGCGAAGTGTTTTAAATAGACAAGATTTCGATTAACTTATGTGGGCATTGAGGTGACACCTGACACCCCACGTCCCACGCACATGTGTGTGCGTGCATGCTTACACACACAGATTCCACAGAAAGAGCCCTGCAGTGTCGATCTTGTAGGGTAGCAGAGGACACCTTCAGACACTCCGGGGCGTTTTAACAAAAGACAACAACTGCTAACAGCCTTCCCTACCTGAAACCAGACAGGTTGGCCCAAGGAATCACTTGGACTTCTGTCTACACCCATGTGTCTACACTTGTACTGCGTTCCCAGGACTCATCAACCCGTTTTCCAACTCTGAGAGTGGGCGCCACCTCCCAAGACCTTTCAGAATATATGCGCGTGTGGGTGCACGCGCATGTGTGTTTTGTATGTGCATATGCGAGTGTTTGTATGGTGTATGAGTATGCCTACATTTCGGGGTGACTCGTATAGGGCAAGGGAGACAACTGCATCTACAGTTCACCTGTGCTGGGCAAGGTTGCCCTTCAGCTCATAACCAGATGCTACTGAACAGGGATAAATGCTACCCCACCTTGTCCCAGGTGTTAGAGAAGCTAGGACACCCCTGTAACCCAGCACCCCAAATCTCCAGACCCTACAAAAGTTTGCACTATCGGTGGTGGGAATTGGATGACCTTGAATCTCGGTGGAGCTCCCTCCCCGCGTCCAAGAAACACCCCACGATCGATCCCCAGGTAACAAGTTCCTGTTGCCAGGCAACATCAGGGCATGGGAGACTCTCCCAGGGAAACTGAGGACTAAGCGCTGTAAGAAAAGCAGGTTCCAATCCGGACAGCAAGAACACCTTCTGTGACACACGAGCACGGTCGGTTATAACAGACGAGGCTGGTGGCTGTCTCCATCTCACGTTTGAGTTTGCTTTGCCGCATCCCTCAAAGACTGATTGAACTTTGGAGAGCATCTGTGGCTGCCTTAACAACCTACCACACACTGGTGTGGGGGCGGCGTTAAACAATAGGCATTTATTCCCTCAAACTTTGGAGGCCAGGAATGCAAGATCAGGGTGTCAGCGTGTTGGTCCCTCTCGAGGCTGTTCTGGGCATCTCTCCTTGGCTTGTGGGTGGCATCTTCTCCCTGTGACTTCTCAGCATCTTCCTTCTATTTCCCCGTGCCTGTGTGTTTGCGTCCAAACTTTCCCTTTTTATGAGGACACCCATAATTGGCTTAGGGTGTCCCCTAATGACCTCACCTTATCTAATGATACCTGCAATAGTCCCCTCTCCAAACGTGCTCTCAGGGGTCAGGGCTCCAACATACGAATTTTGAGGGGGCACGATGCATCTTATATCAAACACCATGTCGCAGAGACGACAATGTAATTATGGAATCGACAAGAAAGAAAGGAAAGGGAAACCCACATGAGTCACTTGTACTTCTGGGTGTATAACATCCTTTCTTTCTTTTTTTTTTTTTTT
>VBSM01003163.1:1657587-1675987 GCA_008086735.1 Cheirogaleus medius
TCTTTTTTTTCCCGTCTTGCTGAGAACAAGGAACGCATGTGACGCTTCAGACCGACCAAGAGATGAAGTTCTGGATCCACCCGGATAAAAACCAACCTCTCGGAATCAGGGACCGTTCGTTCCCTTACGGGGCGGGGGGCAAAGCGGCTATGGGGTCTCAGACAGACAGTGACGGGCGCGGAGGGGAGATTTTAGGAGCTTTGCCCCCCGCGGGGGCCGGAGCGAGCTGGGTTTGCTCTGAGCCCCCTGTTGCACCCCGGGAAGAAGTGAGAACCCACAGACGTCCCCCCAAACCGGGGAGCCCACCCCGAGACTCACGTGGGTGGGAGAGGCATGTTCTCCGCCGTTCCTTAACGTGTGGCTGGCAGCGTCCCAGGTACGTGGGGGAGAATTAGACTTTGCACCTCATTTTTCTCTCCGTATTTCTGAGAGAATACTTAATGTCACTTTTATTTTCAACACGAGGGAAGAAGGTAGGGGCTCCCAGAAAACCCCTGGGAATCCACCTCCCATCCACTCCCCAATTCTCGGGGTTCGGCCCCTCCTTGGAGTTTATATCCCACCCCTCCCAGCCCCGAGCCCTGCAAATAAACCCTCATTAGATTATTTTCCCACCATTATCTGTGCAGAAATCAGCCCCGTTTCATCGATAAAAGTCACAGCCCCGCACCCGGCTAGCTAGCTCGTCGTTGCTATGCGCTGGCTGCCTCTCATCAAAACTATATTTCAAATAGAAATGCGGCCCGAGACTTACCCGGAATAATTATTTTATGAATCATCGGCGACTGGTGGCTTCCAGTTTTCGCCGAGAAACTCGTGCCATTAGGACCCCGGGAATATGAAAAAAAGAAAAATGAGATAAAGATCGGTATCATGAGTAAATATTCTCTTCTGAAAGCTGGATTCTAAGGGCCGTTCCAAAACGCCACTTCTAAATGAATTGGCTTTTATTCTGTATGTAGGTTTGGGTTTTTTTCGTGGTTAGGAGGTAGATTATTATGCAGCACAGCTTGCGTCTAGGATGGAGGTGTTGGTTGAAAGGGGCGGCAACCGTGGTCCGTTCCATGGACAATCCGGCCACGGCCCTACAGCCGGGTGCGGTCAGCACCTTGCACCAACCTTAGCCTCTACCCTGCCCACCCCACCTTGGGGACCCCTTTGTAGGCAGGAAGATTTGCACACGCCTGTAGCCGAACCCCCCTATCAAAGCCACCAGAGTGATTCCAGGGGCAGACATCCAAACTACCTAACGACCTCTCCACCTTATCATTCCAAAACCAAACCTAGGGCGGCATCCCCACGCACGCGACTCCCATGCATACAACTCACCGTGAATTTCTTATTTTAAATCTGAAAACGTCTGCAATATCATCTCGAAAGGGCGGAGGCTGAACCTGCCAGGATCGAGTCCAACACGTGTGGCGTACACATCAGGAAAAAAAGAATTAAGCGTTGCTTGCGCAAACCCGTTCCTCGAGATGGCGCGGGGGAATGCGGAAAGGAACCGCGTTGAAATGTCAGAAGAATGCCCGGGAACGGTTTTCGTAAATGCTCCTGTTTAAAAATTGCATTTAAAAAAAAATGTGTTTCGAATCCTTTGCTATAGCAGGGTCTCGCCACGACTCCTTCCGAAGTTATAGCATGAGGTGCACCCAGCCGTTGATAATTTTGGAGTCGCCGCGGAGAACAGAGGCTTGGAGGTCGCCGAGTCCGTTTAAGACGGCTCTCGAGCGATTCTGCAAATGTTTCTAAGTGGAAATCTCGCCTCTCTCCTAAAGTGTTAAGTTGCTTCTTAAGAGCGCTTATTACTCTGACTGTTTTACCAAGATTGCAGCTAGAATTTACAGTTAAGGATTCCACAAAGCTCTGGAAACTCTGTCACCGGTCTTCTGCGCTCGGAAAACCCACGTGGATTTTGTGAAACCCTTTCAGCCTCATTTCTCATTCATTTATGCTTCTGAATCCACCCCCACCACACACGCACGCACACACACACACACACACACGCATGCACTTCATATGTGGGCATTCAGACACGACACTGCGTGAACAGCCAAAGAAATCTTCATAATCAAAACTGCAAAACGGGCACAGGTTCTATTTTAAAAAGGCTGAGTTTGCAAAATGTGCACAAGCTTTCCCTGACACAAACAGGTGTCCCGTACCCCTCTCCCGCTCCCTCCAGCCTGCTTTTACAAAATGCTTTTTAAAAATGAAACATTTTAGGCTGGGCACGGTGGCTCACACCTGTAATCCCAGCACTCCCGGAGGCCGAGGCGGGAGGATTGCTTGAGCTCAGGAGTTCGAGACCAGCCTGAGCAAGAGCGAGACCCCGTCTCTACTAAAAATAGAAAGAAATTAATTGGACAACTAAAAATATGTAGAAAAAATTAGCCGGGCATGGTGGTGCACGCCTGTAGTCCCAGCTACTCGGGAGGCTGAGGCAGGAGGATCTCTTGAGCCCAGGAGTTGGAGGTTGCTGTGAGCGAGGCTGACACCACGGCACTCTAGCCCGGGGAACACAGTGAGACTCTGTCTCAAAAATAAAATAAAATAAAAGCGCTGAGCAGTATGCCGTGGTGTCGATACAGCGCATTTTCTTTAACCGATCCCCAACGGATGAACACTTAGGTTAACGCCAGGTCTTGGGAACTGTGAAAAGTGCCGCAGTGAACATGGGAGCGTAGGTACCTCCTCAATACGCTTGTTCCGTTTTCTTTCGATATATCCTAATACCGAATAGTAGGAGTGCATTAAGCCGGGCACTGGGCAAACACGGAACGACCTCCCTGGCTCGTGAAATCTAAAACGTTGATCCGGTGCAAGTAGAGAGGTCGTTACGACAGGGAAAAACCCCGACCCCGGGGCCCCACGGCGGGACTCACTGTTGATTAGATACTCTTTGAATCCCACTGCTGATCGGGTGTTAAAGCTTGTTGCTGATTTGGCGTTCAAGCTTGTTGCTGATTGGATGGTTTTTGAATCCCACCAAGGGTATAAAAACTAGACGAGAGCAAGGAAGCGGGGCTCAGAATGCCCCTCTGAGCCCGCCGGCGGAATAAAGGCTGATTCTCCGACTCTCCGTGTGCCGCTCGGTTCTTTCCCCAGTCGATCGCTGTAACACTTGTTGTTAACACTTGCCAGAACAGTTATTAGAGGCTCGGAAGGGAATGGGGAGAGGTGCATCATGGACTCCAATCTGCAGTTTGGAGGAGTAAGTTCTGGTGTTCTCCCGCACCGCCCGGTGACCACACTTGGCAACAATGCATTGCGCATTTCAAAATAGTTTCAAGAGAGGATTCTCAATGTCCTCACCTCCAAGAAATGATCGATGTTGGAGGTGACGGATCTGCTCTGCACCCTGAGTTGATCATCCCACAGCGTAGCCATGAATTGCGACATCGTACTGCACCTAATAAATACATGCGGTTATTATGTACAATGTGCGTGTACGCGGGTGCAACGGTTATTAAACACTTTTTAAAACTTAAACAAATTCTACCCTTCTGTAAGTTGTCTGTTTGCTCTCGTGACAGTTTCCTTGGCCGTGCAGAAGCTTTTTTAATTTGATCACGTCCCATTTGTTTATTTCTGTTGTTGC
This sequence comes from Cheirogaleus medius, assembly GCA_008086735.1. Classification (NCBI taxonomy): domain Eukaryota; kingdom Metazoa; phylum Chordata; class Mammalia; order Primates; family Cheirogaleidae; genus Cheirogaleus; species Cheirogaleus medius. Next base: position 1,661,189 of record VBSM01003163.1, read on the forward strand.
TGTGATTGCTTTTGGCATCTCCTTCATAAAATTTTTTTGCCTGGGCTGATGTCTATGAGAGTTTTTCCAACATTTTCTTCCAGAATTTTTGTGGTTTCGTGCCTTACGCTTGGGTCTATGGTCCAGCATGAGTTGATTTCTGTGAGAGGTGAGAGGTGCGGATTGAACCTGCTTGGGATCCCCGTGGGTGACTCAGGACCATTTACGTGTTACATGAGTATCTTGCCACGTTTTGTGGACATCTCCGTATTTTGTTATGTTTCACCATAGAACAAAAGGTGGCCTAAAGTTGGGGAAATTAGTATGAGTGAGTGGCTTGGAATAAAATTCCTAGTGAGCCCCGAAATTGCGGGATATCAAACACTTTGGGTGCAAGTGGAAGTGGGTGCTCAGAAACGTGGGCAAGGTGTCCACGGTGTCCACAGTCCTGCCAGAGAAAACCACGTAGAAAATGCATGTGAAAAATTTGAATGCAATTGTTTCCCGACATGCAAGTAAAATAGAATCTTTGTATCTACGTTATCACGCTGTATGTAATTTGAATTGCAAACGCAACTAAATAATAAACTCACGGTTATCTTTTAAAAAAGGAAAAAGAGAATCTGGCACAGGTTTTATTTACCTTTTCCTTGGACCTACGTTATGTAGGGTCTGTCGGGCCACAGCTGGGGCGGATTCGCAAACTCAACTGAAGGGAGAGGGAGCTCCGTGTGCTTCTTCTCAGTGAAGCGTGTGTGCATGTGTGTGCATGTGTGTGCATGTGTGCACGTGTACGTGCGTGCATGCATGTGCGTGTGCATATATGTTCAGGTGTGTGCACATGTGCACGTGTGTGTGCATGTGTGTGCGTGTGTGCATACATGTTCAAGTGTGTGTACATGTGTGTGCATGTGTGTGCGTGTGTGTGTGTCCAGGGCTTCCCTGCATGCCTCACAGAAATTCACCTTCACACGGCACCAAACACAGACCGCCCCTCTGATCCATTACCTTTTCCAAAACCCAACTAGACCCCTTCGGGGACTCCAACCTTCTTAATATTCACTTAATTCCTGTTTTGATCCAAAAGAAAAAAGCAAGGTGAGGAAAATTCCAGGAGGGACTCAGTGGAAACAGGTGTGCGTTGACTCCCTGCCCAGCTCACCTGGGAATGTTGGAACCCATCTTAATCACACATACATGGACCTTCCATTAATAAAGTTTTCATATGTAAAGGAGGAAAGAAAAAAAAAATTTTTTTTGACCTCCCGGGGCACGGAAATCAATAGGAAGTTGATAAAGCAAAGTCCGTGGCCGCCGCGGGACGTAAAACAAGCGTGATGTGTTTACCCACGGAGGCCCGGCCGCGCTGACGGCCGTCCGGAAATGATTTATAGACCTCCACCCCACGAAACCACTTAAAGCAGATTAGATTCGGGCGACCGTCCCCCCTAATATGACAAGCTGATGGGAGCTGACAGGTAACCAGGTTGCTGCGGATGGCAAGCAAGTTCAAGAAATTCTGATTACATTAAAATATTAATGGGAGCGCCGCCGGCCGGGAGATTGAGTCGCGCCGGGCGAATTCTGGATGAGGACCCCGGCTGCAAATATGAAGTCGGAGGAGAGAGCCCGGGGTGCCAGGGGGAGTTACCTTTCCGTAAACCAGAAAGCGGCGGGAGCTGAATTCCAATGAAAAGTGAGGTTCCAGAGACCACGGGGCAGCCCACCTGCCGGGCTCGCAGGGAGAACTCGGCGTCTAGACTCACCTGCGCCTCCCACACCTGCAAAGGTGAGGCCTCCACTGCCCTGTCGCTGGGGCTCCTGTTCCCTCCTGCAGCGTCCGCAGCCCCCAGCCTCTGCCCCGCCGGGCTCAGGGAACCTCCAACCTCAAATGCAAATCGTCTCTTTCTGCATTGCAATTATAATTTTACACATCCTTCCTATGAAACCATCGCTGGCTGGCTGGCAGCTTCTTGTTTACTAGGGGTATTATTATTATTGTTATTGTTATTGTGTGCACAGAAAAAAAGGCAAAGTAAAAATCCCACGCACTGGCCACAAGAAAATGAGATCCTTGCTCTGCAGCATAAGTCGGCTCCTTCATTCCGAGGCTGTGGATGAGGTGGGACTGATTCCTACCTGGAAACTTTAAATGTGTTCCCCTTGTCCTGAGGATGCAATTTGCAAAGACGAGAAACAAAGTCCTACCCACAACCCTGTCCATCGCGCTAAACCGCCAGGGTGCCAGGTACGACCAATTAAAATTAAAAAAAAGAAAGAAAGAAAAGTTAAGCTCTCGGTCGCTGGGTGAACGTTTTTAGCTGTTCCGGCAGGAAAACGAATAAGGCTCGCAGTGAAAGGCAGCATCGTGTTTCTCAGGAAGTCATTCGGCAGAAGCAAACGAGGTACTTAAAATTCTGAAACGCTCACCAAAATAGAAAAAAAATAATAATAATAAAAGGGGGGGAAAAAAAAGAAAAGAAAAACAGACCGGTTTTTTGGAGAGCAGATGCCAAGAGGCACTCTGCCGGTGGTGTTTACACAGAGCTTGCCGTGTGTAAGGAGTGTGTGTGTGTTTTAATAACCCCGAAGCCACACATGATGGGTCCAGGACAGGGGTCCAGCTCCCATCCAGAGGTATGATGACAAACATATATATATTTTTTTCCTTTTTTAAAAACAGGGTTCACATTTATCATATTTGACTATTTAGGCGAACTGACGCGTGTGCAGAGTCGCCGAGTTGTTGGTGGATTCGGTGGACTTCAGAGTTGGGGAAGCAGCCGGGATACAGGCGGCTCAGCCACGCCGGCTGCTCTGAGCTTTTTAGGGCAGGCCAAGGCCACCTGGTGTCTTTTATCGAAACTTAGCTGGACGCCAGGGGTGACTTTTCCATTTTGGAGCAACTTCAAATGGCCATTTCTGAGTTCATCTCTTGTTCTCATGCGTGAGTCTCACGCCGGGGCTTTCCTGTATTCGTGGCCAGTCTCAGGGCTTTCCTGTATTCGTGGCCAGTCGTGCTTAAAAATCCAGTGTTTCTCATAAGATGTACAGACTCCAACCCGACGGAGGTGGTCCCTGCAATGTCCCCCTGACTTTGCCCTTCTCTAAGCCAGACCGCCCCATGGATGTCAGGCCACGGGAAACATTTTTATGCTTCCCTTTTCCGTCTAAAAAAGGAATCAACATTTCCCCATGCTATGGGAAGCCCAAGGTATTTTGCTACACAATAAAATGATGTTTATTTCATGTTTTATATCATCACGAGACCCTGATCTAGGAAAGGAGATATCAAGCATACAGATACATATTTATTTGTAAATGCAAATATATATGTACGGAATATATTAAGTATAGAATGTATGTTAAATATATATTTATATTTTATACATATACTAATGATTCAGGTTGATTCGTCACAGTTAAGAAAGAAACAAACTCAAAACTCAAGAGAAATCTTAGAGGGACAGAATTATATAAGGAGATAGATGAGAAGGGGAAAAAAAATTAGGCAGAAAGAATAACGATGCAGATGCGTGGCCACGGCCCGGAGTTCTCTGCGGCGGCCGCCGTGGGCTGGGGTTGAGAGAACACAAGTGCAGAACGGGTTTGGGAAGCCTCACGGTGGCTCTTGGGCCGATGGGACGTTCCAGCATCCCAGGTCTCTCTCTCCAATAAATCCACCTGAGCACAGAGCGACAGGGACCATTTTGGATGGGGGGGCCCTCCAGACTTTGATCATTATTGCAAAAGAAAAACAATTCAGGATTTGCCGTGATTTAGACACAGATGGAATCACGAAATGAGCCGGGCAGGGCTGCTGTTCTCACTGAACTTCCCCGGGGGACACGGCTCCAGGGATGGCAGCCACCCGGGAGGCCGGGGGGACCCTGAGGTTCAGACAGCAAGACCTTGGGTGGGGTCCAGGCGGGACTCACGGCAGGAGGAGGAGGATGTCAGAGTCGGGGACAAGGTGAGCAGTGGAGGGGAAGACACAGCCGGGACCAGGGACAGGACCCTCCACCAGGTCTGGGAGCCAGGGGCCACCATCTGCCACCCCGATGTCCTTTAGGGACACTGTCTTCTGATCACACTATTTCTCACAAAAAACCTGTTGCAATATATTATTTATATTGCATTTATTTTAAAAAATCTATGCCATTTCATAGTTATTATTTATATAGCTATATATTGTACATTTATTTTATAATACGTAATATGTAATAATTATTTTATAACATATAGAAGGTACATATAATGCATGTGATATGTTCTCTGTATTATAAATATATAAGAACACATATTATAAAATGTGAAATATGTATTCTAAAATGTAACATATTTATATAAAATCATGAATGCATAAATAGAATTATATTACATATAATTTCATTATATATGGTTATATATAATGTGTTTAATTTATATAATGTGTATAATATTACATAATAGAATATAGAATGTATATAATTTTACGTATACATATATAATTATGCATGTATGGTATAGAATTTTATTCACTATCACATCATAGCGATTATGTATAATAATGCATAATTATTAACACAAATATAACAGTATTAATTATATATTACATACTGATTTATAGAAATAAATAGAATTTTATATTATATATAAACAAAACTATACATTATGTATATATCACATATAACTTTAATATAATGCATAAAATATTTTAATATTGTATAAAATTATATATTATATATTTTTATTATATATAAAATTATACATATTTATTATATATAAAATTATATATGGTATATATTTATATATAATTTACATTTAAAATTATAATTAATTACATATAATATATAAATGAAAGTATATATTTTATAGATACTAATATAACTTTATTATTCACAGAAATAAATACAAGGTTAATATTATGTTTATAGGTTAATAAAATAAATTTATGTAAGCGTGTGTTTATATAAAGCAACTGCAGTTCATATTTATATAAATAAAATACGTGTAATACTGTAGCCAGCAGCACAGAAATCACTGGGGATTGTCTGAGAACATTCTAAAACCACAAAAAGAGAACGGAAAATTGCTTCTGCCCCCTTCGAACGTGGTAGGAAACCAGCCCCAAACCTGCACCCCCGACGGTGGCCGGGGTGTTGGGTGGTAGCGTGTGTGGCCAACACGAACATACATGCACACGCACACAAACACGCACAAGGAGACATGTCTCCACTGGCCTTTCAGTTGCTCAGAGCCGGGAGCTGGGGGGGCAGAGCCCGGGCAGCAGCAGCAGGCCCGCATAGACGCTGCACAAACACCCCAAATGCACCGTGGGGGCTGAGGGGGAAACACCCTCCCACCTCGGGCCACAGCCGCGGGGAACAGGGGCTGCCGGGGACCCCCCGCCTCTCACTCCAAACTGACGGGTGTGAAGAACCGCCGACTTTTGGGTGAAACATTCCTGCCCCAGGGACCCGTTACATATTGAACCCAACTGAATCCTTTATTTTTTTTTCCCTAATTGAAAACATTTAAAATAAAAAAAAGATCGATAATAAATTTAATAATGAAAATATTTAAGCAGCTGAAAGTTTGAGTTCCTCATTTCTCCTGAAGGCATCGCGTTGAAATCTCTACTGCGTGTAGCGTTCACTTGTTTATTAGATGTACACGCGGTTACACGCTGCTTTCTGCCCCTCCGTCTCATGATGTGAAATAAAAGTTTTTGGAGAAAAAGAACACTTTTGTCTGTGCAAACGACTCAGATTTTCAGAATATTTTAAAAGAAATTCTTTTTTTTTTTTTTTTTTGCTTTTTGTTCATACCCTAAGTCAGATAAAATCTGTCATTAGACAGAAAACAAAATGTGTGTGTATGTGTAGGGACACGCTCGTATGGATACACTCACACACTCGCTTTCGTATGCTCAAACACACCCACTCCCACATATAAACACACACTCACATATAAATGCACGCTCCCGTAAACACCCACACATTGTCGTATGTCTTCAGACAAACACACTCACACAAACACAAGGACACACACAAACACGTAAACACACACATTCATGCTCACAAATACACACTCACACAAACACATAAACACACACATTCACACTCACACAAACACAAGGACACACACACAAACACGTAAACACACACATTCACACTCACACAAACACATAAACACACACATTCACACTCACACAAACCCACACACACAACTACACAAACAGCCTCGCATAAACACATGGTCACACACTCACATAAACACCCACATATCGTCACACACAAACACACAGAAACACTCTCACACAAGCACAAAGACACGGTCATGAAAACACACACACAGACACATAAACGCAATCACACACACAAACACAAGGACACACACGTAAACGCACAAACACACCCACTCACACACATCGATACATGCTCACATAAACACGTCTGCACATACATGTACTCAAACATAGTCACACTCTCACACACACACTCACACTCACACTGCCAACACACAGACACAGGTTCACACTCACACAAATACAAACACACATACAGTTGGACACACACTCACATATAAATGCACACTCCCGTAAACACCCACACATTGTCTTCAGACAAACACACTCACACAAACACAAGGACACACACACAAACACACGTAAACACACACATTCACACTCACAAAAACGCACTCACACAAACACATGGACACACACTCACCCATAAACACACACCCAGGTAAACACCCACACATTGTCATACACACTCACACAAGCACAAAGACACACTCACACACACACACAAACACAAGGACAGTCACACTCACACAAACACACACACGAATACGAGGACATTCACACATAAACACACACAAACAGAAGGACGCACTCAGATACACGCAATCACACGCTCACACAAACACAAGGACACACACGTACGTGTACCCACACACAAGCTCACACGTGCACACACTCCTCACGCACACGCACCCTGGGCCCACGTTACCCGATGACACACGTAAACCAGAGAAGACAGGTCACCGGAGAGGGACACAGGGAGGCTGCAGATGACCTGGAATCTCGGGCGAGGGCCCCCTGAGTGTGCGCGGTGACATCCCCCCGCCGAGTCCCCACCGGCTCCCGGAAACCCTGTTTTCCCGATTCCCCAGGACGGCCGCTGGGGACCAAGCCGGGTGCGCCCGTCCCCGTGTGTCACCTGCCGAAGCTGCCCCTGGCTCTACCCAGGCCCCTCTGCAGTGAGGATGCTCGGCGGGCTCCATCGGGGTGTCCCTGCGAGCTGTGGGGTCCGGACCTCACCCTGCCCCTCCCCAGACGGCAGGACGCGGCCGGCCGGGCTGGACCCTCCGTGGAATTAGCCGAGGCCACCTGTGCTCCCAGTCTACACCACGGTGACCCTGCGAACTTCCCTCAAAGCCCCGGCCCTGGGCTCCTGCCCTCTCATTTAGGTTTGCCTGTCGGGGGCAGGACGATGGCAAACACTTCGCTTCCTTTTCCGTTTCGGAACGCTGCCTCCCTCTAAGAAAAACAGCCCACGATCTGAGAAAGAAGGGACACTCAGTCGTCCCTGGGCATTTCGAAAAGTGACCTTGGGAACCCAGACACCCCGACCGGCAGAGAGGCTCCCACGGTGAATCGGAAAGTCAGTTTTTAAAAGACGGGTCTCTCCGATTTGAAAAAATAATAAAAATAAAATAAAACACCCTGCCGTGCCAGGGAAGATATTATAAGCCTCTCTGGCCGGGCAGGGTGGCCGACTCACCCGTCACCAGTGTCTCCTCCTTCCAGCAAGACCGGAGGTTCCAGGTCAGCGGTTTCTACATTAGCAGCCGCCGTTTAAAATCATGCACACGCCCCGTGTCGTCCAGGTCTCTGCGTGGACCCGCTAAACCATCACCCCTGGACATCTGTGTGTTCCCATTGTTTTAATGTTCCACTTTTACTGTCCTGAAAACCTTAACGATTTTTGAACAAGGGACCCCCCAGCCCAAGCCCCGTGAGGTCCCAGCCAATGGGTGAGGATGTACCTGTTGTCACTTGGACTTAGGAGATGCTATGACATTTTTTTAATTTTCTCACTTTCAGAGGTAGCTTGCTGAGACAACCGTATCCCAGCCGAAGGAGAGAGACAAGCATCCCCAAAAGCCGGCTACAAGCTGGACACATGGCTACAAAGCACACACGTTCATGTTCTTTCATTTTATTTTCGCAAGGACAGTAAGCGTTGTGCATTTGTTCACTTAAGGCAGCGGCCTGAGAGGAGTGATTTTTACCGCACAGGAGGAAATTCGAGCCCTTTGCTAAAATCTGCTAGTTCTAATGGAAATAATTATTGAGTGAACATTGCTTCCAGCTCCCTGTGGTATATTAAAGAAATGGTATGGAAATAAAGATATTACCATGTTATTAATGCTTATTGTTGAAATTTGAATGCACAAAGCACATGACTGAGTGTAGTATTTAAATTGCAAAAACGTGGAGATGTTTAATAAGGTGGCGGCCGTTCTGGGTTGGTTTCTTTCTTTCTTTTTTTTTTTTTTTTTTCATTCCTCCCCCTCATAATTTTCAATATAATCTAAATTAAGCTATAAAAAATCATTACCTTTAGCAATTTTTAAAATCATCTTTCATCTCGCGGAACCTAACTCACGGCCCAGTGAAAATATTACAAGTAAACACTGTATTAAGAACATTGATTATTTTCCTTAATCCAATTGAGGCATATTGAGACTTAAAGCAAAATTATGGGAAATTACAGACATGCCCGGCGGGCCAGGGAGAGTCCCTCCGAAGCGAGGAAAACGCGGCGGGGATTTTAAAGAACACCTTTTCCACGGCAGATGAGAACTGCCACGTCTCCCCCCAGAAGAGCGTGTTACTGAACTGCGGTGTCAACCGCAGAATTGATAGCTGGAATTTTAATCCAGCTCTCTGCAACGGTTTAGGGGGAATTTGGAATATTTCAGGAAGACAGATGGTAGCATTTCGGATGCAAACGCTATTTTTAAGTCACCCTGCGTGTATGACAAGTAGAATTTCTTTCAAAGGGCGGAACGGTACTGCTGACCACAGTGCACTCAGCTCCGCCGCGGTTTCGGAGTGGGGGGCACCCCTCTAACAGCCGAGACGCGGACAGGAGGCAGAGCGACCCTCAAACCCAACCTGATGCTTGGACTCACTTCTTAATGGGAAAATAATGACCAAGCAGCCCGCGGGGATGCAGGGCTCTCTGAGCAGGTGCCAGGTGAATAGCAGGTCACAGAATTCAGCCCTACCCATGGGGACTTTGTGTCTCCCTCTGGAAATAGGGTTGTAAAACAGAACTGACTTTTCCCCCATCTTGGCTCGCATGCATAGGATCATTTTATTTTTGTTTGGGTATAAACATTTTTAATAATCTCCACCGCCAGTTCTGGGGCACCAGAACAAGAAGTCAGCGGAAAAAAAGAAACTTGGTCCACGCTGGGTGCCTCCGGGGAACAGAAATGAAGCACTCGGCCAGCCCCGGGGAAGGGGCTTCTTCCTGGGCTTGTGTCTCAAGTGACGTGAACTTGGACTCTCAGCGCCGTGTGTGCTTCCACCTTGCATCCAAGTTTCCCGACATCTCCCAGGAGGGAAGCATGGAATTCCAACATTTGGGGGATGCCCAGAGAGCCACCGAAAGACCCTTCCCAGAGAGGCTGGAAGGAAACCTCTGGATTAACTTCAGGGGCTTTGAACCTAGTTTGAAGTCACCCCAAATGTCAATGGACTGAATGTTTGTGTCTTCCCAAAATCCACATATTGAAGCCCTGACACCCAGAGGGATAGTATTAGCAGGTGGAGATTTTGGAAAGTGATTAGGTTTTGATGAGGTCAAGAGAATGGGACCCCCATATGGGATTAGTGCCCCTATAAAAAGAGAAAGAGAAGCCAGAGCGTTCACTCTCTTTCCCGTGTGAGGACCCAGCAGGAAGGTGCCATCTGCAAGCCAGGAAGCCCTCACCAAGAAATTAATCTGCCACGCCTTGATCTTGGACGTCCAGCCTCCAGAACCAAGAGACACAAATCTGTGCCGTTCAAACCACTCAGTCTGCAGTGCTTTGTTATTGCAGCCCAGGTGGACTAAGACAGCCATGTCGATGGCCCGATAGCATTCCTGCTGTTTTGTCCATTAAAAAAGAAAGAAAGAAAGAAAGAATCTTCCTTCTGTTTACTGATTCCAAAAACTAGTCAAAGCTGCCTTTATTGCTTTTTGCATCCATGTTAGTCAGGATGGCTTCAGTGGTGGCCCATCATAGGCTAGTGCTCAAGAAATGGTTGGTGAATTTTATCTCAAGGAAAGAGGTGAGAAAGAGGACAAGTGTTTAGCCCAACCCTGTAGGAGGATGTTGTGGGTTCACTTGTGGCCCCAAGTTTCCTGGAACCTGTGAATAGGGCCCTATTTGGAAATAGGGTCTGTGCAGATATATTTAAGTGAAGGATCTCAAGATGAGACCATCCTGGATCAGGGTGAGCCCTAAACCCAGTGACAGGTGTCCTCGTGAGAGACGGCAGAGGAGACACAGACTCAGAGGAGAAGCCACGTGGAGACGGAGGCAGAGGCTGGAGTGACGCTGCGGCCACAAGCCCAGGGACGCCCAGAGCCCCCGGGAGCTGGAAGAGGCGGGAAGGAGCCTCCCCTGGAGCCTGTGGAGGGAGCGCGGCCCCGAGACACCTTCATCTCAGACTTATGGGCTCCGAGACAGGGAGAGGATGAATTTCTGTCGTCCGAAGCCCCCTGGTTTGTGGCAATTTGTTATAGCAACTCTAGGAAACTAATGCAGAAGGGTTTTCGCCTATTTCTTCATGAGAAAAACGAGACCAAGAAATGTCCACGATTACGAGACATAGAGCAGAAATCGAGGAACGTGTTTGTCTAACTCTAAGGATACGTGATGGAAACTCACCCAGTCCCAGAGCGCTGCGTTCTGGTGGTGCTACAAGTCATGGAGTCCAATCCGGTCTGGCCGTTAAGCCGACGTGGTCATTCAGTGTGCATAAGCATCAGACACTCCAAGACGAAGTGGTCAGGGTGGTAAGTGGCCTCTAAGAGGGTCACTGATGACCTTCTCCTCTTGGTATTTGTGACCTTGGGTAACCTCCACTCCCATGGAACATCAGCCTGTATGACCAATGAAATATTGGGGGAAATCCGGGAGGTGACTTCTGAGACTAGGCATGGACGCTATGGCGGCAACGTAGCCCTACTGGTACCTTCATTTTCTCCCACTGAAACTTCTGACCTCTGGATCTATAAGACAATAAACTTGTGTTGCCTTAAGTCAGTAAGTTTGTGGTCATCTGTTACAGCAACAACAGGAGACTAATGCCATGGAACTGTACATATAGATACTCCAAGACCCAGGAGTGACTCTCTCGGGAGCTTAATCCCAATGGCAGACATCCTCATGGGAATTTCAACAACCCCTTCTCACGCCGTGCAGATCCCTGTCCTCATATTTCAACATGGTTTTGCTGTTTACAACGTTGACACATACTTTCCGTCTGTTCTTCACCAATGTTCCTTCCTAATTCCCTGACAATTTCATAACCAAAAAAATAAATAAATAAATAAAACAGAGCACAAGAAAATTCCATGATTGCATAGTTTCCCTTGGGCGAAGACTTGGCACGTGCTACTGCATCTGACCCATGTGGTCTTGGGTTCCAAGAGCAGCCACCAAACTCGCCCACCTCCATTCGTGAGCTCCTGTGTGCAGGGTCCACACAGCATCCAAAATGAACTTTGCAAAGCCCAAGAAGGTCCCATCTCTCTTCTGATTACATCACCCCAGTGGCAAACTATGTCCCTGATGGTGGCCGCAAGAGACATGATGGCCCGGACCCTGCCCTCTGAACTTCTCTCCCACCTCTGCCACCACCCCTGCCTCACCACCCCCATATCACCCCTCTTTGTCTCAACCTCAACCCCATCTTGGTGACTCCGTCACAGGTGCTGGCGCTGTTGGATCCCACAAATCAACCAGACGTGTTACTATAGTACAGAGGAACCTCTGTCCTCCTGAGAACCACCCCTGAGGAGAGGCCAAATGACTCTTTGCCCACCTATCCTCCTTTGCTTTCTTCATAGTTCTCACCATGATTTGAATTCTTATCTGGACAATTTATTGTCAACTCCTTCCATTAGCATAAAAGGTCCCAGGGGAAGGGATTTCTATCTCGATCACCTAAAAGAATGCTTGGCCCCAAAGGAGTTTTTTTTCTCACAGTCTTTACTGAGAGAATGAACAAAGGAATTAATGAATGATGTGTAGCTCAGCCTCCAAGGTGGCCCCCAGTGATCCTGTTGTCCCTGTGCTATCCTCTCTGACAACAAAGAGTACCTAAGAGGACGTTGTGGAGATGGCAGCATGTGACTTTCAAAGCTCAGTCATCAAAGTCATGTAGCTTCTTCTGCCTGCGGTTCCCTCTTGGGTCCCGCTTGCTCTGGGGAAAATCAGCCGCCATGTTGTGAGGACACTCGAGCAGCCTTGTGGACAGGTCTGAGGAACTGAGACCCTATGCCAACAGACAGTTTCAACGTCCCAGTGTTCAAAGAAGCGTTAAAATGCCAATGGAAGAAATCAAAGCTCTAAATAAATGGAAAGACATACCATGTTCATGGATTGGAAGGCTCAGCTTAATAACAAGGTCGTCTCTCTCCAAATTGATATACAGGTTGAACACGAATGCTATCAAGATCTCAGCAACTTTTTTCGAGATATAGACAAGATTGTTATAAAGTATAGATGGAAAGGCAAAGAAATTAGAATCACTAAAACACTTTAGAAAAGAAGAAGGAAAGCGAGAAGAATTAGTCTATGTGACTTGAAGACACTACGTAGCAACAGCCGTCAGGTAAGTTCAATAGATGTGTGGTATTGGTGGAGAGATAGACACATAGATCAATAGAACAGGATAGAGAAGTCATAAAAGGACCCACACAGGTTTTCCCAACTTACCTTTGACCCAGGTGTAAAAGTGATTCAATGGAAGAGAAAAACATATAGTGGTGAAGAACTGGAACATCTGTAGGCAAAAAAAAAGAAAAGAAAAATGAACTTCTAACTACGTCTCACATTTTATACAAAAATTAACTGAAAATGGATCCTGGACTTAAATGTAGACTGTAAAATGTATGGGGGAAAACCACATAAAATATTTGGGATATAGGGCTAGGCAAATACTAGTTTTTAGATTCAACTCCAAAATCATGACCCATAACAGGAAAAAAAAAAAATAACAAACGTAACTTCTATCAAAACACCATGTTAAAAGCATGGCAAGCAATTTACAGAGCTTATGTTTAAATCTGTAAGTGTTACAGAAAATATTTGCAAACCATATGATAAAACACTAGTATTGAGAATATATAAAAATTCTCAAAACTCAACAGATGTTCAGCATAATTAGTCACTGGGGAAATTCAAATTAAAACCAAAATGAGATATCACTGTATGCCTATCAGAATGATTAAAATACAAAAAAAACTGTGGCAAACCCAACACAGATGAGAATGCAGAGAACCTGGACCACTCATGCATTGCTGGTGAGATCGTAAAATGTAAAATTGTAACATCAACTCAGGAACACAGCTGCACGGTTTCTTTTAAAAGAATGCAACGCGCAACTACTACATAACCCAGAAATTGCACTCCTTGGCATTTATCCCAGAAGCAGAAAAAAAATAAAGATTCATGTTCACACAAAATCCTGGACACAAATATCCACGGACGTTTTACTCGTCATAGCCTGAAACCAGAAAATATTTAGACGTTTTTCAGCGGATGCACGGAAAAACAAAATGTGGAACTTCCACATCACTGGAATCCTGATCAACAACAAAAAAGCAACGAGCTGCTGACTCCTGTAACCACTTGGATATATCTACAGAGGTCTGCGCTGGGTCAAAAACGCCCATCCCAAAAGGTTCAGTGGAATAGCGTATGATTCAACTCTTTTAAGGGTTTCTGGTGATGCCTAGAAACACTCGCCGAGAGGGAAAAAAAAGACTTATGCTTACACATTTTATGTACGATCCGTAACTTCAAGAATGAAGACGTCGAAGTGACTTCTAAGCCCTGCAGGCATCTCCACTGTTTTATTCACACATTGGACGACTGTGGCAGAAATAAACGCGGCATGCCTTCGTGGACACAACGTCCCAATCATCGGTCACGCCTGCTCTTATGGTGCCATGACACTGCCCTCGTTGTTTAGCGATGGTGTAATGCATGTTGTTAAAATGGTAAGTTAGAACGACTTCCCAGGTGATTTTTCTTTCCTGTTGTTCCTGCGTGCTCACATCTTCGACGGTAAGAACAGGAGACACCGCGTGGCACTGATATTTTCCCATCCTCGCTCTGTCCTCGTCACCTGGGCTGTCAGGAGAACGACGGGAGGATTCTTCCGTGAGCGTTTGCAGTGCTCCGAGATCCGTTCGGATACTGAGCGTGTTTACGCCGGGCTGCAAACGTGGGCTTTGGGAGGAGTGTGTCTGCAGCCTTTCATCAGAACAGGATGCAGAACTTATTTCCCTGTGAATTACTTACCTCCTGGAACACAGTTCATGAAGCATGGAAAAAGCAAAATTATTCTGCAAAAGAACAATCTTTATGTTAAAAAAAACGCTGGCTTTTAAAGACCAGTCGTGGTATTGGACGGACACATCTCTTTGATATCAGAATTAACTCTGAAATGCACATCAACTCTCTTTTCACCTTGCCCGACCCTGATCCCTGAGGATGGCGCATTGATTTTTTTCAATACTGTGACTTTGAATAGCTCCC
>VBSM01003163.1:1679198-1690024 GCA_008086735.1 Cheirogaleus medius
AAAGATATATCCAGAGACACAAATACACAAATATGTGTACAAAAGATATAATAAGTATATAATATAGATACTTATATATGTATTTATATATAATAGATACATGAACATATATATGTATTTCTATAAAGATGTATCCAGAGACACAAATACACAAATATGTATACATAAGATGTAATAAATATACAATTTCCATATACAGTAAGTTCTCACTTAACATCGCCCGTAGGCTCTTGGAAACTGCAAGGTTAAGCCGAACGACGGACTATGTAACAAAACCCATCGTACCGAATGCTAATCTATATAAACAAGCGTTCAGGTCTCATGGCACATAAGACAATAGCAGTTTTTGCTACTGTTTATTGTAGTTTTCTCTTCTGATTTTTTTCCCCATCCTTAAAATCCAGTTAATTCGACCAGAATGCGCGCGGTAGGTGTCGTCTTCACTGACTTTGCCTTCTCTTCGATGCCTCTATTCTTTCCGTACATGATCAATAGCTTCATTGGTTCTGGAGAGTGATCTTTTCTCATTCCCACCCTGCCCCTGACTTTGTGAGATTTCGTCTGTGTGGGGATTGGATGCCTCAGACCTATCCTCCAAGACCCTTAAACGCTCTTCAGTAACTTCATCTTTTTTATTCTTCTCTTTCAAGTGGTGTCAAAATTTCCCAAGATCACGTATTACTTAGTATTTCAGTTTTCTACAGTAAGCAATCCGCCCTTCTCTGCCTCCACCGCAGGGTTTGATTAGAACCCATTCTTTATTTAAATATCCATTTCCTCCCTCTCCCTTCAGAAATTCCTGCTAGGCTCTCATTAGTGCAATGTTCTGTTAAATGAAACAGGAAAGTGGTGGTTTCTAGAATCTTGTTCAGGCCAGGTGCTGTGGCTCACACCTGTAATCCCAGCTACTTGGGAGGCTCACACCTGTAATCCCAGCTACTTGGGAGGCTCACATCTGTAATCCCAGCTACTTGGGAGGCCAAGGCGGGAGGATCGCTTGAGCTCAGGAATCCAAGACCAGCCTGAGCAAGAGCGAGACCCTGTCTCTACTAAAAACAGAAAAATTACCTAGGTGTGCTGGTGCACACCCGTAGTCCCAGTTACTCGGGAGGCTGAGGCAGGAGGATCGCTTGAGCCTGGGAGTTGGAGGCTGCAGTGAGCTAGGCTGACGCCACGGCACTCTAGCCCGGGCGATACGGTAAGACTCTTTCCAAAAACAGATAAAACTAAAATAAAATAAAATAAAATAAAATCTTGTTCATTCCTCACGGTAGCCTCTGATTAATTACTCAGATCAATCCATCTTGTACAAGCAACAGGTTTTACAAAGCGCCAGTGATTCCCTTCTGCAGGAGACATGTTCTTGCCCCATAACAGGTGCCAGGGTGGCTTCTACCCGTCTGGCGAACGACCCTTTACGAATCATTTTTTTTGAGTGCTTTGAAAACTCTAGTGTGCCTGCAAATCCTGCCACTCCGGGATTTTGTTAAAATGCAGATCTGGTCGGCAGGGCTGGGTTGGGGCGTGAGGTGCTGCCCAGCGTACAGGCTCGAGGGGGACCCCCGCTAGCCGGGCCACAGACGGTGTTTCCAGCGGCAACCGTGTCAAGGTGGGACTACCCGAGCTTCTCTTTGCCTGGAAAACAGAAAGGAGACCTGAGGTCACCGCAGCAGGAAGGCCCAGGGCTCCACGGAAGGGACTCTGCCAAGTACACGGCCGGGCAGCCTCAGTCTACCCCACGCTCCAGCCCCGTGCAATGTCCCAGGTAGAGGGGTTTGGGGTACATCAGGAATTGTGTCCCCCCAGTCTGCTCCCAGACGCAGGAAACATTGTGGAGCGGGCTGGCAGGACCCAAAGGTGCCCCCAACACCTGTTTCTACCATTGACCTCCTCCCGGTTAAGCACGTTGAAAGTTTCTGTTGCCACAAGAAGTACCAACGCCTGGGACCTCCTCTTACCTGGTGTCCAGGTGCTGCACCTGGCCAGAGTCTGCAAAGGTGCCTGGCATGGGAGTGTTCTCCTTGCACCATCAAAACGTTTATCTCCTCCCCGTCTCTGCCTTTGAGTTGGTGCCTTCGATAGATGCTAATAGCCTGCTGGCATCTTTTTACCATTTTGCCCCAGATACTCAGGGGTGCACGCCTTTGATTATCACAGAAAAGCAACGTTGCTTCTTTATGTTCTGAGCACCTTACAGAGCTCAGCGCTGAGCCCAGAACATCCCAGAACGCCGTTACGAGTAGCCGCGACGGTTTGTTGAGTGACGCTCCGTCGGCGACCGAGACGGACCTCCCGGCTGGGTCCTGCTTTGTGTGTGCGCAGCTGAGGGCAGCGGAGCTCAAAGTGGCTGCACAGACTCCAAAGTCACGATCCCATCCCAGCGCCCCCAACATCTTCCCTTCTGAACGTTTCCTTAGAAAGGCACCAGCTGCATCCTCCAAGCAGCCTGGTCTAACCTCGGGGACGCGGAAGCCACTTTACCTGGGTGCGACGACACCAAAAATAAAAGCAGACGTAGGAACACAGAACACTGGCCCTTTTAGGATTTCATTTCAGAATAAGGTTTTTGAGATCTACTGTGCAGCGGGGAGACTTCAGTTACTAATAACGCGGTGTTACTACATGTCTCAAAATGGCTAAAAGAGTAGATTTTAACTGTTCTCACCACACACAAAAAAATAATAATAGTAAGCGTGTGAGGAAATGCATATATGTGTGAGTTTGGCTCAGCTATTCCACAATGTGTGCATATATCAAAATATAATGTACCCCCAAAATATGCACGATTGTTATTTGTCAAGTAAAAATAAAAACAAACCAAGAACTCATCTCTTTCGTCAACCCCTCCAGACTAACTCTTGGGGGGAAAAAGGGATATTTTCCCATAGAAAATGGCCATTGCTATTATCTTTCCTTCATCGTCAGTGAGAAGACGAAGCGTCTCCATCAGCCCGGCCGCGCGTCGTGGGAAATTCCCCGAGACACTCGCGTGGCTCGGCCGTCCCCCGCCCGACGGCGTCTTGCCAAGTCCCCAGCTGGACCCGGCTTTGCGTTCCCAATGTAGCTCCCTTGGGGTCTTCCCAGAAGAGACGCAGCCTTTAATTTTGTTTTGTTTTGTTTTAAAAAAATAAAAATTAAAAAAACCCAGCATGATTATTCTGGGTTGAACTTCTGAATGTGTCGTGAGGAAAGAAAATCCAGTCTTTCGGGGATTTCTGTCCTGTGTTTTGACTGAAATGGGGCTGGGATGGCTGGGGTCGCTCGCCTGGTGGCCAACCGTTCCGCCTCCTTGGGGGACAAGTTACGGATCACGTCGGGGCGGAGACGAAGACACAGCTGCACCATCGTCCATCGCACGGGGCATGAGCCACGTCTCTGCCCGGGACTCCTAGAACGTTCTTCCCGCCGGGGACCTCGTGCAACCCACGAGCATGTTGAGAGCGTGTTTGTTCTCAGCGTCAAAGGCATTCACTCCGCGGCGTCTCCGGACGTGTGGACAGGAAGTCGGCCCCGCGGGGCGGCCAAGGGACACCCCACAGGTTCCAGGAGCCAGAAGGGACTCTCGGGGGTCCTGAAATTCAACCTCCGAGCCTCACTCGAACCCCGTCCTCTGTTTTCCGCAAGTGGCAGTCCGGGGGCTGCGCTCGGGTGTGTCCAGGCACGGGAAGGTCACCCTCTGGGTAAGGAGCCGTTTGTCCCTTGGACGAGTCTAGCAGGGAGATGTCCCTTCTTCTCCCGTGTTGACCTGACATCGGTCTCCTGGGGGGGGGGGCTGTGGAGGGCGCAGCCAACGGCTGTTTCACGGGCAGGGCTTTCCCACACCTGCAGGTGGGAATCCTCACATCCTGCCCCGCTCCCCCCACGCCTGGGGAGATTTTATTCTCTGGGCAGAGTATCTCCAAAACCACCACCTTTCCCCAAATGTAGAGGATCCTCGTTGTGACGATACCACAGCCACATTCTCCTGTCAAACTCTCTGCCACGGCGAGGCCACTCCCCAGACGGTGCCTGCCCACGTCAGCGCACGGCGGAGCACCTGCCGCGGTCTGAGATGGCGTCGGTGTCCCCGGTAACCGTTACGTGCACAGACACATGGACACACACTCACACCCCGCACATGCACGTGCACACGCACACGCATGTACATCTCTCACGCGCATACACACATCTCACACATGCACACACCTGTGCACGGTCACCTCTGTCACCTGTGCAGGCACAAGCATGCAAATGCACGGTCGCAGGCCCTACACACGCATGCACGCATGTGCACGCACGTTAAACATACCTCCGTCCGACAAGAACCTTCAGTGTCCTTCCGACACCCGGTTCCTAGACCCCATCTCTTCCACGCCATCCTTCAGCACGGGTGTGTTTTCGTGCACGTGTTTGTTTTCCTGGGGTTAGGCGGTGGATTTAACCTCCAAAACTTCGATAATTTTATTATGTTAAGTGTGAAATAAACCAGCTAACTGCTGCAATTGAAAAGCAGAAATTGTTTTCTTGTTTTTGGTTTTGGTTTTTGGTTGCTTTCTAGAGACGGGGCTCTCACTATGTTGCCCAGGCTGGCCTCAAAACCCTGGGCAGAGGTGACCCACCCCCTCCTGAGCCGCCGAGCCTGCAGGCCCAGTGAGCGCAAGGTGCAGTATTTGGAAAATGCTCACAACAAAAGTCCACACTTCACCGCTAGGCAATACAGCCAGGTCACAGAACTGCACTTGTTCCCCTTAAACTTATGATAATTTTCAAAAGCAGAGATTTTCCATCTAGGTTAGGCAGAAATGTGAGGGGGAACTGGCAGTTTTAAATTCTTACATAAAAAAGAAGAAAAGCTGAAAATGAGTTAGTTAAGAATCCATCTTACCAAGTTAGAGGGGAAAAAAATAAACCCAAAGAAATAACAGAAATGAATGAATCAAATAATGAACATAACACAAAAAAATCAACACAATCAAAAACTGGTTGTGTATGTATAAAAAAAGCTAATGAGAATTATATACCCCTAGCAAGATTTATTGAGAAAAAAATAAAACATAGACACGTTAAAAAGCAATATCAAGAGAAGGAAAAACCTGTAGGTTATTTGTGCATATATACATTTTAAAATAAGGATATTGTAAACAACTTTATGCAAAAATTTAAAACTTAGATAAAATGGACAGTTTTTTAGAAGTAAAAACATGAATTAAAGACATTCACTGTATCATTTAAAATTTTCCCACAAAGACTATGCTAGGTTCAGATAACTTTGCTTGTAAGTTTAACAAATATTTAAAAAGAAAGGAATAGTGCCTGTTTCACAGAAACTCTTCCAGACTTTAGAAAGAGAAACTACTTCCTTAATTCACATTTAAATGCCAAACCTGAGACAGAAAATTATAGAAAGGAAAAAATTACAGGTCAATCTCACTGATGGACAGGAGGAAAACTTTAATAAAAAATATTACCAAATCAAATCTAGAAATATGTGTAAAAAAACAAAAAAGATAATAGGACACAAGTTGGGTTTATTCTGGGAGAGGTAGTTTGGTTCAGCATTCAAAAAAATCAGTGGAATTAGTCACATTAACAGAATGAAGGAGAAAAGAAAAACATACGATTATCTCCATAAATAAAAAGGCATGTGATAAAATGCAACAGCAAGTTATGATTTTTAAAAACCACTTTGTCACATGTTAGAAATGGAATGACACTTCCTAAATTTGACAAGGTTTTACATTCTTGCACACTCCACAAACACACACAAAGAACTTTCAGCAAATGTTGCACTCAGGGGAAAACATTTAAATTAAACTTCTTTCTGAGATTGGTAAGGAAACAAGAATGTCCACTATCACTACTTATGTACAAGTTCCATTCAGTACTGTACTTTGAGATCACAGCAATTAGCAAAGGAAACAACTACAAAAAGAAAGAAAGAAAGAAAGAAAGAAAGAAAGAAAGAAAGAAAGAAAGAAAGAAAGAAAGAGAGAGAAAGAAAGAAAGAAAGAAAGAAGGAAAGAAAGAAAGAGAGAGAGAGAAAGAAAGAAAGGAAAAAGATGGCATCAGGCTTAAGAAGGAAGGAACTTATCATTAATTGCAGGTAAAATGCATTGTGTACATGGAACATCCAAATTATTTTACAGATAGGTTATCAGAACTTGTGAGTTTGACAAGTTTTCTAGATTTAATGTCAATATAAGAATCAACTGTATTTCTAATATCAACCAAAAAACCCAAAGGCCACAATTAGCAAGGAACTTTGTGAAAGATATGCTTTACTGTAGCATACAGAGATCAAATACTAGGGGAAAAAATCTAACAATAATATTTGTAAGACTTTTACCCAGAACACTGTAAAACATTATCAAAAGGAATAAATGAAAACCTACATAAATGGAGGGATGGACCATTTTCGTGGATGGCAAGAAATGACATACCATATTCATGGATGGCAAGAACTGACACACCATATTCATTGATGGCAAGAACTGACACACCATATTCATGGATGGCAAGAACTGACACACCATATTCATGGATGGCAAGAGCTGACATACCATATTCACGGATGGCAAGACCTGACACACCATATTCATGGATGGCAAGAGCTGACATACCATATTCACGGATGGCAAGAGCTGACATACCATATTCATGGATGGCAAGAACTGACACACCATATTCATGGTTGGCAAGAGTTGGCATACCATATTCATGGATAGCAAGAACTTACATACCATATTCAGGGACAGGCATGTCAATTCTTGCCCAATGATCTCTAGATGGCGTGCGATAAGTAACACAAGCTGATTCTAAAATTTATCTCACTATTCAAAAGGCTGAGACAAACTGAGATACTTATGAAGAAGAACAACAACAAGGCAGAAAGACTCAGATATGAGGAATTATTACAAAAGTCTAGTAACTATGTCCCGACGACTTTGGGGCAAGGATGGACAGGGTCGCACACAACGTACGGAGACTTTTGTTTTACAAAGGTGACATTCAGTGACCACCCATGGGGAAGATGGCAGAAAAACAAATCAAACTTGACCTCAGTCTCAGAATGTGTACGAAAAGTCAATTTTGGAAGGATGATCAATCTACATGTGAAAATATAAACAACGCTGCTTGTTTGAGGGTGAATGTTTGTGTCTTCCCCACCACACACACACACACACACACACACACACACACAATTCATGTGTTGAAGTCCTAATCTCATTTGTGATGGTGTTTGGAGGTGGAAACTCTTGGGTGGGTGGTAATTAGGGTTAGATGAAGTCAGGAAAGTGAGGCCCTGATATGATAGAATTAGTGCCCTTATAAGAAGTCTCTCTCTCTCTCTCTCCCTCCCTCCCTCCTTCTCTCCTCCATGAAAGGACACAACAAGAAGACGGCTGTCTACAAGTCAGGAAGAGAGCCCTCCCCGGGAACTGACCACACAGGCACCTTGATCTTGGACATCCAGCCTCTAGAACCACGAGAGAATACATTCCTATTGTTGAAGCCATTCAATCAATCTATGGCATTTTGTTACACGAGCCCAAGAAGACCTATATACTGCTTGCTTTTTTAGACACAGATATGGGAGGATATCATACTGATTTTTCTTTTTGCCGAGGGAGGAGGGGAGTGGTGGAACACAAAAAAATTTTTATTTTTTTTAAGCTTTTTTTTTTGAGACACAGTCTCACTCTGTTGCCCGCGCTAGAGTGCCGTGGCATCAGCCTAGCTCACAGCAACCTCCAACTCCTGGGCTTGCGCAATCCTCCTGCCTCAGCCTCCCGAGTAGCTGGGACTACAGGCATGCGCCAGCATGCCTGGCTAATTTTTTCTATATATATTTTAGCTGGCCAATTAGTTTTATTTCTATTTATAGTAGAGACGGGGTCTCGCTCTTGCTCAGGCTGGTTTCGAACTCCTGACTTTGAGCGATCCGCCCACCTCGGCCTCCCAGAGAGCTAGGATTACAGGCATGAGCCACCACGCCCGGCCTAAATTTTTAAAAACAAGACACCAAATGCAGTAACCAAAAAGGAAAAATGACTACAGCGATGTACATTAAAATGCAGAATAACCATTCACCATCAAACAAAGCCTTAAAGGCAGAGTAAGCCAACGCACAGGAAAGGAGAAAATATTTGCAGACTTTATATTTGAGGCAATGTTTGCACCCAGATGAAAGACCCAAAGGTAATGAAAACAACACAATCCGATGGGAAACGGGTATAAACCTTGCACACTTCATGCACTCTCTGGGAGAAGCATCAAATATTTTACAACCAATGTTTTCCAAAATCAAGGTTGATCAGAAAACGTGGGTTGGCCGGGAACAGAGCCGTCACATCCGACTCCAGAGCAAGGACAGAATCTGATTTGCACGTGGTGGCTGTGACCATCCTTGCGCAGAGCAAACAAGAAGAAGGAGGTGAGAGATGGTGGCCGCTCCCTGGGGACCACCCGCCCCTCGGCTTTGCAAATAAATGTTTTCAAGGAACAGAATCACTTCCCTTCCACCAAAAGCAAAGAGGATGCCATCCTCGCCGTCCCCTCTCCCCTTGGCACGTGAACGGTTTGCTCTACGACATCAACGGAGGGACGCTTGGAGATCGTACCGAAGGAATGACTTGGAGCACCGAGGTCTTACTTTGGGGGAAGTCCTTTGGCCGTTTCTCGCCGTGGAATAGGGTGTGTGTTTCCTCTCGGCGGTGCACAGGGGAGCCACAGAAGCCACGTGAATAATGCGTGTCTGCTAGGGAGCAATGAAGCCCATCTGCACAGACAACCAGGGAGAAAACCATCGTCATCAACTAAGGTTTATTAAACGCCTCTGCACGCACAATTACGCAAGAGGCCCGGACAAATTCCAGAGTCAGGGAAGCTGTCTTTATTCCAAAACGCCCCGAATGAGCTCGGTTCCCTCCGTGACTTCGCGACAGGCTTAAACGAAACGGCAGCGGAACCCAGCACTGCCCCGCACCCCACAGATACCTTTCATAGCCGGCGACCGACGCAGCTCCGATACCCAAACCACCCTGCGTGTGTCTTTGGGATCCAAGACAATCTCTCTGCCGAGTTAAAATCCACAGTTTATAGGATTCATCGGCCTCCCAGGGGAATCGATGGGGTGTCGGGGGGCGGGGCAGATGGAAAAATAATTCTGGAAAAGAAGAAACTGATCGTCGCGGTGACCATCACGAACAATACTTCACTCTCTTGCAAAGTTTTCTGATCTGGATAACTATTTTTCCCCAGAACTAGACACCAAGGAGCTTGCCTTTATCGGATTCAAGGTAGCAGATGTTACGTGCAGACCTAAGTTCACCTTTTAGTAGAGACGGGTCTCGCTCTTGCTCGGGCTGGTCTCGAACTCCTGAGCTCAAACAATCCTCCCGCCTCGGCCTCCCAGAGTGCTGGGTCTGTCAGGGTTTAATAATCGGTTCCGGAGGCTGGAATGGGAAGAAGAGTCTGGACAGACAGGCCTTGCTGGGTCCCCCGCTCAGTCCGTCGGCATTGGATCACGCCCTTTCGTCCCATCGTGTTTCTACACAGCTGCGTTATAATATTTAATGGAGCCCCTAGAAGCACATTTTGTGGCTACACCAGCTAGTCATATGCAAAGCATCGGGGCTCAGAGACAGATCGGCAAGAATCTCTGAAACATTGGTTTGTAAGGGTGCATCCTTCTACCTACTCCGGTTAGCCCGAGTTTTAAAAAAAGATTTTAATAACAAGAGATTTTAATAATTATACCTACAAGGTATCTGGATGCCTGTCCTCGATCAGGCACGGTTTGGGGCTGTGTACCTTCTAATTCATGTGGCATCTACAACCACCTGAGCAAGCACACACAAGTATGGCCACTTCATGGGAAATGGACTCAGAGAAGTTAAGTAACATTCCCCAAGTCACAAAGCTAGAGTCCAGTGATCTGAGATGCAAAAGTCTCCTATCTCTCCCGGCAAAGCGCAAGGTTTTTGTTGATAATAACAGTCACCCCTGACGGAGCTTTCACCGGGTGATTGTAGAAACAACACCCTCATCTTTAATTTTTCCAGCGATGCCGAGAATAGAAGCAATGACACCGATATCACAGCCGATGTTCAGGAACAGTAGTGACGTCCGCAAAGTCACAGAGCTAGTTGGTTCAACAAGTGGATTCATGCCAAGATACGTCTGACTTATTCCTTTCTAACAAACGAACAGATGCGTGACTTACCTGTCTAGACTTCTGTCCGCCTTTCCAGCTATACATCGAATCGTTTCTGCCCTGATTTGCACGCGAGAGGCTGGTGGCCGATCGCGTCTGGTCACGCAGGAGCCACGCACCTGGGTGACAGGTATGAAGGGAGACGCAGCCCAGTGCACCTTCTCCGGGAGAGCTCACCGGGTAGGAATGAACTCGCTCCATGGATCCCAGCTCCGTGAACTTAAGAGCTGGGACGGATTTAGAGATCTCCTTGTGCAGTGATCCTTGTATGATATATGTATATATATATTATTTAAAGACTTCTTAACGTGAAATATCACTTAAAAGAACAACACACAAACTGGTGAGAGAAAAACTCCTCTGGTTGCAAGAGATTTGTGGCGGGTATCCGGGAAGGGGTGTGTAAGGACCAAGGCCCCCGGCTTCCTAAATGTTTCCTGAAAAATCTCTGACATGAGGCAGATTGCTTAATAGGAGACAGGCACACACGTGTATTTAACATGTGCCCACGGGAGCCTTCAGAGTGGAGACCCAAAGACGCAGGGGAAACTGTCCATGTTTACGCTCAGGTTCAACAGGCGTGGGCAGCCGTGTAGAAACATGATGGGACAAAAGGGCGTGATCTGATGCT
>VBSM01003163.1:1722365-1733780 GCA_008086735.1 Cheirogaleus medius
TTGGGTTTCGTTGCGTTGCTTTATTTTTAAATCAAGTCACAGTTTCAGGGCACAGCATTGATTCTCCTTATGAATGTTAACCGAATAAAACCCACGTTCGGAGAAAATGATTTACACGCCACCTCGGAAGCCCCGAGATGGGTCCAGGTGGTGGTCTCTCGCGGATGCTGTCTGCTGGGCGCTTGGAGGGGTGGACAGGCCAGCCACCGTGGAAGACGTCCAGGGTCCATGCCCGTACACGTCCACCGTGACCTCCCGGGTTTGAAATCCACACACCCGCGCAGCCCTGGAGAGGGAATTCCTTGCAGAAGCTGCGGATCCCATCTGGCACCTCCAATGTGAGGGTGCCACATGCAGTTTTTAATAGATGGGAATTGCATTAAGGAGCCATCCAGGAAGGCTGAGCTGGTGGGGCCGGCTGGTGCCGTTTGTAATTAAATGGTGCAGAGGGCCGGGCTGCCTAGGAACCAGAATTCTCCCCGGGTGAACATGAAGCACCAAACAGACCCAGGAAATACAGGAGAGAAGGTAGAAAAGCTAAACACCATTCTCCCCTTCTTTCTGGGCTCTGCTCACTGCCGCCCAGCAAACAACCAGTCCGGATACGTGACCTCCAGAGATATAAGGCCATATATCTCAGAGTCTACATAAGAGAGAAGGTTCCACCAAGCGTCCTCAGGGAAAATATTAGGTTCCCAGAGAGAAAAAAAAATCCATTTCTGGGACCAGATTGCCAGGCTAAAAAGGGGTAGAACGTGGTTTTAGCATGAGCCGATTTTTGTCAAAATTGGCAAATGCATCAGAATTTTGTGCTGAATCAGCTACTTGCTTGGGGGCATCTCGCAACGTGTTTGGCAGATTTAACAAAATAGGAGCGTGATGCTAGATCCCGCCAATGCAAGCTCGGAGCCGTGCTACGGTCTGGTCCGTGCTACGGTCTGTGGACCAGGGCTGGTCTGAGGACTGTTTGTCGACCACTCACGACACACCAAGCACAGACATCAAGAAGGAGCCCTTAGAAATTTGACACGGCCACAGACATCCAATTTCATATCTGTCGGAGCTAATGAAAAATGGGAGGTTGTAGTTTGCCTTTGCTTTGTTTATTTTTCTAATAATTTATTTCCATTTTGATTTTTGTTTTCAGAAAAAAAAAGTCATCCCATGAGAGATTAGAAAAAGAACACATGGATTCTTTATCATTGGAATGGCCCTGGTTTGAGGATAGAACTTCCCCCGATGTTTGCAGATGCACAAAATCAAAGACTGTGGGAAATAAGTTAGCCACATTGTACGTCTCAGGTGTATCTTAACCCCGTCTGGATAAACCAGGTTCTCTAGGAGGTCCACAAGCCCTTTCTTCATCAGGAACTTGACACAAATCTCCAGTGAAATTACAGCTTTCTTAGAGGAAACACACAAATAGATCCATTTGGAGATATTTGCTTTGGGCCCAAGAAGGCCAGAAGGAGATGCTACACCTGAGATAGGCTCATCCTGGTGCATTTTGGAGAGTCTATCATGTGGCAAAGAGCAGTAGGCAGCATGTGACCACCAGAGGCAAAGTGTCTCTGGAGGATGCAGTTGGCACCATCTACTCCTAGAGGTCTCAACGCAGAGGGCAGCCACTAAAGGGATACTGAATTCGTGACCTGAAATACTCCCTAGTGGGTGGTCAGAGAGTCAGAGACCCAAATTGCACCCCTACCACCGAGAGCAAGGCTGCCCTGCAGAACTCCCTGCCCCAAGACCACCTTGAGTCCAGAATGCTTGAAAGAAAGATCATCTTCTCTTTGAGGAAGTTCTCTAAGATGAGCACATCCTGGGAGTCTTCTTCTCAAAGAGTCTCCAGACGTTTTCCGGGAAAGCTGTGTCAACAATATAGAAATCCTACCCCTGGGGACAATTCCAGACATTGCATCTTTTTATCTGTTTCCCTGGTAGGAGAGGTAGATGAGCAGGAAAAATGTTCTCCCCAACCATGGACAGATGCTAATAGCAGCTAATGGGCTCACCACCAGCCAGCGTGATCTTTCAGAGCAGACCAAGTTTGAGACGACCTGTGTGTTCTCTGTGAATTCTCCCCTGTTGAGAAGGAGGAGGCTTCTGAGACTCAGGTCAACGAGATGGCCAGCCAGTGGTCCTGCCAACCTCTCCCCTGGTCCCTTTGCTCACCCAAGATTCCCTGTGTTCCTGGCACCACGGCTTGTGGTTCTGCAGGTTGACATGGATTCTACATGCCCAGCTGCTTCCCCTACAATATTCCCTTTGTAAACTAGAAACAAAATCCTACGCTCCGTCTGCTGACTGAATGGATCCCTCTTGGCCAAGAGGACCCCAGAAGAACCTTAAAACTGAGTTCCCAGCCATGAAGGGAAGGGAGGTTGGACACGCCTCATTATACCCCCTTCCTTTTGGAGTTTAGCTGCAACAACTGACCGGCATTAATGCAAAAACAGAGATCGTAAGACTGAAGAAACAGACTCTTTGTGACAATAAGACACTAAATTATTAACAGGACCTCAGGCCATGCGGGGCAAAGGTTAAATCACACCTGCAGGTCATCAATTTACTTTACAGATCACTTCAGTCCTATATTGTGTCTAGTCTCTGATGAGCAATCTTCTTAGCCTAAAACATTCCAAGCCTTTAGACAAAGCTTTATTTCTTTAACCAATTACAAATCAAAGAGTCTTTAAACCCACCTATAACTTATAAGCTTCCCTGTTCAAGATGTCCTGTCTTTTCAGGTCAAATCAATATATACCTTCCATGTATTTATTAGAGGTGTTACCTGCAATTCCTGCCTCCCCAACATGTATCAAACCAAACTATAACCCGACTGCCTCAGGACCACTTGCTCAAGACTTCTTGGGCATAGCTTCCTGGACCGTGGTCACCCACATTGGCTCAGAATAAACCTTAAAATTATTGTATATAGTTTGAGTTTTTTTCCCATTAATACCTTTAATCTATAAAGCCCCCACTGAGCAAGATATTATCATCTCTGTGAGTGGAGACTCTGACACTCAGCAAAGTTGACCTCTTTCCCAGGTTTCTCATGGCTATGGGGTTGCAGATTGGGGGTGATGTTGAGCTGGTGAGTTTCTCCTCCTTACTAGTGCTTGACATATGCCACTCTGTTCAAAAACTCTACGTGAGGGGCCTTGTGGATCCCACAGCACACACGAGAAAACAAGCGTTCTTAAGATCTCTGTTGAATCCACGCCACCCTGGGTGTAAGCAACAGAGTTGGAATTCTAACTCACAAGGCCACGTGCATACAGTGAACCACTGGTTACCAACCACAACGTACCCAGAGCCAAGTAGCAGCTGCATCAGACGAAGTCCCCATGTGCTCACGGTTGGGTATTTCTGCAACACCATTGCCAACGGCCACCCACTTGGTATTCCTGGAGGTATATATGTTGATGCAGAGGGGAACACACTTCTTTGTGCCTCCAGGACTGTGTCTGCATTGTAAGGTTCCAAGCAGCTTCCTTAAGTGTTGTTGGTGTCCTCCCAGCCAAACTCTGGTGTGCTCAGGAATCTCCTGGGGATCTTGGTCATGCAGACGTGGATTCACCAGTTCTGGACAGGGCTGAAGATAGTGAGGCTCTAACCATCTCCCAGGGATGCTGATGCTACAGGTGTGGGGACCATTAGCAATTGTCTAACCCAGTGGGTCTCCAACCTGGCCGTGCATCGAAATCACCTGGTGAGCTTTAAAAGACCACCTTTCGCAGGTGGATGCATGTGTGGGTGTGGGAATGACTCTCACCTGGCCGCCATCTGCCCTCTCTCCCTGGTGCCCACAGCTTCTGCTGACGAGACGTGACTTAGCAGCCACTTACTGCAATTCTCTGAGCCTCATCACCTCTGAGGTCACCGGGGGCCCCTCCACCGCGGGGACGGCGGGAGGGTGACTCGTTAGCACTCATTACGGGTGTCTGTTGAGATGAGATGCCACGTGCCATCGAGGCGTGAGGTTCCCATCAGCGCGAGGGCCACCTGGATCCTGACATGCACCTCGTTACCCGTCCGCTGTGACAGGCATTGCAGATCCAACACGTGTCACCAGGCAGACGTGGGGGCTACACCCAAAGAGACCTGAAACGTGCAAAAAAGACATTCCCGATGTACTCGAGAGGAAAGGTCTGCCCACGGCACCACACGCTTTATATGACAACGCGGACCTAGAGAGGTACAGAGATGACAGGGAGAAAGATGACACGCTGTGATGTCCTTGTCTGTCCTCCACCCACCTGCCTCCGTAGTGGCCCCGCCAGGTGACCGTCCTACCATAATTATGGGTTGTTAGCATGATGGCTGTGAGCGCGGTTGAAACAAAAAGCTCAGACTCAGATGGAACTTCCCCGAGAGAGCTCTGGGTGACTTTTCAGGGATCCTCAAGATAAACTTGGTGGTGGGGAAGTGGCCCTGGGTGAAAGTGGGGTGA
The DNA here is from genome assembly GCA_008086735.1 of Cheirogaleus medius. Taxonomy (NCBI): domain Eukaryota; kingdom Metazoa; phylum Chordata; class Mammalia; order Primates; family Cheirogaleidae; genus Cheirogaleus; species Cheirogaleus medius. The sequence continues at coordinate 1,726,825 of VBSM01003163.1, forward strand.
CTCATGATGGTGATACCCTGAGAAGAGCCTCCAGTTGGCCCCTGAGTGGAGGTGGAGATTGCGCCTTTCCCTGGGAGAACTTTCTTTCTCTCTCTCTCTTTCTCTCCATCTTTATCTCCATCTTTATCTCTTTCTTTCTCTCTCTCTATCTCTCTCTTTATATCTCTCTCTTTCTCTCCATCTTTCTCTCTTTCTTTCTCTCTCTCTATCTCTCTCTCCATCTCTCTCTCTGTCTCTCTCTCCCTCTCCCTTTCTCGCTCTCCCCTCCCTCTTTCCCTCTCTCCTTTTCTTGCCGTTTTCAGACTTATAATTAGTCAAAAACTTCTAATGGCATTTATTTATCCTCAAATGTGATCCAAAAACCTAAAACAACTGGTGTACCCACCAGGCTCATCAAAGCCAAGATATGCACGTTGGGGGTTATTCATTTTTCTTTTAATGATTTGATAACAATTTATGGATTGAGATTCAAAAGAATGACAACAATAAAAATCTATTGCAGAATCTTTGTTAATTATGGAAAAAGTGCTTCATAAATATTGAAATATGTTCTTATCCGCTAATGCCCTGATTTTCTAGACTTGGACACACACTGAATGCAATTATTTGGTGATTAATCTATTTTTTAAACTTTCTGTTCATTAGTCTTTTGATGAAAGTTTATCTAAGCAAAGATCACACAGAGTTGATGCACAAGGAAAATGTAATATAGATCATTCCATGAATAGAACAAGAAGACAAGGAAATCATTTCACAATGTTAACTTACTAAGACCATATCTTTATGGGACAGGGAAAACACCCACTTATTTTGACCCATTTTGGCCATTTTCATCATTAATCAGTAGAGATCCATACAGCTCAGATGAGCATAAAGTTGCCTCATTACCTTTCTTTAAAATCAAAACTATACATAAAGAAGAGTGTTATGTTCAGTGATGCCCCACCCCAAAAATATATTGCTCTCCTAACCCCCAGAACTTGGGAATGTGATCTCATTTGGAAATAGGGTCTTTGCAGATATAGCCAAATTAAAATGTCTGTGTCACCCTAAAATTCCTATGTTGAAATCCTCACCCCCAACAGGATGGTGTTAGCAGGTGGAGCCTTTGGGAGGTGATGAGGTCCTGAGGGTGGAACCTCATGGATGGGATCAGGGTCCTTATATAACAAAAGGGACCCCAGAGAGCTCCCTCGCCCCTTCCACCACGTGAGGACACAGCGAGAAGGCACCATCTGTGAACGAGGAACCGAGTCCCCACCAGACACAGCCTCTGCCACGCCGGGATCTCGCACTTCCAGCCTCCAGAGCTGTGAGCAATCAATGCCTGTTGTTTATAAGCCGCTCGGGCTGTGGTGTTTTGTTATAGCAGCCTGAATGGACTAAGACAGCTGAGAAGGAGGCACATGAAGTTAGAAGTGTTAGGCTCTACACATGGAGTTCATTCTTCTGCTCTTAGAACTTCATTACCCCATTCTGTTTAGCCCAGCAGCATCCATAAAAGCTGTCACTCGTGTGATAGCAACAGATGATATTTGATTTTGAGAATCATTCAGATTGGTCAAAATTAGTTATTGATTACGGCTACCAGGCTTCATATGGTGGCCACTAGAAATGTAACACTGGGTACTATGGGCTGAACTGTGTCCCCCCAAATCCATATGTTGGAGCCCTGACCCCCAGGACCTCAGACTGCAGCTGTGTTTGGAGATGGGTCTTTAAAGAGGTGACTAAGGTAAACTGAGGTCACCAGGGTGGGCCCTGATCCAGCAGGACTAGTGTCCTCATAAGCAGAGGAGATGAGGACACAGACACGCACAGAGGGACGACCCCGTGAGGACACAGGGAGGAGACGGCGTCTACACGCCCAGGAGAGAGGCCTCAGGAGGAACCAGCCCTGAGACACCTGGATCTGGGATTTCCAGCCTCCAGGACCATGAGGGAATAAATGTCTGTGGTTTAAGTCCCCAGTGTGTGGGAGTTTCCTACATCAGCCCTAGGAGAGTTATACTCTGGTCATGGAGTGGTCACCATACAAGGGTATGATGCATTTTGTGATCATCAAGTCAACCCACAAGCATCTTTGGGATGCCCACTCCACTTTACGTCAGGGGCTGAATTAGGGTCCGCTGATACACAGGCAAAGAGACTACACGAGAAGGTTTCTGTCCTCTTGAAAGATTCACACTCTAGGCAGTGAGATGAAGCAATAAAGATGTCAAAGGTAAATCACAAATAAAGTGTGTGACAGGTGTCATGATGCGATGAGACGGGGTAGTCGTGAGACACAGCTGGAAATCTTAGGATGGGGAGGTCAGGAACCTCGTATGAGGTCCCTGGGGTTTCTGCAACCAATTGTGGGTGGCCTAAAACAAGAGAACTCTATATTTTCCCAGTCCCGGAGCCCAGGAGTGTGGGACGCAGGAGTCTCGGGGCCGTGCTCCCTCCACAGGCTCTAGGGGAGGCTCCTTCCCGCCTCTTCCAGCTCCCGGGGGCTCCAGGCGTCCCTGGGCTTGTGGCCACAGCGTCACTCCGGTCTCTCTCTGTCACATTTTTGTGCTAAATTTCCCTGTGCCTCTCTCTTACAAAGCCCCTAGGAATGCATTTAGGAACCACCTTGATAACTCGAGATAATCTCCCCATCTTGGTATCCTCAATCCCATCTCTGAAGCCCCCGGTACCATGGGAGGTTACGTTTACTGGTTTCAGGGATTAAGATGTAGGCATCTCTTTTGCAGAGAAGGTGGGGAGGTATTAATTATTCAGCTCAACACAGGAGCCTCACAAGGTCGGGATCTCTTGAGTCAACTCACCAGAAGGACGAAAGGGGCCCGCTATGCACGGGCTGGACAGGGGCGTCGAGGGAGGGACGCCGTGGAGAGAGGCCCTGGCGTCTGCAGAGAGCTCGGTGAGTCAAGATGGCAGACAAAGGGGCAGCAGTTCGAATGCACAGTGAGGGGCGATTTGCAAGTTCATAGTGACTCCTCCAACTGGGCACTGGAGTCCAGAAGAACCAGAGTGGATTCTAGCCCATGTCCATGGGGAGACACAGAAGGACTTAAAGGTTGAGGTCAGCTACGTAATTTGACTTAAGAGAACAGTGGTGGCCACACATGCAGAAGGATGCTAGAAACTCAAGAGCAAAAGCCAGAGGACCCGTTGAGAAGCTATCGCCTTCGCTTGGACGTGGGAGGGCTGAGGCTTGGATGGAGGCAGAGAAGAAGAGGAGGAAGGATGCACATGGACCTCTCACGACACTCCCAGCTTCAGCCTCTGCTGGAGACTGTCTGCAGAGCTCTGAGCAATGCATGTCGGTTGTATATAAGCCGCCCAGGCTGTGGTGTTTCGTTATAGCAGCCCCAGTGGACTAAGACAGCTGGAAAGGAGGCACATGAAGATAGAAGTGTTGGGCTCTACCCATGGAGTTCAAACTTCAGCTCTTAGAACTTCCTTACCCCATTCCGTTTATCCCACAGTATCCATAAAAACTGTCTCTCACATGATAGCGACAGATGGTAGTTGAGTTTGAGAATCACCCAGATTGGTCAAAAATAGTGATCGATTACGGGGCTACCAGGCTCCGTTTGGTGGCCACTAGAAATGTCACTCTGGGCATTATGGACTGAACTGTGTTCCCCAAATTCATATGTTGGCCAGCTGTCTGGTCCTGCATGGTTCTATGTTCATGTTGGGTACGGGCATCTGTGACCCACAGGGAAACCACCAGGACGCTTCCTAGTTGAGGTGACAAGGCTCGCACCTTCAGAGGGTGCATGTGATAAACCCTGGAGGAATACATCCTGGAAGCTGGACCAAGGAATGTATCACAGCAAGGTTGTGACGTGGCCCCAGGAAAGCACAGTGGAGGGTTTGTTTTTACCCAGGTTACGGTCATGCGCTGAGTCACATGTGGAAAAGGTATAGCGACGTTAGCATCATGGCTCTGAGGTCCGCTGTGAAGATTCCAGAAGACAGCAGCAAGATTTCCAAACACACCCTGAAGCGGAACCACATCAGCCCCACCCTGCAGGATCCCCACCGCCATCCACGGAAACCCCAAGGTCATCTCTAAGAGTCGGAGCAAAGAGAAGCCGCCGAACCCTGCAATTCCTTGTATGTGTCTCTGCTACGTTTGTTTAGATATAGGCTGAGAATTAGTGTCACCAAATATGTCTAAAAAGGAAAGAATGCATCTCCATAATTTTCATATGCATAATAAGAAAGATATCTTATGATATGCTAATGATGAGGGTAGGATCCTTAATGAGTATTACAATTAAGGACAAATAATTAAATGCTCACCTTTTTTTTGGATTCTTTGAACATCAGCCTCAAAGGAATCCGGGCTGTTGAAGCGTGGCAGAGAGGACAGACAGATTCCGCTGTACCGGGAACTGGCGTCAAGGATGATTTTATTAGGTTCTGGGGTTGGTCCACCTCTCCACCGATGTGGTGAACTTGGATGTGTAGGTGGCAAATCCCAGGTGGGTTTCCCTGTCCCTATTGGTCCTTGATATGGTAACACCAGCAGGGAAGGAGGGGTCAGGTGTGCTGAGGTCACCGTCCTCTACAGGTTCTGGCTGGTGGGACCTCCTGACCTCACCACCCCTCACAGCAGGGAAGGAGGGGTCAGGTGTGCTGAGGTCACCGTCCTGTGCAGGTTCTGGCTGGTGTTGCCTCCTGAGCTCAGTGTCCTGTGCACCCTGCTCCAGCTACAATCTCCCCCTGCAGTTTATTGGAATAACAGAAAATCCAATTCCCAGGGGACAGCCTCGGTCTCTGCCCCAGGTCCCTGTCCCGATTTCCCCAGGTGTGGGAACCAAGGTGGGGGGTGTCCTGGCTCCTAGCATCCCTGAGGACAACCGCATGTGCACAAGTCTGCAACCCGAGGGCCCCGGCTTTGGGGTTCACAGAACATTTTTAAGGTGTGTCTTCGCCTCCTCTGAGACTGTCACCCCGCTCCTGGGACCTGGCGCTGAGCAGGGGGCCTGCATCGGGGGAGGGGCGAGAGATGTCACAGGGCAGGGGTTGGGGGCAGAGGTCATGTGTAAGTGTGTGCGAGATGCAGGTCGAGGAAACTGGGCACATCTGAGAGTCACTCGGCGGGGCTGGAGTCAGAGGTCGCAGCTGGGGACGGGACAAGGACCAGAGTTAGACGTCGTGTTTGGAGGTGTCAGAAGGAGGATGGGGCAGAGGTCGCTCCTGGGGGTCACAGGGTGGTTGTTAAGAATGAAGGTCATGTCTGGAAGTCAGGGAGTGGGGGTAGAGGTCAGAGGTCACTTCTGCGGTCACAGAGTGGGGTTGGGGTCGGAGGTCACATCTCCGAGCATCACAGGGTGGCTGTCCGTGGGAGTGGGAACGGGTCAGGAGTCATGGTCAGAGGTCATTGGGAAGACACAAGGGTCAAGGAGAGAGGTTACTTTTGGGGAGGGTCACAAGGTGGAGATTGGGGGCAGAGGTCATGGCCGGAGGTCACAGGCCAGAGACAAAGTTCAGAAGCAGAGGTCGCTTCTGGGCTCACAGCGTAGGGGTCAGAGCCAGTGGCCACATCTGAATCACAAGGTGTGGGTCAGAGGTCACATCTGGATCACAAGGTGTGGGTCAGGGTCAGAGGTCACCCAGGGACCCACGTGGAGCCCGCTGTGGCCCACAAAGGAGCAGCCCCCACCCCATGTCCAGGCGTGGTCAGAGCCCAGGGCCCTCCCGCCCGGCCGCCCTCCCCTGCCCAGGACGTCCGACGAAAGCAAGAGGCCCCGGGAAGGCGAATCTCTGTCCTCTCTGTCCTCGGCCACCCGGAGTGAGCTCAGGGCCCTTGAAGGTGATGGTCACATGGCCCCCACCCCACACTCGGGAAACGGAGGGGCATCCTCTCCCCTGACACCCCTCTCCGCTTCCTCAGCCAGGGCCAGCACGGACCCTCCCATTCCATCCCCTACACTCCGAGAGCGGCCACCGCGGTGACGTTAACCTTCCGGCACCGGGGCAGCGGGATGCTCAGACGGCGACAGCTTTTCGTCTGTCTCCTGACGGGCGAACGAGCTTCTCCAAGCCCCTCCTCCACCCCGAAGCTCAGGACGGGCCCGGCAATGAATCTCTACTAATACATGGCCCACGCTGTTCTGCCCCCAGGGACTCCCATGGGTCCCACCGCCCTGGCCTGTCCCCACCCGGTGCCCCGGGGCCTCAGGACACATCTCCGGGGCTCCAAATTCATCTCCCGTCTCTGCCGTTGTGTTAGCACGATCTCAGCTGCTTTTGCACACCCTGTTCTGCAGGAAACAAAAAACAAAAACAAAAACCAGACCGTGTCTACACGGGGAGGACAAATGGGATAGAATTTAGACCCAGACAGCCCCTCTCGGGCGGCATTATCAAGCGGGTGGGTCGATGAGTGAGCGGGTCCCCGGACCCCAAGAGCAGCCAGTCGGAAAAGAAAACCGTCTCAGCCCTGCAGAACTGGGGTCTCGGGCGAGCTCCCTGACTTAGGCCTGGAGCGTTAATTGCTGGCAGGTTTACGGCGTGTCTAATGGAAGTGACATCCCCGTGAGCTCTTGACCCACCAGCCTGCCTCGCCGCCCGGGACCCGGGACGGCCGGCGGGTTATTTAGTACGTGCAAGATGCCTGCACCTTCCCCCTTCCCTCCATGTGAGAATAGTTAGCCGCGGGGCCGGCTCCCGCCCCTGCGCTCTGCAGAACGGTGAAATGAAGCTTTCCGGGGCACCGCCCGGGGCCGGCGGGGCGGCGGGCGGCGCATTTCCCTGGAAACAGAGTCCTCATTGATTCGGAAGCGAGCGCGTGTCCGTGGGTAACAATGATACCCTTTTAGGAGGCTTGCGAAACAAATCTGACACCCCATTAAAAGGCAAATGATTTCTTTTTCCCCCCTTCTCTCTCCGCACAAGAAACTTTTAAAACATACGAGGCCATTAATAAATAATGGGGCTTTTTTTTTTTT
>VBSM01003164.1:18166-47952 GCA_008086735.1 Cheirogaleus medius
GCAGGAGAGGGGACCCCAGCGATGTGGGGCAGAGGAGTCTGGGAGGCGGCACCCAGCTGGTCTGGGAGAACTGGGGAATTCGTGGGAGCAGAACACTTGCAGGCTCGGGCCCTGCGCGGCTCTTGCTGTCTGTCTTAGTCCAGTCGTCCCGCCCTTTGGGGCCCTGCCTCCGCCTGCCCGGCCCTGGCCTACACGGCCTGCGCTGAGGGTTGCCCAGGCCCTGGGCCGTTGTCTCTTCTTGTTGGGGACAGAGCCCTGCACATGGAGGCTGCGCCTCTGCGGGCTCCTCTGAGCAGCGGGGCCAGTCCGTGCTCCTGCCTAGACGAGGCAGCGCACGGCGCCGTGCTCACCTTGTGTGCTCATGTGGGCGGCGAGATATGACTGACAACTTGCCGAGCTCTCGCACGCGCCATCACCTTCCGCATTTAACTCGCTGAACCCTCTCACAGCCCAGTTAAGTAGGTGCCGTTACCCCCACTCTACAGATGGGGAAACGGGCTCGGAGGGACTAGGCCACGCGTCCAAGGTCACGTGAGCTGTAAGCAGCCCGGCTCTGGGGTCCTCCTGTGAACCCTGCACCCATGGTGATTGCTGTGGTGGTTTCTGCAGGAGAATCCTTTCAAGGAAAGGATCGTGGAGGCGTTCTCTGAGGATGGCGAGGGAAACCTCACCTTCAACGACTTTGTGGACATGTTTTCTGTGCTGTGCGAGTCGGCCCCCCGGGAGCTCAAAGCGAACTACGCCTTCAAGATCTACGGTAACGGGGCAGGGGTGGGCATGATGCTGGGGGCGCCGGGGTCCGCCTGCCCTGGGGACGCTGGGGACACGAGAACAGCAAGGCTGGTCTGTCTCTGAAGAGTGCCAGAGAGACGTCTGGGGGCCCTGGGGGCTGAGCGAGCGGGAGAGACGCACCCACCTCGGTGGGGGCCGGTGTGGGTTAGGGTCCATAGGCGGTGACGTCTGGCAGGGCCTGGGAGGACCATGGAGGCTTGCAGGTCCGAGCTGTGGGGGCAGACTGGCGGGGCGGGGCCTGTGGAGACAGGGAGGGGAGGCGGTGCGGCCTGGCGAGGAGCTGGGCGAGGTTTGGGCGTGGTGGCGCAGGGGCCCCATGAGTCTGGGCAGAGCCAAGCCATGAGGAACCCACCAGAGAGTTCGGATCTGTGCTCGGCGTGCCAGGGGCCGCTGCAGGGTTTCAGGTAGGGAAGGGCGGCTCTGTGTTCTAGAAAGATCCCTCAGTAGCTTCGAGGTGTGAAATGGAGGAGACAGACAGGAGGATGCGGGCATGATGGTGAGTGGGCTGGGAGCTGGGCTGGGAGGCAGGGCCGCCTTGTTCCCCCAGCCCAGCCCTTGGTCCCACTGTCTCAGCTGCCACCAGAGGGAGCAGCCGCTCGTGAACCAGGAATCGGATCGTCCCACCTCCAGAGGGAGAAGACGCCACACCCTCAGAGCTTGCCCACTGTGCTGGCCTGACAGGCCCTCAGCACTGGTGTCAGATCCTCAGACAGTCCCCACGTGGGGACAGTGAGGCCCAGGGAAGGGCTGGGGCCCATTCTGGACGAGAGGTCAAGGGCAAGCCTGTCCCCAGCGCCAAGGCAGCAGGCCTGTGGGGCCTTTTCCCTCCCAGGTGTCGTGTTTATTTCAGAGGACTCTGGTTTACAGCTGTGCGCCCACCTTGTGCTTGCGTACCAGAAAGACAGCACCTGCCCGTCCTCCCTCCACAAACTGCCCATGTGGTTCACGTGAAAAGCTTCTCAAGTCCCACCTGTGTCCCACCAGGCTCAGACCCTGCGGGTTGCCCCTGGGGAGGCTGGTGTCTGTGCCAGGGGGAATTTCAGAGCACGTGGACCCAGCAGGCCCAGGGCACGAGAAGGGGGAATTGTGGCTCCCTTCCTGCCCTGGGGTCTTGGGGTCTCATCTGTAGCAAGGACCACCCCGCTCTGGTGTCCGTTTCCTCGTATAAAATGGTCGCAGGAATCCAGGCAGCGCACCTTTCTGGAGAGCCTGCTGTGCCCGCTCCACGGGCAGAGACGGATCCCACTGGGAGCCTGCCCGGAGTCGCACACAGGCGCGTGCAGAGGTGGACGGCATAAGGCTGAGAGCTTGGGCTCCAGCGTCCAACACTGCCCAGGGATGTGACCTCAGGCGGGCTGCGTGTCCTTGCCACCTCTCCGTTTCTCCATGTGTATGGCGGGAATTCTGGCTGTACCTACCTGATAGGCTTGTGTTGAAATTTAAATGAGAAAAGGCACGTGGTGTTCACATTGGCAGCTGTGGTCTTTACCCCTGCGGTCAGTGTCAGAGTTTGCCTAGTGGGCAGCAGGAGCTCAGTGAGGGGCCCTATGTCCAGAAAGCCCCCACTGGGAAGTGACGTTTGAGCTGAGACTTAAAGGGTGACCAGGAGTTTGCGGGAAGGGCACCCCAGGTGGAAGAAACAGCACACGCAAACACCTGGTGGTTGGGTTGAAAGTGGTAGGACGAGAGTTAGAGTTCACCGTGATGAGACTGTGCACACGTGGCTCGTCCTCTGAACCATCTGCTGTGCTTTGGGGCAGTGACACCTTTTGCCAAGTAGAACCGAACCGTGTTTCCTGCGCCAGATGCACAAAGACTGGCCGTGGGGTCTCTCTGAGGGGCTTCTGAGCCTCCTGCCCTATCGTGCCCGACTCAGAGCCTGCTTGAGGTGATGTGCAGCTCAGAAGGTGCAGGTCTGAGAGTCAAATAGGCCCCAGTCAGAGTCCCCGCACCTCGATTCAGTCCACGGCCTTTCTGGGCCTTGGTTCCTTCAGCTCTAGACGTCTAGAGGGAACACAGGGTCCGCTGCAGGTTAAGGCCAGAAGGGCCATTCGACCTGAGCCCAGAGTCCCCAGGGAGCCTCAGATCTGAACGTTTTGAACTGTTTCAGGATGTTGTTATATGCACACAGTCCTCGTGGGTTTTTGTGGGTATTGTGACTGTGGGTATTTAAGCTATGCCTTGTGGGTGAGCCTACTTGGTCCCTTTCAGCTGGGCGTACACAGGGATGCTTGGGGGTGTCAGAGCCTGGTGGACATATCCATGCAACCAGCTGGGTGGAAGAGGTGACGTCGGGCGGGTCCCCTTCGCGTCCCTGGGTGGATCCAGCACCGCTTGAACACGTCCAACCTCCGCCCCGCAGACTTCAACACAGACAACTTCATCTGCAAAGAAGACCTGGAGCTGACGCTGGCCAAGCTCACCAAGTCGGAGCTGGACGAGGACGAGGTGGTGCTCGTGTGCGACAAGGTCATCGAGGAGGCCGACCTGGACGGCGACGGCAAGCTGGGCTTCGCGGACTTTGAGGACATGATCGCCAAGGCCCCTGACTTTCTCAGGTGCCGCCACCGGGGCCGGGCTTGGGCAGGGCTGCAGCGAGGCATCTGGCCTTGCGGGACCCCCGTGGGGCCAAGGCCCCGTCACTCACTGTTCAGGAGCAGTGGCGTGTCGGCCACAGGCAGGAGGTCACGTTCGAGGCCCAGCTCCCCTTGGTGTGTGACTGGCCCTGGTACCCTGCAGGCCCAGAATCTCATGGGGGCCCGCAGGTCATGCCTTGGGGGCTGGACGCCCTGGAGACAGCTGCTCCTCCCAGGGTTCCCTGAGGCCGGTCCAGGGCTGGGCCAGGGGCCTGGTTTGCTTTCCCTGGGAGCCTTCACCTGCCCAGCCCACGGCCTCTTACCCTCTCTTGCCCTGTCTCTCTTTCCAGCACATTCCACATCCGGATCTGAGGACACGGCTGAGGCTGCAGGCCCGGGAAGCCCACCCGTCCAGCCGTGCTGTCGACATGGGTGTGGCCTCCAGGCTCTCCAGGAAAGGAGCTGTGACCTCGGGTTCACGTTTCCTGTGGCCCTTTCAGCAAAAATCGTTGACCAGGGAAGGGGTGTGTGAGGGGTGGGCCTTCTCAGGGCTTCCCATGGTCCAGCCCCAGGAACACGGCTCCTCCACAGGCTCGCCCCGCCTCGCCCATACCCTGGTCATCTCCTCATCCAGAAATGCCCCTGGAGGGGACGGCAGATCCCCTAGCAGGAGGTGGTGGGGTCTCGGCAGACGCCGTAGTCGCCCCGGGCAGAGTGGGGAAAAGGTCAGAGTTCCGATGAGCTATGCAATCCTCTCCCACAGCTCGAGGCTGGACTGCGCCCCCCACGCCCGTTTCCCCGTCCCCACCCCCTTCACGATGTGAAGCTGTGTGCGCAGTGGACCCAGGACTCTGTCCCTGTCTCTGCGTCACGGTCATGAGCGCCACCTGCCCGCCCTCCCCAGTGCCGTGGACTCCTCACTGGTGTGTGCTGTCTGCAGATTTGTGAACTCCCGGCAGTAAAACACTTCCGTGTCCCCACACTCTGCGTGTCTGCCAATGTTAGGAAATGTCTGACGTTGGGACCCTGGCCCCTGGTCCTGAAACCCCACCACGGGTGTGTCACCTCTTGAGGCTAAGCATCGCTGCCCTGCTACAGGCACTGACTTTGATTCCAGGGCTGTGTCTGTGAGAGGAAGACACATCCATGCCCCGAATCTTCCAGCAAGCCCCACCGAGGACGCCGGGCGGGGATTGTTTCCATGTCCCCATGACCACAGTGGCTGGGGTCAGCGCTTACACGGTGCGGCCCTGTGTCAGGCGCAGGGCTGGGTGCTCTGCTCTCAGTCCTCAATCCTGAGGAGGGAGGACTCTTGTTGGCCTATGTTTCGGAGGGAGAAGCTGCATTGCTGGGTGGCCACGAGGGATAGGTGTCACACAGATGTGACCAGAGCCAACTGCCGGAGTGGGCTGGGAGGAGGCACCTGTGGTGTTCTCTCTGGCACGATCAGTTCTGTGTTCTGCCTCCTGAGCCTGGGGGCGCTGGGCAGGGGGCAGCAGACTGACCGCTCACCCTTACGGGGTGGGGGTCATGTGGGTGAAGACAGGGAGGTCCTGAGGGAAGGAGACCAGGAAGAGCCAGCGTGACCTGAGGGGCAGGAGCAGAGGCCTGGGCGAGGCCCTGAGGGCTCTTGGAGGGCGTGGCCACACCGGGCTGGGGCTGGGGCTTGTGGGCAGGGTCTGAGAGCCGCCCCTGAAGGTCAGGGAAGCCAGAGGCAAAGGGCAGATGAGAGTGACCTGGTAACGGGGACAGCCACCATGTGCCCATTGGCTGGCTCCAGATGTGGCCCAGCGGTCACCCCAGGCAGCCAGCCTGGCCTGAGCCACCTCACTGAGGGTATCTGCTCAGGCCCTGACCAGCTGTGTGGCCCCAGACAAGTTGCTGCTCCTCTCTGGGCCTCAGTTTCCTCTTCTGAAGCATAAGGGGCTGGGCTGGATGCCCCTGAGGATCTGCCCAGCTTGTACAGTGAGGCTGGGGGCAGAGAGGAGCTGAAGGGCCAGTCCCCGGGAGCCCAGCCTGCCCCAGGGTCAGAGCCGTTGTCTCTGAGGCTGGGCCTTCGCTGCCACTTCCTGGCTTCTCACTCCAATCCCCATGAGGCAGGAGCAGAGGATGTAGCTCGTGGTCCACCCTCCTTTCCGCTGATGAGGCCACAAGGAGGGAAGCTGGTTTTGTTCTCAATAGCAATTGCATGATGTCACTCAGCCAGTTAGGAGAATGTCTGTCCTAGCACATGGCCTTCCACGTGCTCAGTAAGTGTTCAGGGAGGCTCAACCAGTCAGCCTGGGCCTCAGCATGCTCATCTGGGAAATGGGGGTGCTGACCCCTGCCTTCGGCCGGTCCCCACTCCTCTCCGGCCTTGATTTCTTCATCTGCATGGATGGGAGGCACCAGGAGGCAGGACACAGCCAGGAGCTACAGGCAGTTGGAAGGTCACCTCCAGGCAGGCGCCGGGGCCGCGTCTCAGCCTGGCTCCATGGCAGGCTGGTTGGCTGAGGGTCCAGGGTGCCTTTGGGCTTCACAGTAACCCTGCCACGGCCTGAGTGCCAGGAAACCCACTGGCAGGCTGCTGGACGCCGGGTCCCCTCAGAATTTGCGTTTCCTGTCTGTGAAGAAGAGCTTCCGGAGCTTGTCAGGCTGTAAGGAGGGAGAAGACGCTGGGGCCTGGCGTCCCTGGACAGGGCAGGCGAGACCCAGGCCCACAGGCCCATCGTGGCCTGGGGTTGGGAGCCCAAGGCTGGGAAAGGAGACCAGGCCGGGATACTGATGGTCGCTTCCACCAGCCTGAAATCCCACCCTCAGCCCTCCAAGTTTGGCTGAAGGGTTTGCCCTCTTCCAGCTGAGGAGAGGACGGGCAAGGAGGAGTGTAGAGGGGGTGGGCGATAAGGACGAGCCCCCTTCGCCCCCCTGGAGTGCCCTGGTCTCCCCCGCCCCCAGCTGGGGGCCCTGGGGTGCACGGGCGTCCCAGGCAGGGTGGGCGTGGGGTCACACCGCCAAGAGGGGAGAGGGTGTGGGACAGCCGCAGGAAGAACAGACATGGGGTGTGTCTTCCGAGGTTCTGAGGACTGTCCACTGCCCGGGTCTGTGGCCCTGGGACAGTCAGGGTCTCGAGGGCTGCTGCGCTCGGGGTGTGGGCTTCCTGGGAAGCTTTCCCACTGGGAGCTCCAGGGGGGTCGCTGTGTAGGCCGGGGGGTCTGCGTGTGCCCGAGATGGGCTGTGCCCACCGGGAGGGGACTCCGGTCTCCTGGACTCCAGGTGTGGGCAGAGTGTGGCAGGGACTGAGGGCTCAGCAGGGAGCCCTGGGCCAGCCCCACCCTGACCACCTCCCTCTGCCACCCTCACCCCTCTCTCCCTCCTCGTCAGAAATCCTCAGCAATAACTCTGTGCCAACAGCCATCTCTGGGCTGTGTCCTGAGCATGGGAGCATGTCTAGCGTCACCCTCCAGGCAGCCACCCTGGACAACACCAGGTGATCAGCCCGCTTTACAGGTGAGGAGTGGAGGTCCCGGGTTGAGGTACCAAATAAGAATATAGATGCCCAGTTAAATTTGAATTTCAGATAAATGAGGAATAATTTCAGTATTTGGGACACACTAAAAAGTGTGTGTTGTTCATCTGGAATTCAAAGTTATTTAGATGTCTATATTTCAGCTCGCTAAATCTGGCAACCCTCGTCAGGGAAACTGGGAGAAAACTGTGTTGCCCAAGCCACAAGGCTAGGGAGCGGCTTAGCCATACCTAGGGCTAAGGGCCCCTTCCGCCTCGGTGGCTCTGAGCCCCCTGCCGTGCTGAGAGGAAGGGAAGCAGCCCTGGCCTGCTGCAGGGAGCGCCCTTAGAGGGGTGGGAAGCCCCATCTTCCTCCCAAGTCCAGCAGCCGCCTCTGCCACCACCTCTAGGCATGTGTTAGGGCTGGAAGTTTCCGGGCACTTCTAGGCGGTGGTGGTGGCCTGCCCTGCCCGTGCCTGAGAACCACTGGTCCCCTCCCACCACTAGGTGCCCCCTAAGGGCTGGCAGCTGCCCCACCAGACCCCTGCTCACCTTGTGTGTCCGCATAGGCTCCTCGCTCTTGGCCGCCGGGATCTGCTCATAAGTGTTCCCAGGCTCTGGGAGCCCTGCGGTCCCCGAGATCCTCTCATAGCCACAGTCCTTGGGCTCCGACAGTTCGCTATATGTGGGACTGGCCCCAGGATGTGGGGGCCTGGCTGGGGCCCCCCAGCAGACTGGGATCTGCTCATAGGTGCTGCTTCCTTGGTCTGGCGCGCCCCTGGCCTCCGGGAGGTGGCCTGCTGCCCTGACCAGTTCATAGGTCTCTGCGGAGCTGCTCTGGGGGCAGGGCTGAGCCCCTTGGCTCAGCTTCAGAAACCCCTGCCTCCAGGCGACAGTCGGGGGTCCCAGGGCATCAAAACTGGGGGGCTCAAGGAGCCTCCGGGAAGTGGGAGACCCAGGAGGGCCCCGGTCTTGGCTCACTCCAGAGAGGAGGGGCCCTGGGCCATCAGGCCTGTTCTGGTCTCTGTCTGAGAGTCGGCTCTGGGCCTCCCTGCCTGGGGAGCAGGCCTGGCCACCAGCTGGAACAGGCCCGTGCCTGCCGGACACCTCTGTGCCCAGGCCTGGCCACTCCTGCCTTGTCTTCCTCAGCTCTGCATAGATGATGTCACCGGGGCCTCGGAGAGACGCGTCCAAGAGGGAAGCCTTCCTCTCTGGGAGGGGCGGCACTGCCACGGGGGCCTGGGAGACAGGGACAGGGAGAACCTTAAAGGGCACGCCGTCCTAAGATGCCCTCAGGTAAACAGCTCTCTCAGGTAAGGTGAGGTCCCCTGGCTTGGCCACAGTTTACCTACTGCATGTGCAAGGGTTGGACACAGGACACAGGACATTTGGAGCCCCACCAACGCTCATGCTGTAGGACTCTGAGCACCATCTTTACCTTGGCATTCAAGGCCTTGGGTCCCCAGCTGTAGCTCCCACCCAAGCTCACCCTGCCCTCCTGAACCCGCCCACTGCTCCATCCCCTTCAGAATGGCCACCCCTAAGCCCATCGCTCGTGTGTTCCTTCAGCAGACACTTAGGGAGCCTCACTGTGCCAGTGGGGTGCAAGGCCCACTCTCGGGAGTCTGTGTTCTAATCCGGGAGGTGGGCACCGTGCTGCTCTGCCACATCTGTGACACGCTTTGGCGCGCTACAGGGTAGACTGTTGATACTGTGCCACAGAGTCATGTAGCGTCAGGGCTACCGAGGACACAACAGGGTAATGGGGCGAGAGGACGACAGGTGGAAAGGGGGTTTTCTGTAGTCTAGGTGGGCCTTCCCGAGGAGATGACATTTAAGAAGAGAATGGAACACAATGAGAGTGTGAGCCACACATTCCAGGCAGAGGGTACAGCCAGTGCAAAGGCCCTGAGGTGGGAGTGAGCTTGCTGTGTTCAAGGAAGACCTAGAAGGCCGAGGAGGCCAGAGAAGAGTGGTGGGGGGAGAGGTAGCAGGGCAACTGGCGAGGCTCTCGTGGACCCTGGTGAAGGTTTTCGATTTTATTCTAAATATGAGGAGAAGCCCTTGGTATGCTGTGATCCAATACATATTAAGAAAAATCTCTCGAATCCTTCCCACAGGGTGCTGTGGGAAGAATGAAGTATTGACTCACAGGCACCCCAGTCTACAGTTTACTAAGGGATTTTCAGGCATTTCATACCCATTTTCTCATTCAATGCTCACAAAACCTCGGGAAAGGTAAATTGAGGCTCAGAGAGATCACATGACTCTCCCAAAGCCACACGGCTAGAAAATGGCCAAGCCAAGGCCTGCACCAAACCCAGCTGACCACAGGGTGACCCCAGGCTGGGCCTGCACCTCTCCAGGCCGGGCTCATCCTCTGCAGCCTGCGGGGAGCGGCCAGCTTGGCCCCCAGGGCCTGACTCCCACACCACAAGTCCAGCAGCCCAGACCTCCTCACCTCCACACTGTCCTCCTCAGAGTTCCAGGGATCCACGTCCAGGCTCTTCTGTGCGTGGACGAAGGAGACCTGGGCCTTCGCAGGTGGGGGGCCGGCCCTGTCTGAGCCCCCTGCAGGGGGTGCTGTGGTGGGTGGGTTTTCCAGGCCCAGGCTGGTCTGGTGGAGGCCCAGTGTGATGGCGTCATACAGACCATCGTCCTCTGGCTGGGGCAGTGGGGACACAGCAGGCGCGTGGTCATGCACCCCCGACAGCGTCCAGCTGCCTGCCAGAGGCTGCGGGCAGGGCCTGAGACATTCCCGGGTGAGACGCTGCCAGTTTCCCCTGTCAAATAGGGACCGTGACCCCACACCGAGTGCCCTGGGGTGACAGTAAATAGGGACAGACACCCAAGCCCTGGGCACCCGGCCCGCCACCCTCGCCCAGGGAGGGAGGCGCCTACCCGGGGGCAGGCAGCGGCCAGCATCTCCCCGAAGGGCTGGAGCTGCGTCTCCTGGTAGTGGCGCACGAGCTCGGCCAGGGAGCCGTGGGTGTGTGTGTCCCCCGAGAGGAAGTAGCGCCGGTTTGGGAGCTGGTTGATGACGAAATGCCGGCAGCGGTCACGGCCCCTGCAACACAAGCACGCGTGGTCTGGGCTGCTGGTCACCGCAGCCCCGCCTTGGCCCGGGTCCAAGCGCCGTGCCTGGGTGCAGAAAAGGGGTCTCCGCGCTAGATCCAGGGCAGACTCGCCTGAGCTGGGGCCACCCTGTCCCACTTGGAGCCGTGGTGTGTTCCTCAGGAAGCTCGGGGAGAGGTTTCAGACCAAGGGACCCTGGGGTTGTGGGAGGTTTCTAAGCCTGCTCTGGTGGGGTCGGGAGGGCCGGGCCAGTACTAGGGTGAGGCGGGTGAGGCAGTCCTCTTGGGCGTCGAATTTAAAGGGGCACCAAAAAAGACATCAAGATGACTAATAATGTGATATTTCAGAGAATCAAGATGAATGCAAAAAAACCCATGAGGAACAAAATATCAACGTTTAAAATAAAAATGGGATTCAACCCTGCTCCTTTACTACAGCCTCACCCCAATCCCCACGTTGCCGAAACGACGGAGTTCCAGCTCCCACCCCACTTCGGCCTATAAGGTCCCACCCTTTTCATTTTCCTTTTTTCTGTGAGAATAATTTACACGCAGCGAAGTGCACACGCCATACATGTGCAACTTGATGAATTCCCACGTATGAACCCTTCCACGTAGCCACCACTCAGATCGAGATGCGGAGTCTTTCCAGCCCCCAGAAGACCCCCTGTGCCCCCTTCCTGTCCATACCCTGCAAAGGAGCCCACCATTCTTGTCCCTATCACCGTAGGTTAGTTTTGCCCATTGGGGAACTTTATGTCCATGAGATTACAAACCGTTTCTCTTCTGTGTCCGGCTTGTCTGACTCGACATCGCATGTCTGAGACTGAGTCATGTCCGCGTGTGATCAGTTTCACTGTTTCTCATTTACCTTCTCTTAATGGTGTCTTTCTTTTTTTTTTTTTTTTTTGGTGAGACAGGGTCACACTCTATAATCTGGGCTGGAGTGCAGTGGCGTCATCACAGCTCACTAAAACCTCAGTCTCCTGGCCTCAAGTGATCCTCCTGCCTCAGCCTCCCAAATGGCTGTGACTACAGGTGTGTGCCACCACATCTGGCTAATTTCCTATTTTTTGTAGATACGGGGTGTTGTTCTTGCTTGGGCTATTCTTAAACTCCTAGCCTCAAGCAATCCTCCTGCCTCTGCCTCCCAAAATGCTAGGATTACAGGCGTGTTAATGTTATCTTTGGATTAACAAAAATTTTTTATTTTAAGGAAATCAAATTTATCAATCTTTTCTTTCATGATTGGTGCTTTTTGTGTTCTGTTTAAGCAAACTTTACCTATCTCATTTTCAAAGGCACTTTCATTTACCTACAATGTTACCAAAAATGTTTTTCTGTTTTCTTCTAGAAATTTTTTTTTTTTTTTTGCTTTTCTCTCTCGGATCTATGATCAATCTAGAATTAATTCATTTTTGTGTATGGTGTGAGGTAGTGGTCATTTTTTTCCAATTGGAGATCCGATTACTCCCACACTAATCATTGAAAAAATAGTCCTCTCCCCCCGGAACTGCAGTGCTGCCTCTGTTGTGAATCAGACACCAGACATGGGGGACTGTTTGGGCTCTATTCTATTCCACCTGTCTCTTTGCATGTCTTTCAGCAGCCCCATTTTGGTCTCTTTTGTAAGTTGGCATACTGCTTATAAGATCTCATCTGTAAAACAAAACAAAACCAAACCAAAAAACAAACAAAAATATCCCCAAAACCCTGAAGCTGAAAAGATATTTGAAAATTGCTGAGTTAGTATACTTCAAAGTGCCTAGCACACTGTCTGGCCCGTAGATCAAAAATATTTTAACAGTGACCAATATTTATTTGGTCCTTGTGTGCCAAGCACTTTAAAATGTATCCACTGATACATTTCTATGAACATGGTTTGAATTCCTTTCAACAATCCTATGAAGTAGGTACTATGATATTCCCAGTTTACAGATGAGAAAATGAAGGAGCAGAGAAGGAAAGTAACTTGCTCAAGGTCAAGATCTGAAATGGGACAGTCTGAGTAGGAGATGGTTTGGGATCAGAATCTGAAGCCTTTGAAGTTTCGTCTGGAGCCCTGGGCTCCCTCCCTACCTAGGGGAGCTGTCTCCCTCCCTCCGCCTTCCCCCGCCCAACCTGCCCTCTGGGTGGCATCTGACATCATCTCTGCCTTGGTCTTGGCCACCTGGTCTCCTCCCCTCCATCCCTCTGCCCTGTCCTAGTCCAGACCTCCTCATCTCACCTCCAGCCGGTTGCCCAGGTCCCCACTGCCCCTCACCTCCAGCCTCTGACCTCCAGCCTCTGACCTCCCTAGGCTTCCTGAAGGAACTTGCAAAATGTAAGTCTGCCCAGATCACCCTTCGTGGTCCATGGACAGCCGGGCATCCAAGGCGTCCCGCCCTCCCCTCCAGGCTTCCCTCCATAGCAACCACACATCTGCTTCACCCAGCGACTCGCAGCTCCCCCAACCCCCGCCTTGCAGGCATCTGTACTTTCCACGTGCAGTCTGTCTAGCGGAAGCACCCTCCCAACCTCCAACACCCCTTCCTTTCCACCTGGAAAACGATATCCTTCCTTCTAGCCTGGGCTCAAAGTCACCTCTGTGCAGTCTTCCTCAGCCTCCTATTGGGGAGATGTTCCCCCCGGCCCCACTCACCCCTGTGAAGGCTGTGGCTTTATCTCTGGCGTAGGGTCAGCGTCACGCGGGACGTGTCTGCTGTGCACGTGGTAGATGCATGTGGCAGGACGGGAGCTGGGCCCAGGGAGAGCCCGGCGGTGGGCTGGGGGAAGCTCTAGCTAATCTGCACAGCCGGTTCTGGGAGCCCGAGCCGGCTCAGCCCCCGCAGAGGGCCCCCCTCTTACCTGTAGGACAAGATGTAGCCAATGGCCCGGTCACTGAGGCGGATGAGGAAGGAGCCAAGAGCTTTGTCCCTGAGCAGCTGCTCCGTCTGCCTGGGCATAGGACATACTGTCAGCTGGGGCCGCAGCCCTGACCGCAGCAGGCGCGGGCTGACTTGGGCCTGCCCAGGATCTCTGCAGGCCGCGCCCGGGGGTCCCAGGCCTCCCACCCTCTATAGAAGACTCTCACAGCCCTTTGGTGGGGTCTGTGGCCTATCAAGGCTGGTCTGTGGTCTGTCCAGGCCCAAATGAACAAGACAGTCTGGAGCTGAGTTGGGGTCCTAAGGCCACAAGCACCCCCACTGCCCACAGCAGGCACGCTAGCCACTGACCCTGCCACCTACTCTCCATCCGGACGGCTGTGTGGCCAGTCCACACAGCTGCAGATGTTTTGGTGGGGGGGCCCTTCCCTCAGGACCCTTGTGGACACTTGTGCAGGGTCTACACCAAACAAAGATTTCTGCAGGGAGGAGATGCCGTCCTGTCTGAAGCCTGGTCACAACAGCAGCTCACAGGGACTCACGCCACTTCAGCTCCCTTTCAACCTAGGCAGCTGTGGGTATTTCTACATGGCGCCAAGTATTTTGGAGGCATGTGGGAAAATTCCACCTGTCGTCTTGTTTGGCAGTACACAGACCAGATACATATTCCCTCACCTACTTGCTTGCCAAATACTTACTGAGTGCTTGCTGTATGCAAAACCAGTCACATAATTCGCAGGGCCTGGTGCTAAACAAAAGCGTGGGGCCCCTTGTTCAGAAATTATCAAGAATCCCAAGGCAGGGATCGCAGGGCACTAAGCCCAGCGTGGGCCCTTCTGAACGCAAGCCTGTGCAGCCGCACACACCGGTGCTCACAGAGCGGCCCTGGCTCTCGGCAGGTGCATTTGTCATTCCTTCATCCAGCGCTTTGGCAGCGTGGAGATCCAGCCGGATCAGAAAGCTAATCCCGTATCTTGGCCTTTATTCTTAGGATAATTGCCCGTCCTGGTTCGCCTGAGACAGCCTTTAGTTATGAACAGTGTTGCAGTTTGCATGGTGAATGATACAGTCCCCAGGTCACTCGTCGAGTCCTCTGGTGGGCTGGCAGCCCCCTCCAGCCATGGCTGGTATCAGAGTGGCGGCCGTCGCCCTCCCTGCCCACCCTTTAGAAGCCGCCACCAGAGGACACAGCACTCCTCAGCCCGCCCCGCCCACCACCTCCTGGGGCCCTGCCCAGCTCAGGGAAAGGACAGCAATCACTCAGATTTACAGTCCCCAGGCCATTTTCTCAACCCCAAGGGGCCATGGGCCACGCCGGGCACGTGGACGGGCAGCCTTACTTGCGGGTGATGAATCCGTGGAACCAGGCGGGCAGCGCGCCGTCCTGCAGAATGAAGGGGGCCTGCGTCTCCATGAACCACGCCAGGGCCAGGTCCTGGAGCTCCGCCAGGGCGTGGCTGTCCCCCACCGGCGCGGGCCCCCTCCCCGGGCTGAGCGGCTTTAGGCTGCCCTCCATCCCGCGAGCACTGAGGCGGAGAGCCAGCGGCCTCTATATGTGTGTGCTCCGGTTCATTTGCCTAAGCCCACGCCCTGCCCCGCTGCCCAGGCACACAGCAGCCCGTCGTCACCTCTGGGCTGGGCGCTTGTTCTCCTCTCTGCGCTTTGGGCTGGGCGCCTTGGCCTGCGGGAGACATTGTGGGTCACCACAGCGGCCTGAGAGGGCAGGGAAGGGCAGACGAGCTGCCTCACTGGGTTTGGCCTCTTTCCCACAACCCCCGCTTTGTCACAGCTGAGACCAGACCCTGGCTAACGTCCGCAACACACCCCCATCAGCAAAGCGGTGGATTTGGATTCTACACATCCTTCCCTCGTGGAGGCTGTTCGTGTCTTAGTGGAGAAGTTCCGTGCTGACTAATGCCCCCCACACTCAAGACGCATTTCGTGCCTGCCACAGGCCGTGTGAATCCGGCCCTGGGCACACAGCAGGGACTTTGCCCTCGTGGTGCACACATTCTAGGGAGGGAGACAGACAGCAAACACATACACGTGTGGACTGGAGCGTCCATCGTAATAACACTCCAAGAAAAGGGAGAGGAGGAAGACAGCACATGGGGCATCATTCGGATAGAGGGTCAGGGTTGGGGTCAGCCTTGCCCGGGAGGGACAGGGAACAATGGAAGAGGAAGCCAGGCAGGGGCCTGGGGACACAGATGCCATCAGCACAGGGGAAAGCAAGACTACAGGGAGGACTTTGCGCAGATTCCGCAGAACAGCCAGAAGTTCGTGTGGCGGCAACAGAGGGGGCTCTGGAGTAGATGGGTCCCCTAGAGCAGCCGTCCCCAACCTTTTTGGCACCAGGGATCAGTTTCATGGAAGACAATTTTTCCACAGACCAAGGGGTGGAGGGGAAGGTTTCAGGATGATTCAAGTGCATTACATTTATTGTGCACTTTAGTTCTATTATTATTACATTGTGATATATAATGAAATAATTATACAACTCACCATGGTGCAGATTCAGTGGGAGCCTGAGCTTGTTTTTCTGCAACTAGACAGTCCCATCTTGGGGCGATGGGAGACAGTGACTCCTGAAGTGTGTTGCTTAGGTCCCGTCTACTCCCTAATCTCAATTTGGTGGCTGTCACTGCAGAAAACCCTGCTTCACAAAGATAGGATGTTGGAAATGGAAGCAGGCTTTTCAGTGCTTTTGTGGCAATCTCATGATAGTCCACCTTCACTTTAAACCAGAACGTACGGAGATTTAAAGTTGTCTCAAACATACCTTTAAGGCCACTGTCATTTGCGATCTCAAGCAGTTGATCCTCTTCTATTTAGCACAGACAAAGTTGATTCACTTGGCTTATTCACAAACAAGTCACGGATCCATTCCTTCTCAGTTCAGTGATCTTTTGTGGTTGGGAAGTAAGCAATGCTCAAACTCTCTTGAAAGCTGAGATAGGTGATCATGCACCAGCTGGGAGAGAGAACACCCTGGCTCAGTCTCTTTCAAAATCTCTGATTTTGTAAGAGAAATCGCTGGAGCAGTTCTCATAACTCAAAAACTCTGGCTAGTGATCTACCTTTAGAAAGTCACCTCACTTCTGTGTATAACAGAAGACGTGTGTGCTCTGTGTCCAACTCCTCAAAGAGCTATGTGAATAGACATGAATTAGGGGCATTTACGTTACTGTGGTTGATAATTTTAATCACATCCTGTAAAATGTTGTTTAGTTCAGGTGACATTTTTCGGCTAGCCAGCATTTCTCTACGGATGACACAGTGCATAGACTCACATTCAGGAGCAACCTCTTTGACCCGAGTAGTGAAACCAGAAAGCCGTCCAGTCATGGCAGCCACTCTATCCATGCATAAACCAACACAAAATGACCAACTCAGTTTTCCTGATACGTGATCATTCCGAGACTTGAATAGTTCTGCAGCTGTGGTGTTGGTTGGCAACAAAAGTGCACATAACATATCCTCATGCACATTCTTCTGAAAAATACATCGCACAAAAACAAGCATTGTTGCCTTGTTGTTGACATTGGTCAACCTGGATCGTGTACCACGGTGACTCATTAATCCTCTCTAACAACTGTACCTCAATATCCTCTGCTATTTAATCAATTCGTCTACTGAAAGAGGAACACGTGCCACCTTCTGAACTGCAGCCTCTACTAAAAGTTCACCTCAAACGTCCTTAGCAGCAGGCAGGATCAACTCTTCACCAGTAGCGAACGGCTCCTTAGCTTTAGGGATGCGGTAGCCACTGGGAATGATGTTCTCAGTGAGGACACATTCGATGAAGTGGTGGCCTTCAATAATTGCTTCTGTTCTTCGTGATCACTTTTTTTTTCTTTTGAAAAACTCTACAGGCTTTTCTTTTAATGCATGGTGCTTGGTCTCCATGTGGCAAAGCAGTTTTGAAGGTTTCATGGCTTCGTTGGGTAGCTGGTTGCCAAATATTATACAAAGAGGGCTTGGAGAATGTGGATCACCTGTTGCAATGAACCCGTAATTTAAGGAGGACTCTTGGTATTTTCTTTTAAATGCAGCTTTCATTTTGTTGGCAGTCGTAGAGTCTTCTGCTGTGTCAGCATTGGGTCTTTCCCCCTTTTCAAAGAAGCTCTCCAGTGATGTTTGTTTCTTACTCATTTTTGCTAGGGTTATTTTGTGGGCTTACCAAGACTGTGACTGAGACAAGTGTGCAGAGCGGGAAAGAGGCGCGGACAGAAGAGGCAAATACAATAATGGGTGGGCCACAGGCGGACTGAAATAAGTGTCAGATTCCAACATAAAGCTGCCACCAGAGGCAGCTTAATTGTCACTTGCCACTCACTGAGAGGGTTTTGATGTGAGTCTGCGAGCAAGTGATATATCATGGTCTCTGTACACTCACACCTCTCCGCTAAGGATAGTCTGTATTTGCAGCTGCTCCCCAGCGCTGGCGTCACCGCCTCAGCTCCACTCAGGTCATCGGGCGCTGGATTCTATAAGGAGCCGCAACCCAGATCCCTCTGTGCACAGGTTACAGGAGGGCCCGTGCTCCTGTGAGGGTCTAAGGCCACCACTGCTCCGACAGGAGACGCAGCTCGGGCGAGGATGGGAGCAGCTGTCGATGCAGATGGAACTTCACTCCCTCACCTCCTGCTGTGCGGCCCGTTCTTAACAGACCATGGACCGGGACTGGTGGGCGGCCTGGAGGCTTGGGGACCACAACCCCAGAAGGCCTAGGATAGACCTCAGATAGGAAGCTGTGGATCAGTTAGGGCAATGGCCCATCAGTTCCTACAAACGTCCCTGAATCTCTAATGGGCTTCCAAGTTTCGCTGCAGAATCCAGGATGGGCCAACAGGAAGGCAGCAGGTGTTGCAAACAGCCAGCCCCAAGGATCTGGGTCAGAATCCTGCTTCCACTGCACGTTGGCCTGGGGTCTCAGAGACATCACCGCGTTGTTGCAGATCCCTCGAGTTCCTCACCTGTGAAGTGAGAATAATAAGAAGCTACTTTGTAGACTCTGGGTCATTGTGAGAACTAAGGGAGACAGCAAATGGTTAGGAATGAGGAAACATTTATTATTGTATAAATTCGAAAATAGGCAGAACTAGTCAATGGTGATCAAAGTTAAGATAGCAGTGGCCTGGGGACTGAGACGGGACAAGGAGCTGCTGGGTCCGACGACATTCCACTTCTTGATCTGGGCTGTGGGTTGGTGGGTGTGCTCACCGCGGAAAGTCCACTGGCTCTGCACTCACGGCTTACGCACCGTTTTCAATAAAATAGTTTACTAAAAAAAAACAGCTTTGAAGATGTTCAAAGTTGTCTCGTAGAGGTAAGAACAAAAAAGCAAAAAAAGAAAGAAAAGAAGAAGAAGAATTAAAAAAAAGAAAATGACGGTGTTACAGCAGATTTCCTTGGTTCAGATTCCAGGTTACTGGCTGTCTGACCTTAATCAAATGACCCCACTTTTCTGGCTTCCTGGCTTCATGGTCTGCATCCATGAAATGGGGGCAATAACGTGACCACGCGGCCTGTTGTTAGGAAGATGAAGCAAGTTAGGCTCTTAGAACAGTGTTTGGGATAACCGCAAGTGACTTTGATGATGATGGTGGTGGCGGTGGTGATGTACAGAGGGTCTGGCCCTGTTGGTAACTATTGTCATTATTATTGTCACTACAACTTCGTCATGAGCCATCTCATGTCAAAATAAAAATGCCTGGGGTGGGCATGTGATGCACGGGTTCGGTGGTGGCAGGGCCAAGGCAGACCTGGCCCTCGACCTAGGTGGCTCATCCCCATCGTGACTGTGCTTTCTGCCTCTGTGCAGGGTGACAGTATTCACCTCGCATGGGGATGGGGCGGAATTCCGCAAGTCACGCTCTCCGGGCAAGAGCAAGCACAGAGGCACCCAGTGAGCGCCTGGAGTGAGCACCCGGAACACCACCACCACCTGGGCACGGTAAGTCAGGGGTACCACGGGGTCAGATCAGAAATCCCAGGCCCCAGTGGGCAAAGACTGGAACTCTCTAAAATGGGAAAAGGGGAGGAGGAGGGAGGTCACATCTTTGTTTTCCCAACTCTGAACTGAAATTCAGCCTTTCCTTCTGTGGCGAATGCTGGAACAAACCCCACTTGTTGGCAGCACCTGTCACTTTGTCACCCACGGAAATCACAGATATCTTTACATTACATCACAGCAGTTACAAGATGTCTTGGAGATGTCATTTTGCTCATTAAAATTATGGTGAATAGACCCAATGCTGGATCTTGTTATTTGACATACCAGTAAAGAAGCGCATCGTGTTACTACATCACATGTATTTTGATAAACCTTTTTTTAATATAATTTATTTCCATTGTGCTTCTATGTATTTTGTTTTGTGCACTTAAAAAATATATTCTGAGAAGTTCACAGGCTTCATCAAATATCAGAAAGGTCCATAGCACAAAAAGGCTAAGGATGCTGGGGTCCAAACCAGAGTTGGTTTGCTGCCAAAGTGAGGTCCTGGAAGTATGCAAATACAAAGAAATACGTCTCTAGAATTTTCCATGAGGCATTCTCTCTCCACCTCCCTTTTAGGCTGGATACTTTTATGGGCAGAACCTGGTCATTTTCATAAGAAGACAAAGGCTTTGTGTACAAGAGGAGGCAGAGCCCAGGGGAGCTGTGGGCCAAAGGTGAAGCTTCCGAAGTCAGGCAAATAAGGGAGTCTCTGTACTCAGAGAAGGTGTGGTGCTGAGCAGGGTAAGGGCCAGGCTTAGGGGGAGCAGGTGAGCTCCATGAGGACCCGGGGTAGGAGAATGTTCTGACAGCGCTCTGCATGCCATTGTTCAGCTCGATGCTGTGGCCACCTGCTGGGTGCTGGGTGCTGGGCACAGAGAGGACACTGGAGGAGTCCTGCCCTCCTTCTCTGCCCTGGGGCCCAGAGGTGTAGGGAGAGGGAGTAAAAGGCTTCAGGCTCTGGAGCTCCCCTGTTTGCTGGCTCTGTGGCTTCACTGTGTCCCCGTGTCTCCATCTGTAAAAGTAAAGGGGAGAACGAGTACCTGCCTGGAGGGTCTGGTGGCTCTCTGAGCTGACCCACACAGCACGGGGCTGGGAGGCACAGGTGCACACGCCGTCAACGTTGGCTGGCAGCCGCGATTCCCACCCAGCAGCAAGTCGTCCCCAGACCGGGAAGTCCCCCGAATTCGATGTCCCCAGCCCTACCAAAACTTCCCTGTCCTGGGCTCTCCTCTCTCAAGGTCCTGCTTTCCCTACGGGACGAATAGATGACAATGGGTCATCCAGCAAATCGCTCTCTCCTGGTGTGCAGCCTGGGTTTCTTCTGGGGAAGCAGGCTGAGGTTTCTCCGGGAACGTGCTCAGAGACAGAGCCTCTCCCGCCATTTGACCACGGCCACACCCAGGCCTCACTCTCACTCTCCTTTCTCGACCATGGACACAGCCGAGGGCCCATTCCAGCCCCCAGGTGGAATGCCAAAGTGGGCTTTTCAGTAAATGCCCGTCGTGTGCTTGTTTCAGTCTGTGAACACGACATCTTCGTAGCCCTGAGTTATTCCATTTGTAGGCATGAATCTGTGCCATAGTGCTGTGGAGTGCAGAATGGACAGTCCTATTTCTTTTTTCTCGAAGTATCTGCCTTGTTTGCCACTGTGCTCTCTGTCTAGAACAGTGCTTGGCCCGGGTAGATGCCCAGAGGGTATATTTTAAGTTATTATCCAAACAGATGGTACATCCACATGGTTTTTACAAAGACAAAATATAAACAGATATCAGTGAAAATACTGTCCCTCCAAGCAATAAGCCCCACCCACTCAGTTCCCTGCCCCATCTCACTGCACAGGTAACTACCATTACTCATGTCTTGAATGTCCTTCCTGGGTTTCTTTATGTATACCCAAATAAATACGTATTATAATATATTCTTATTCTCTGCCCTTTATTTATTTATTTATTTATTTATTTAGAGACAGAGTCTTGCTCTGTCACCCCAGGTAGAGCGCAGTGAGCTATCACCAAGTTCAATGCAATCTCAAACTCCTGGGCTCAAGCCATCTGGGACTACAGGCACGCATCACAACACCCAGCTAATTTTTCTATTTTTAATAGAGATGGGGTCTCGCTCTTGCTCAGGCTGGGCGAACTCCTGGCCTCAAGCAATTCTCCCGTCTTGGCCTCCCAGAGTGCTAGGATTACAGGTGTGAGCCACTGCGCCCGGCCCACCCTTTCTTATATTAAAGGTAGGGTACTACCTACTCTGCACCTTGTCTTGTAAAAAACCAAATCTAACAATATATGCCAGAGCTCCTTCCACGAGAGCACACAGAGCGGAGCCATCCTTGCTTTCACAGCGGCGCACTACTCCGTTGTTCGGCTGCACCCTACTTTTTATAACCTGCCTACTAATGATGATTATTTGGGTTGTTTCCAATCTTTTTTTTATTTCCAAAAATGCAGCAATGGATAACCTTATGCAGATTTGATTAGGCATAAGAGTAAATACATCTATGAAACACATTCTCAGAAGCAGAATCATTGAATCAAAAGGGTATTTGCACTTGCCATTTTGACAGATATTGCTAAATGCCTTCTTTAGGGGTTTTATTGATATATGCTTAGTAAATATTGAATGAATGGATAGTATATTCACCTTCAGTCATTTTGGGGCCCCCAGCATGCAAGAAAAAGCAGGAGGGGGGCTAAATCTGATCCAAAAAGTCACCAATTTTACTGTGACTCTTTTGGCCCCTCAAGGCCGCTGGATGGCTACGTCTTGTCATTTCGAGCGTGGCAGGAGGGTGGCTGTACCCAGATAGATCCCCACAGCCTCTGCCCACCAAACACAGGCTGCTCTGTTTCATTCACACAACAATAGCCAGGCACTGGGAAATTTCTAAGGGCCTATGAAAACGTCTGAGACCTGGAAGAAAAAAACACAAAAAAAACCAATATTGGCTCCAAAATCCAAAAGGAGAAAACTGCAAAATCACAATGAATAAATATGTAAGTAAATGTCTGTGCCATGTAATATTGCATCAGCTTCATTGAGTATTCGTACAGCTTCGTCACATCTGAAAATGGTTTGGAGGTCAGATCGTGTTACCTCACAAGAATCCCCAAGTGTGCAGGAAGACTTCCAAGAAGTCTCTACCAGTTGTAAATTAAATGAAGTCCTTAAAGCCAAATCATTCCAAAAGCAAAATTATAAAAATAATCCTTTCCAGAAAGTTTAAAGCAAGAAAAATTTTTTCATGTAAAATGGGGCCATGTTACTTAAAGATATATACATATTTGACATGTAGTGAGATGGGGACTCCCAAGTGCCTTGGACCTACCTTGGTCTTAGGAACCTTGCCAGCCCCCCCTGCCCTGCAAAGCACCCATCAGGTGGGCCCGTGGGCTCCCGACCACCCGGAGGAGAGGGAACCACACCTCAGATCATAAGACTCTGCTGGGGCACCTCTCAGCTGTAGCAGCAAGAACAAGACAGAAATTAATTTCTCTATAGATAATCCAGCCTCACTCGTGAGTAATTCTGAGTCCCATGTGAAAATGAAATCTTGCAGAGTTGCATGCTGTTTGCTCACGACAGCTGGAGAAGGGACAGCCTTTTAGGGACAGTTTAGGGCCCACTGTGAAGTCGAGGGGCTGAGGGCCATTCCTTGAGAAGCTTGTTCTACAGCCCTTTGGAGGCCAGATGGCCACCATGGGGCCCAGGTGGGTGGGCCTGGAGCACCTGGCAGCTTGGGCAGCTGGGCCCCTGGGTTGGCACTCACTTAGGCTGCCCGCATCTCCCCTCCCCTCGCTTTGCAGCTGGGGAAACAGAGGCCCACGGTGGACCTCTAATGATGTTTTGAGCCCCTACCATGTGCCAAGCACTTCAAATACATGTATACGTGATTTCCTTTCATCTTGACAGCGGGCAGACGAGGTAGTATTACTGTCTCCGGTTGTTCCCATTGTAAAGACAGGGAAACGGAGACTCAGGACTGGAAAGGGCCTGTCCGGGACAAAGAGCGAGTCCGTGGCAGGGCCAAGACAGGAACCTGGTACCCCATCCTGCCTCCCTTAACGCACGCCGCCTCCACCGTTCATACCTTTGCTGTGGCCATCTTCTCTGCTACCCACAATTCCATAAGCACTTGAAAAATGCATTGCTCCAAAATTCATAACTAGTCCATACAGTCAAACTTCACAATAGAAAACAAAATTAAAACATTCCCCCAACTCCAGTATCTGCTCCCTCTGGGTCTTTTCTCTGCCCGTGGTCTTATATCCTGGCTGCCTTCTGGGGTCTTCCCTTCTTACTGCTTTGCTTGCTCAAGTACCTTTTAAATTCCTTTTGTAGACCCCTGCCCTCAGCCAGAAGGATGCCTGAACTTCCACCATCAGAACAGCATCCCTTCTAGCTTTCAGTTAAAATGCCTCTGGCTCCCCGACTGGGCCGCAAAGGGGCTTCAGTCCCTAGCACTCGTGCGAGAAGGGAGGAAGAATCTGAGATCAGGTTGGCTGAGCGTGGGGTGCTGGGAAGGGGCAGTGTGAGGACCTCTAGGAAGGGGGCCGTGGTGAAGGCGGAGGGGCCCCTGGTGTCCCAGGTACGGTGCTGGGCTCTGGAATCAGGGCATGGAATAGGGGCACGGCGCCTCGGCAGCCAGAGCCCACGTCTTCCCTGGGGTCCAGGCCTCGTTGCTGCCTGGGCAGTGTGGTTCTGCCTAACTCCTGTGCTGGCCTTGCCTGCCTGGAATCCAGCCCCCAACCACCCTCCACCCTCCATCAGCTCCCGGGGACACCCAGGACCCACCCTGTCCGAGCCCTGTTCCCCTGGCTCAAGAGCTGGGAGCTAGGCCAGCCCTTTAGCCGCCTTCCCCTTTGGAAAGAGAACCGCGAGGTGTGCAGATTTGCTTGCAAATTTGGTAGGGAAATGAGGCCTGCTGGAAGCCAGAGTTCATGGTCCAAGAGGGTCTGCAGGCCCCATGCTCCCCTGGTGGGCTCTGCTCTCTGAGCTCCCCCACCTGCCGAGTCTGAGAGCTTCTTGTGGCAGGCCCAGTCCCGCTGTGGGTTCTCGGCACCACCCGCTACCAGCCAGAGGTGAAGTGCAGGAGCTGGGATGTCTGTGGGAGGAATTAGCCACATATTGAGACTCACCGAGTGTGAGGGGCTGTGCGAGTGTTTTGCATTTATTAGCTCATCTAAGCCTCACAGCAGCTCAGGAGGTAGATACGGTCATTACGCTCCATTGTACAGATGAGGAAGCTGAGGCACAGGGAGGCTGGGTGATCAGCCCAAGGGCACATAGCCCCTTCTTTTTTTTAAAACTCCCCCCACCTCGTGCCCCTGCCCAGGCCCCCTACCAGCCCCCATCAGGGCAGTAGGTTTGGTGGTGCAGGGCACCCCCTTTCAGTGGCCGTGCATGGACAGCCCCTTTCCTGGTCTGGGGTCTCCCTGTGGGAGCTGCTCCCTCGGGGCAAAGCAGCCTCTGCTCTGAGGACCTGGCTCCAGGCCCCCAGCCTCCTCCGCCCCCACCTCCCACCCCCCTGCAGGCCGACTTCCTCCGGATGTGCTCTGGCTCAGCAAGGGCTGCCTTGTGCTCCTCACCCCCAAGTGACCGCGCCGCCTCCTCTTCTCTCTGCCTCAGGGACAGAAGCCTCCGTTGCTGCCCTGCGGTGGTGGTGGTGGTGGTGGTGGTGGTGGTGGTTGGGGCAGCTTCCCCATCAGGGCCCAGGGATGATGCAAAACGCTACCCCAAAGTGGTCACTCTCGCACTAGCTACAGTGGGCAGGAAATGCCGCAGATGGAGCAGAGCACTGCGGGGAAGGGACCGCTTGGTTGTGACAGCTGGAAACTGCAGCCCAGAGAGGGCAAGGACATGCTCAGGGTCACACAGCACGTAGGTGCTACGGCCGTTTTCCTCTCTGGGCCTCCCACAGGACTGTGAGCTGCTGCGGCCGGCTTCTTGGCCAGCTCTGTGTCCTGGCTCTGACAGACACAGGGGCAGCGCATGCTGGGTGCTCCTCCAAAGGCCTCTGGGCACGCCCTGCCCCCTCTGGAGAAACTGGCCTGGGGTGAGTCACTGGCTCTGCGTTCCCCTGGGGTTTGCCCAGAGGCCGGCCATGTGGGAGCAAGCTCACTGCCCAAATTTCCCCTTTTCAGTAAACAGCAGCTACTTCCTCCTGGAGTGGCCGCTTCCCTCTGGTCACCGGGCTCCTGGAAGGCTCGAGGAGGCAGGGGGTTACGGGGGGCAGACCCTCCGACACCAGGCGTGCCCGCACTAGCCACGAGGAGGTGCGCGGGCTTCGTAAGCTGGCCCCGACCACAGGACGTTAATGTTTAATCTAAGAGGACTCAGGGACTGCGAACGTCAACAAGCCATTTAAGAAGGGTTCCAAGGAATTAGGAGCCACCAGGGACTGCTCCAAAATTTCCACATTAGGAGGGCCTTGGGGGGAAACTGAACCTGCATTTACTTACGCAAACTATAAAAACTGTGCAAACTGAAGACGGGAAGGAGCTAAGAGAAATTACCTACAGCCCTGTGGCTTCGCTCCCTCAGCTATGGCCCTAGGAAGGGGGAGAGGCCTGTTCGTGAACAACCAGCATCTCAGAGTGGCATGGAGAGAGTTGGTGGGGTACAGGGCCTGGGGGAGGCCCAGAAGGTCAAGAGGGTGTCAGGGTCGGTTCTGGAAGCTCTAGGGAGCCCCTTCCCAAGCTCACGCCAGCAGGCAGAGACTCAGGGCCCCTCCTGGAGACATTTCTGCTGGCTCTGGCTTCACAGCCTCTGAACTTTACCACTTCCACTGGGGACTCAGGGCCTGCGGCTGCTCAGGTCCTCTGCAGAGGGCCACATTCCGGCCTGGCCCTTGGAAACGGATAGATTCAGCACCCGGACTTGCCTGCTTTCAAGGAACCTGCGAAATATTTGTGGCCTAAGAAAAATGTATTGACTCCAAAACCCAAGAAAAAGAGCAAAATCAAAATTAATAAACATTTCATTAAATGTCTACAAAGTGTAGCTTTTTTTTTTTTTTTTTAGACAGAGTCTCACTCTGTTGCCCAGGCTAGAGTGCCGTGGCGTCAGCCTAGCTCACAGCAACCTCAAACTCCTGGGCTCAAGCAATCCTTCTGCCTCAGCCTCCCAAGTAGCTGGGACTACAGGCATGCGCCACCATGCCCGGCTAATTTTTTCTATATTTTAGTTGGCCAATTAATTTCTTTCTATTTTTAGTAGAGATGGGGTGTTGCTCTTGCTCAGGCTGGTTTTGAACTCCTGAGCTCAAATGATCCACCCACCTTGGCCTCCCAGAGTGCTAGGATTACAGGCGTGAGCCACCGCGCTCGGCCCAAAGTGTAGCATTTTGTCAGCTTCATAGTCGTCATCAAAATGACACTACCCTTAGAAACAATTTGGAGGGTGGGTTTTTCTCACTTGGTCAGAATCCTTACATAGACATGATGATAGCCAAGAAATCATAGCCAATCATAAATTAAAATGAATAACTCATAGTCCGATAATTAATCAAGGATATAATTATAGATATTCCTTCCATCACTTTTATAGCAAAAATTATGTATATGTTTCCCATGGGATGTGGAGGCGTTTTAATATGTTCGATACGATGTGAGGTGTATCCTCCTCAGGGAAGAGGGCAGGGGCCTGCAAGCACCCTGCAACGGCCCGAGCCCCTCTGTGGAGGTGACCGGGGAAGGGAGGGGGCTCAGGTGTAGGAGCATCAGGGTTCAACTTGCCCACTGAGAAGCTCAGACACTGGCTCTAGGAGGGGCTATCGGAGTCTAGCACCACCTGCCACACCTGGCCAGCCAGCCCAGCCTGTGGCTCCAGGGAAGGGGGCTCACTCCCTCTGCCTGGGAAGGATGGCCCCATGCTTCGCAGACATCTGCCTCCATGTGACACCCTGCCCTCTGGGCCCACAGGCCAAGGCCCCGACTTTCTCACAACTCACTGGCGGAGCTCTGGAGAGACGGGCTGCCCTGCCCTGCCCCGCAGGCTCCCAGCACCACGGCCTACAGAGCGGCTCTCCGCATGCTTCGCCTTCCACAGCATTTCACGGTCATATGCCGCCCCAGCTGCCTGCTCCACAAGCAACTGAGTCACGGCCCCTCTTGCCCACATGGCTGGGCCCAGATTGACCTTGGTCCCCTCGCTCCCAAGGACAGCCCACCCGGCTCCTACAGCACCACAGCCTCCGGCCTCTCTCGAGTGGGGGCTGGTCTGCCCGCTAAACCCCCGTCTCAGAATCTACTGACCCATGAGGAAGGCATCAGTGTTCATTGTACAAGATTAACAATGATAATAATCGCTGGTGCGCACTGAGTGCTTACTATGTGTCAGGCACCGTGCTAAGTACTTCCGCGTGCACATCTTGGGTAGCCCTTACAGTAACAGCAGCACAAGATAGCTACTTGTGCTACCCTCATTTTAGAGATGAAGGGACTGAGGCTCAGAGAGTTTAAATAACTTGCCCAAGGTCACGCCTCTGGTAAGCAGCAGAGCTGGGAGACGAACTTTCACAGTCTGACTTCAGAGCTCAGTCCTGAACGCTGCGTTGACTGTGCTCAAAGAGAGCCCAGGAGGGGCGAGGTGGGCGGCCCCGCTGTGGCCACCAGGGCCAGATCCCTGGCAGGTCCAGGAAAGGGATGCTCCCGTGGCGGCTGCCTCTGGGCCTGCAGAGGGCTGGCCGGCGGGCGAGGCCCAGAGCTGGCCCTGCTACCTGTGTGCCTCCAGACAGGCAGTCTGATTTGGTGTCCCTGTCCCGCTCAGAAAGCTTGGTTTCCTACCTGGGTCTTTTTCCTTTGAATAAAAGCGAGTTTTGCACTCTCTGCTCCCTCTGCCTGGAATGCTCTGCCCCAGTCTCTGGCTGCCCCTGTCCCTCACATGCCCCAGGTCTCTGCTTAATGTCATAGGCAAAGAACCAGTGTCCCTGACAGCCCTGTGGGAGCAGCTTGCCAGCCCTCCCCTCCGTCACCTCACCCTCTCACTGCACGTTATTACAAAACAATCGTATTTGCCTTTTGAGGTTGTCGTGAGCGTTCAAGTGAGTTAATGTATAAAGCACTGGTAAGTTATAAGCGCTACCTTGAGTGGTACCCATTTAAATGCCATCACAGCATTTGTACAGCGTAGTGCGTATTATATGCATCTGCTGCAGTGTATGTATGCTTTACCTCCATCCCTTACTACTAAGGCTGGTGCAAAAGTAATTGCGGTTTTAGCATTGCTGACATTTGCCGTTTGATATTGGAATACATTCTTAAGTAAATCTGGGTATGTTATACACCGTTTTAATGCACATTTCTCACTATTTTTTTTGCAAATGACTTATTACTTCCTGTTTATTTTATATGTATTTTAGACTATGGAAATAACGTTAGACAAAAAGCAAATTTGAGCAATTTTCTTATTCGAGTCAAAATGGGTCATAAAGCAGCGGAGACAACTCGCAACATCAACCACGCATTTGGCCCAGGAACTGCTACTGATCGTACAGTGCAGTGGGGGGTCAAGATGTTCTGCAAAGGAGACGAGAGCCTTGAAGATGAGCGCAGTGGCCGGCCATCGGAAGTTGACAACAACCAACTGAGAGCAATCACCGAAGCTGATCCTCTTAGAACTGCACAAGGAGTTGCTGGAGAACTCAATGACGACCGTTCTATGGTCCTTTGGCATCTGAAGCAAATTGGAAATGTGAAAAAGCTCAGTAAGCGGATGCCTCATGTGCTGACTGAAAAATCAAAACAATCGTCATTTTGAAGTGTTGTCTTCTTGTACGCAACCACGAACCATTTCTCAATGGGACTGCGATGAAAAGTGGATGTAACACAACAACTGCGACAACCGGCTCAGGGGTTGGACCAAGAAGAAGCTCCAAAGCACTTCCCACAGCCAAACTCGCACCAGAAAAAGGTCACGGCCAATGTCTGGGGGTCTGCAGCCGGTCTGAACCACTACAGCTTTCTGAGTCCCGGCGAAACTGTTACATCTGAGGAGTCTGCTCAGCAAATCGATGAGATGCACTGAAAACTGCAACGCCTGCAGCCGGCACTGGTCACCAGAAAGGGCCCGATTCTTCTCCATGGCAACACCTGACCACAGGTCGCACGACCAACGCTTCAAAAGTTGAATGAATTGGGCTACAAAGTTTTGCCTCCTCTGCCACATTCACCTCACCTGTCACCAACTGGCTGCCACTTCTTCAAGCATCTCCACAACTCTCTGCAGGGAAAATGCTTTCCAAGAGTTTGTGGAGCCGAAACACAGATTCTTACGTTACAAGAACAAGCAAACTCGTTTCTCATTGGCAAAAATATGTTGATTGTAATAGTTCCTATTTTTATTAATAAAGATGTATTTGAGCCTAGTTATGATTTAAAAATCACAGTCCAAAACCGAAATCACTTTTGCAGCCGCCTAACAGACTATGACCTGCATGAGGGCGGGAAACGACTGGCTTGTCCGCTGCCGCGTCCACCAGTGCCCGGCATACCTAAGGCGCTCAATAAATACGTGCAGAGTTCAGCGGATGGACTGCGGTCTAAGGAGGCAGGAGACACGCCTAGGCTTTCATTGCTGAGGTCTACAGGTATTCACTGGGCGCCCACTCAGTGCGCGGCCACGGCTGCTTCATCTTCACAGCACAGGTCTCCACTGCGGTCCGAGGTGCGGAGAGCGACACGCAGTTTCGGGGACGCTGGCGGGTCTGGGGAACGCACACGCCGGCGCGCCCGGCTCGCTGACAGACTCCGGCTTCCCGGGCGGGGAGGGACCGAGTCCTGGTCGCTCGGAGGCCACCGAGGCGCAGGCAGCGGCCCCGCGCGGGCGTGTGGGCGGGACTACAAGTCCCAGGATGCCTTGCGGCGCGCGGGCCGGCGGCGCGAAGGCGGGGGCGCGCGCGGGCGCGCGCGGGGCGTAGGCGGGCGCTGGGCGCGGGGGCGCGCGGGGCGGCGGCGGCGGGGGCGCGCGGGGCGTAGGCGGGCGCGGGGCG
>VBSM01003164.1:129080-142244 GCA_008086735.1 Cheirogaleus medius
CCTGGCAGGCAGTTTAGTTTTAGGATATTCCTTTGGCCACGAGGGGGTCCATTCTGTCAGCCGGTGGGGGGGGCGAGCCTTAAAATTTTATTTTAGTTCACAGTGGTTTGACTGGTTGCAAGATTTGATCGACTGCATTAAAAGTTGATTTTTATTAATTGCTTTTGATCGTCGTGAGTTTTGACTGACGTTCGCATCTGACTTCCAGTGGAAGGGCAGTTTTTTCAATTTTCGTAATTAACGCATCCATTGTTTATTAAGGCAGAGGTTTAATAGTAAATATAAAAAGAAGTAAAATTTATGTAGGCAAGGAGGAACACTTTGAAATTTCCTCTTCATTGCTACGGATAGATAAGATGTGCAGATGTCTGCGTAAATATTGGTTGTTTTAGAAATTTTCAGAATTAATGTGAGTTAGAATTACTATTTACTAGTTAGAGTCAAAAACCTGAAACCCAAGTACTGTATATTTTAACATTATGGAATATTTAAGGACTTTTCAGATTATTTTTGGTAATGAGTGACTCGTAATACCTAGACTTTGAGAAGCTGTTATTCTACCTCCTATGGAGTTGTTATTTTACTAAGTCGTTTAGAGCAGATATTCTTAATCTAGAGTCAGTGGGTATAATTCAGAGGGTCTCTGAATTTGAATTGGGAAAAATATTTTTTCTATCATCTAGCTGAAATTTAGCATTTCAGCTATTGATGTAACCTACCCCTCCAGAAAAAAAAAACCCACAGTATATTTTCATATCTCAGTGTTGCAGTTGTGGAAGATATATTCAGTTATCACTTATGTTACTTCAAAATTAGAATAGTTACTGGATCAGCACTAAATCTTGCCTGATATATCAAATAAGGATGGAACATTTAAGATATTTTGATAACCATTTCAATACAGTTGGTTTCCTTGGTAATACTATGTTATATGTATTTATGAAAACATTCTAAAAAGAAACTCATATGATTTGCCAGACTGTCATGGCACAAAAAAGGAACATTGTTCTTACTGTTATGGAGGAAGTACTTTAGTTTAGGAAGAATCTGTGTGCGGTTCTATTGGTGTAACTGGAGAAGAGTAGGAACCAAAGTACCCCTAGGTAAGATTTTGAAAACTATTTAAAAGAGTGCACTTAACCATTGTTCTACTCATGTTTCAGAACTGAATTGTATAACCATTTTTTAAAAAACCATTTTAATTTATAAAGATGTTCAGAGCATATCTTGTAAGGAAAAAAAGGAGTATTTGTTTGGTGCTAACAAAACTACCTTGAAGCACTGCAGAAGAGTTATGATAGAAACATGAATTCCCAGAAAGTGGTGATTATGTTTTTTTATTTATTTTTTTGATTCCTGTAAAACTCAAAAGTTTTTTCATTTAATATTGGTACAATATATGTTCTATGAGCAATTTTTAAAGCTCAGTGACTTTGCACTCTCCCATTTTACCTTTCATTTGAAATTATTAAAGCATAGGGTAAAGTAAACTCTTGCACATCTAGCTCATTGTTGGAGGGGGAGACCCCCTTCTTTTGGTCCTGTCAGGAATTAAGAGATTGGCTGATGATGGCCTTTGATGTTCATATTCATAGTGAGCACAAGCCAGTGGGAGGATGGGGAATTGGGGGTCTCATTAACCTTGAATTTGAGAGCACTGGGCAGAGTTACCTTTATAGTTTGATACTAGAATGGGTTAAGGGTGGAGAAAAGTATAAGGAACCATATCTAATAGGTGATTTGCTGTTTCCCCAATTACTAGTCTTTCTGCTTCTCTGAAAAATAGGCATTTGTTATCCTGGGTCATACTCCTCAACTCGCTGTATATTTTTTTCACAGAATCCTAGGGCCGGGTAGTTAGAACGGAGGTCAAAGGGCCTTAGCTTCAGCGTAGTTGTTTTTGGCAGCAGCAGCCAAGGGGAAAAATGGTAGGCCATTTTCAGAGTGCTTTTAAAATGTACCTGAAGAGTGAAATTGGGGAACACAGATCTGATATTTGGTGCTGCTGTTTATTGGTAATTTTAGTTGTAAGCCCTGGACTGTTAGAGAGTTGTCTGGTAGTGTCACCCTATCATGTGCTTCTGTGCTTTTGTACAGATTCCCTCTGTCTGGATCCTTCCCTGTGACCGTTCCAAAATACCTCATCAGTCACCCTCCTTACTGTTTAGGAAGGTAGTTGCAATATGAAACCCAGGAAATTGTTCAGAATTATATCCTTACCTGTCAGTAGTTGTTATTAATCTGACAATGCTTGTCACACATAGGCACTGGGTGTAAGTATGTTGAGAAATGAATATACAGATTTGCTGTGGAATAACTTAATATTTCAGGTTGAAGGTTTATTATCTGTAAGTTGTGGTCAGTTAAAAAATTTTTTTTAACGCAACAGTAATTTAAAAAAGATGAAATCCATATTGCCCAATAGTTATTTTAGATTGGAGCTAGTAGGCTATTTTAATTTTAGAGCTAAAAAAGAGCTGACCCTGTTGGATTCTTGCCTCTGGGTCTGTTGAAACCAAGTGGACTGAAAATATATGAGAAATCTATTCCTACTATAATGAAGTGTAATCTGAGGTTTTGTTGAGAATTTTGCTTGATGAGCAGAGATGGCTTCAAAGACTTACTAACATCACAGCCCCTAAACATTTTGTTTAGTCTTGGGAGTCTTTTTGGTAGGCTTAACTGTATAAGTTGCGAAGGTTAGGATTTGTTATTTTTTTTGTTCATTGAAGTATCCCAGCACCTAGAATGTCCATTTGAGGAATGAACATAGTGGGACCCCTTGAGGAAAATCCAGCCTGTCTATAATGCAATTGAAATTTTAATGTCTAGAATATTTTACTCAGTAAAGGGGTTGGAAGTGGAGATACAGGTGGAGGGTAAGGTTCTAAACTTAGAAAACCACAGGGAAAAGCATTTTAAAAATTGTATTCGTGCAGTTAAAACCAACCACCCACCCTTGACAGTGGGTAGCTGTGGTGGATTCTGTTTGCTTGCTTAGCAGGTGATAGATGATTTAAATAGATTGACATTCCAATAAATTGTTTTTTCTTGTTTATATCAGATACTGAGGTGTTTTTGTTGTAGGACATGGTTGAAGTTTGATCCAAAATGTTGCCCCCTGTATAGCCTTACCCATTTCCTAATTTTGCTAGGAATACTCTTAAGTGTGATATCTCAGGTGGGACTATATGAAGAGAAATTACAATTAATCTAGTACTTTTTTACTTTTACAGGTGAGCGAGTACTGTGCTTTCATGGGCCTCTTCTTTATGAAGCAAAGGTAGGAAATCTGTTTTCAAACCTAGTGATTAGATCTATTTCATATCAAAATTTCAATGTTTTGTTGTTGCTTCAGTAACAGAGTTGCCTTTTTTAAAGGTTTCATAGTTCATAATTTTCCCCATCTTCTCTTTCTGTGTTCCAT
This sequence comes from Cheirogaleus medius, assembly GCA_008086735.1. Lineage (NCBI taxonomy): Eukaryota > Metazoa > Chordata > Mammalia > Primates > Cheirogaleidae > Cheirogaleus > Cheirogaleus medius. The sequence goes on from VBSM01003164.1 coordinate 132,508, forward strand.
ACTACTTGCTTAGTGAGTCAAATAAATGAAAACTTAGCTACTCCCTCCCACCTTTCTTACTGGCGTGCTGGAGCATTTGTGGGAATGGTAGAAGATGAAGATTGGTTGTGGGAACAAATAGCATTTTGTAGGTAATGACTTGGTGAGAGGACATTGTCAGTTATTTTTATGTGTAAATATTATATGCCAAGTAAGCATTGAGCTAATCATTCTAGGTTAAAAATAAAAGCTAACATTAAAAATGTGTACATTTTAACTTTTGATTGTATGTTGGTGTGTCAGCCAAGGTTTGGTCTGTGTCCAAGTGTGTGCTCTAGTTAGAAAAACAGATTTTACAGTTAGCCAAAGATAAACAGGAGAATGCTTTCCAAAGTCAAAGAATGTTTTTAGTGTTTTGTTTTTGGTAACTTTTTTTTAAGAATAATTTTTATTTTCACTGTGAAAATGAGTGCATAATTTCCAGGAAGAAGTCTTTTCAGAACGAATATAAAATTTATAATTAATACATAGGTGTGTGTTCACAATTTCAGGTCTGAAATACAGTTTCTCTATAACGCAGAGATTAGGCATAAAAACAAACATATTACTTTCCAAAATCAATACATTTGAAGTCTATGCTATTGCCAGATGTTACCACTTAAACCAGTATGTTGTATAATGCGTTGTTAATAAATAAGAGTTAATAATAAAAGTGCAAACTAAGAAAACCTGTACTGGACAGGAAGATGAGTTTTATGCTGAATTCTTAGCAAACTGTATTCAATATGGCTAATAATTATTTGGCATTTTCTGTGTGCCACACACCATGTTAAGAACTTGGCACTTTTAAATATAATGTACATATTTGTGATGTGATACATAATCTTGATAACACTTTAATTTTTTCATTTCAGTAGATTTAGGGGTACAGATAGCTTGGGGGGTATATCGATGAATTATATAGTGGTGATGTCTGGGTTTTTAGTGTACATTGCACCTGATAGGTAATTTTTCTGCCTTCACTCTCCTCCTAACCCTCCCTTTTCTGAGTCTCCAGTGTCCATTGCACCACACTCTATGCCCTGCAGACCTGTAGCGTAGCTCTCACTTACAAGCGAGAGCATGCAGTAGTTGGCTTTAGGCAATTTCTGTATAAATTCTTGGTGGATGGTTTATGCTATATATGTCTGAAAATAGTCTTTAAAGTGTCAGTTCTGACTAAATAATAATTTTCACCACTATTTACTTGTGTTTTGAATACATGCAAAATATATTTTTAAAGTTCTCAGGAGCTGGGTGTGGTTGCTCAGACCTGTAGTCCTAGCCACCTGGGATGCTGAGGTGGGAGGATCTCCTGAGCCCAGAAGTTCCAGGCCAGCCTGGGCAACATAGGGAGACTCGCATCTCTTTAAAAAAAAAAAATTCTAAAATGGCAAAATCTGGATTCCTGGAGATGGTCAGGAACTTTTAAGTGTATGTGGTATATGTACGTGTATGTTGATGATGTATTTATACAGTTTATAAGTGTTAAATTACGAGTCCTTTTGATGATTTATATCCCTGAATATTATTTTTGTTGTATCAATTTGACAAACTCTACTAAACTGGCTGGTTTTTCTCCTCTGGCAGCAAAACACTGGGGTGAACAATTCTTGAATAGAAGCCATTGAAGTAACTTAAACTTTTGTAATTCTTTTCTTTTTCCCCTTCCAAAAGCTCTTCTGGAATCTTGTAATTCTTTTGGTTTGTCTCCCTTAAAGACTTTGAAATCCAAAACCAGATAGTCATCACTTGTCGTAGTTAATGACTTTCCTCTAATAGTTCAACCCTCTTGATTTGTGTGGCTGCTTTTAAGAAAAACATAAAACATTTTAATTCATAACTTAGCTAGTTAGTTAAACTGACTGTCTGAAACAGAACAGCTTATCATCTTTCACAAGTTAATGAAGTTCTTTAGTTTTAATGCTTTTCATGAGTGGAATTTGCTTTTGAAGTAAATGTAGCTAGCTCCTGGTTAGTTAGTCCTTAGATAGTTTACCTGGCCTGTTGATTTAAGGTTTAAGGTGTCATTTTCTGCTTATGGTTCTCAGCTCTGTTGGACCTTTTGTAATTTGCAGTTTTATAACTTAAGTTACTCTAAAAGTTTATTATAGTGTTCTCTTAGTCACACTTAATTTTGTTCATTTTGGCCACCAAAAAGTTTGTATAGAATATCTTTGAAAGATTGGATACTTTAAAATCATCCAGGTAGTGTCTCTCTTTTTAAAAACATGTTTATAAGTGAATTTTTTCTTTTTTATTTCAGTGTGTAAAGGTTGCCATAAAGGACAAACAAGTGAAATACTTTATACATTACAGTGGTTGGAATAAAAAGTGAGTATTAGATCTTTAAAAGCAATTTTTATTTATAATTAACAAGATACCTTGTGTCACTGGCTGGCACAAGTATGTACTTCTTGTGCAGTTTTAATGTAATACAGTACATTGCAAGGGTGAATCATTTGTATGAAGACAAAACTGTACTAGAATTAGGAGTACTCAACCATTTTATTTAAATGTACTTGATTCTTTGGAGTATTCCTTTGTGTTCCAGTATAATGTCTAATAATCAGGTAGTCACTATCCTGGTTGATTGAGTGGCACATGACACTTTTTTGGGTTTTTTTTTCCCTTGTACATTTTAGGATAGCCTGAATTTTTCGGCTTTACCACAAACTCAGTGATTTTATATTTATTATTTCAAGCAGTTATGCTGAAAACTAGTTGAGTTTTTCTGCCTAGAAAAGGGAAAAGGATAAAGATTGCCTGATTTGGAAGTAATGACAGAATTTACCAACCCATTTTCGGAAATTTGGAAGAATAATTTGGTGTTGACATAAAGTGATTTCATGTTTTTAGCATATGATTTAACACATACAGAAATTCAGTGACAGAATCTAATTTCCTACCCCCGAGTTTAAGCCTTTTTCGGGGGTTGGGGGGATGGTAAAGTGTAATGTATTGATCTGTTTCCAGGAATGGACCATGGGTATAGACTGAACACATTCTAGAAGAGAATGAATGGAGGCATTTCTCAGTGATAGGACTTCCTCCTTGGGGCCCACATCCAAACATTTACCTAGGCCTCCTTTTTGGTCCCTAGAATTGAATGGCCTGCAATTTTTACTATGAGAGATTTTAAGTTTTATAAATATTTTACCCTTCCAATTTAACACTGCCAGTGCTAGTAATTCTTTAGGAGTTGCTTTCTAGTAACTTAGGGCTTTGTATCATCTGACCTGGTTTAGTATGGGAGCATTTGCTATCTGATTTGATGAGTGCTTTGTTGATATGGAAGGTGGTTTTTTCCCTGTAAAGTGTATTGGCTCTGTGACTTTGGGCTTAATTCATACAGTCCTCTATCCAAGTGAGCAATCCCGTTAATTTTATTTGTTAGGAAATTTTTTTCACATAGCAAATGCTTTTAGCTAAGAAGAAATGGACTTTTAACTACTTTTCCTTTTAGTATTTCTAATACTGATAGGTACTTTAGTACTTTTACCCCATAGGCTTATATTTTAAATATTGAGAAATTGGGAAAATACGGAGAAAACGGTCTTCTGGTCTTTTAGTAGTAAACTATGATTTTAAATGTTATTTTAATATCAATAGTAAATTGATTCTGATATCCAGGAAATAGAAAAGTTTATCTTGTGGCTCCTAGTGTATCTCGTAGCTTTCTCTTCATCGAGGTGGCTCATGCCTGTAATCCTAGCACTCTGGGATGCCTAGGCGGGAGGATTGCTCAAGGTCAGGAGTTGGAAACCAGCCTGAGCAAGAGTGAGACCCCGTCTCTACTAAAAACAGAAAGAAATTAATTAGGCAACTAAAAATGTATAGGAAAAAAATAAATGAGCCGGGCATGGTGGCGCATGCCTGTAGTCCTAGCTATTAAGGAGGCTGAGGCAGAAGTATTGCTTGAGCCCAGGAGTTTGAGGTTGCTGTGAGCTAGGCTGATGCCGTGACACTCTAACCCAGGCAACAGAACTCCGTCTCAAAAAAAAGGTAAACTGCATTTCAGTCTTTTATTAGACATATATATTTTACATATTAATACTCTACTAATACCCAGAAAAAGTTGAGAGTGTTGAGTTACGAGAATCTCAGTTCTCCACAAGAAATAGAATATCTTTCTTATGAATATTGAGTGGGAAAGCGAATGTTCATACTAGATATCAAAAACACAAAGCAAATTCATGGAGTAGGCCTGCTGTCTCCCACCTCCTGCACTTGTAAAGAATTGTTTTAGTATTTCACCTTTTTTTTTTTAATTTTTTTTAGTATTTCACCTTTAATAGCTGTGAATATACAGCATTTGTGGTTAACTCCTTTTCATACGTAATAGATACCTTGTATAAAATCACCTGTAGATATGTACAGCTCAAAGACTGGATTTAAAGTGGCATTTGTAGCTCGTCAGAAGTTGTGAAAATACCAAATGCTCGTCTTTTCTGATTTTACTGTTTCAAAAAATAATTGACATTTTTTTTCCTTTGGCATATTTTAGTCCAGTAACATAAACCATAGGCTTGTAAAAGTTTTGTTTTATTTTTTGTTGTCAGCTAACTTAATATTATATATTAATTACTCCTTGGGAAAATTAAGGAAGAAGATACCAGATGTTAGGTATTTTTATTACTTGCTATCTTTGTAGATATATTGAGTAATATTAACAATCAAAAATTTCTTTTTTGTGGTTGACTTGGTATATAGATAAATATATGTAATTAAAAAAAAATCTTATCTTTAGAACATACTTTAACCTTTAAATATACCCCTTTTGAAAGGGGAGGAATTATTTGAATGCCTAGTAAGTGTATTGTGTTTTTATTTAATGCTATATAAGTAGTGGCCATGGATCATTGTGACTTTAGGTTTTAGTCATAAGCTACCTTTAGAAAATTTGGAAATCTTTCTCCCCCCCCCCCCAAACCTCTTCAAGAAGGAATGGAAATTCTTTTATGCTTGACCTATAAATAAACATTTCTGAGTGTTTGGCCTTCAGTTATTTACCATGGCTCATTGTAACATTGGAAATTAGTCACAGGCGACCTTTAGAAAATTCTGAAATTCTTTTATGCTTGACCTATATATGAAAATTTCTGAGTGTTTGGCCTTCAGTTATACCCTAGTGGTTTTCTTAGAGCAAAAGATGTTGTCCACTTCATTTTCCTTTGATCCAGCAAAGATTTTCAGCTCTTTACATATAAAGGAAACTTCAGCAGTAACTTGGTTTTAAAAGATCAAGGTGATTATTTATTGAGATACATTTTATTATATCAGGGGAAAGGATTTTTAAGGTTCTAAAATGGAACCTTGTGGTAATGAAATATTGGCTAGCTCCCTTTGATTTAGAGAGAATTGTAATAGATCCAGGTACATAAATAAGATCCTCATTTTGAAAATGGTTGGTAGAGTACTTTACTTTAAAAAAAAATTATACAGTGCCCTAATCTCCAAATTGGAATTTTCTAAACTTTAATCTTTTTTCAAAAGCACACTAGATAATTAAGATATTTCTAAATTTTCAAACCTTGGAATTTGTTGACACAGACATTTAAATATTCCATTTGTAAATGAATCTTAATAAAGCTTAAGCTAAATTCTACACCTAGTTACTGAGATTACTTTGTACTATGCTGTCTGTATCAGAAGTGCTGTGAGGCCCAGGCGCTCTGAAAAAACTTTGAAGACACATGAGGATAATGTAGCCCTTTTTCCTGTTCCTGAAGGAGCTCCCTCAGTACACCACCCCCTCCTGACCTCTAGGTAAATGCATGTTTTAAAGTTTTTTCTAGGAAATCATGTTGAGGATTGCTTTTTATTTACTTATTTTTCCTTTTGGCTATGTTATGTAAGAGGTCGGAGGTGGGAAATTATTGAACAAAAGAGTACCTTGAGAGTACACCTAATTGTGTTACTGAAGGAGCTCCGTCAGCAGGATAAAAGACTCACTGCTCAAAACATTCAGCATCCCTGAGAAATACCTTGTTTTTGTTTTCTTTGGGGGGAAAAACACCATCATATTGTTGTTTTGAAGGAGCTTTTTAAAGTGCCAGAATGTCTTACCATTTTTAAGAAAATCATTCTACCTTTTGATGTTTAGAAAACCAGCTTTCTGGTTAGCCTTGGAAGTTAGTATATCCATTTGTGAGTGAATGAAGGTGAAGAGAACGGTATAGTCTTATAAACCATTATACTTAGTTTACAAATTTAGCTGTGCTGATAGATTGTGTTTGATTATTGTAGACCTCCTAATATGTTTCTGACATACCTTGAATGTTTGTTATTTTTGTGTCAGGGATTCTCAAGTGTATTTTACATATGTTTAGTTATAACAATCCTTTGAGATAGGTACTATTGTTACTCTTGTTTTATAGGTGAAACTAAGGCACAGAGCTATGTAACTTTGTCATTACACACAGCTGACTAGCTACTTGGTTTTAGGGTTTTTTAAAAGTCTTTATTATGGACTCCTTCCTATGTTTTATTTCTGGGAGTTAGAATTCTTTAAGATAATATTTTTATTCTGTAAGGCTAATTGCTTAGAGACTTAAATTTTAAGTGCCACACACAGACCATTTCTAAAAGTAATTTGAGTAATCTGGCAATTTAGATTTGAAATGCTGCTTCTGAAAATATGAAGTTTTTTTTTTCTTTTTTTTTTTTGAGACAGAGTCTCACTCTGATGCCCGGGCTAGAGTGAGTGCCGTGGCGTCAGCCTCGCTCACAGCAACCTCAAACTCCTGGGCTCGAGCAATCCTCCTGCCTCAGCCTCCCGAGTGGCTGGGACTACAGGCATGCGCCACCATGCCCGGCTAATTTTTTCTATATATTTTTAGTTGGCCAATTAATTGCTTTCTATTTTTAGTAGAGACGGGGTCTCGCTCTTGCTCAGGCTGGTTTCGAACTCCTGAGCTCGAGCGATCCGCCCGCCTCGGCCTCCCAGAGAGCTAGGATTACAGGCGTGAGCCACCGTGCCCGGCCTGAAGTTTTCTTTATAGAACAGACTTCAGTTAGATTTTCATTTTAGTTGAGAATGTATTTGTAGTGCCAGTTCATCAAATTGCTGCAGAGAAATCCAAAGTCTTGTCTCTTGGACTCTAAATAAAAAAAAATTGGAGAACAGAGTCTAAATAGTAGTAAAAATATTTTTGAGTGATATTTTAACTTTCCTTTTTTTCAGTTGGGATGAATGGGTTCCAGAGAGCAGAGTACTCAAATATGTGGACACCAATCTGCAGAAACAGCGAGAACTTCAAAAAGCCAATCAGTAAGTTTGGTTTGTAAAATAAGTATTGGTGAGAAATGCCTGTAGATTAGTTTTTGGACATGGAATGAAAATGGAAATCATGTTGGCTGCTCTGCCTATAATATGGGGCTCTGACTTTGAGTTATTAGACAAGTCATTTCTAGGTAACTTATTACCTGAGTCTGTCCTTAGATCTAGGTAGAAAACAGAGCAGAATGTTGTTGGAAATTGCTGTAGGTATAAAGTCACTGCTAAACTTCTTCTGTCTCGATCTCTTGGGCTCTGTGGAAGGCACACTTGGTGAGGAAACAAAAAAGCAGGGACAAGAGGCACCCCCATTACCCTTCATCTCTGAAAGCACCTGCAGGAAAAGGGATCCTGAAGGACTTTTGTGGTCTACCAGGGTAATATCATAGCTGGAATGTATGTCAGATTGAAATGATAAAATGGGATTGTATAAAAGAAGACATTGGGATTAGTGAATTCCAAAACAGAAATGGAATTTTCAATTATATGAGACACAATCTATTATAGTCACTTTTTTACTATATAGAAGAACTAAATCTTGAGCTCTTTTTCTTGTTTCTTTCTTGAGTTTTTTGTTTGAATTTTTTTTTTTGTTAAGTGTAAGTATATTCTTTCTTTGTCCACCTTGTTAAATAAAAACTTGGTGCCAGAATATGTACAGGCTTGGGACTTCAATTTGAATATAAATTCCTGATGGAATGAAGCTGGCACAATTTATTTTTCTGTGTTAAGTAGTCATTTTATGATGACTTTACTGAAATTATTTTTGAAGGGAGCAGTATGCAGAGGGGAAGATGAGAGGAGCTGCCCCAGGAAAGAAGACATCTGGTCTGCAACAGAAAAATGTTGAAGTGTAAGAAACTCTATCTTTGTTTTAATTTTGCATACTGTTTTATAAGTGAAATTGATATTTGATACTCATCATGTGTTAATTATTGAAAATGGAAACTTGTGGAACATTGTCGCAACCAGTGGGAATCCCATTCCTCGGGTATCAGGTTGTTAAAATCATTGAAAATACACAACTAAACCGTGAGTGATGGCTCTCCTGTAGTCCCAGCTACTTGTGAGGATCACTTGAGGCCAGGAGTTCAAGACCAACCTGGGCAATATGGTGAGAACTCGTTTCTGAGAAAAAAGGAATAAAATGAAAATACAAAACTTAGCACCTTTCCCCCTCTTTGTTGTGGTATAATAGACACATACCATTTAAACCATTATTAAGTTTGTAATTCAGTGGCATTAAGTACCTTTACAACCCTTATCTTTCAAGTAGTATGTGTAATATATATGTATGTAACGTTTTGTCTTACAGAGGGTATTATCAGCAGGGCGCGTGTTGTGAGATAAATTTTTGGCACGGTTTGCTTTTTTAGTAGTGCTAAAGATCTATACTAATTAAATCCCCCTTGGCGAAACCTATTCTAAGAGTATGTGAGAAGTTAAGGTTTCAAATAGTATGCCCTTCTCCCCCCTCCCAAGAAAAAGAAAGCCATTACTTACTCTAGGGTAATAAGCCCTAGAATAAGAAAGTCATGTCACACACACGTCTGTGTCTAAAGTTTATGTACCTGAAAGTTGGTGTAAGGAGTGGTAATTTAGTAACTATTAAATAAGTATTAATAGTATAAGAACATAAAGGTTATAACTTTTTGGAAGAGATCATTTTACTTTTTGCCAGAGTTATTGGTCTGACTTTACTACTTAAAAGTAAGGTGCTTGTAATGAAGGTACTTAATGCATTTTGAGGTCTTTGGAGTTGTTTTACTTTTTTTGGTGAAAAGATAATTGATTTGGCAAGGATTAGGTGTATTACTGTTTGAGCCTGGCTCATAGTTTTGTTTATGATAGGTGGTAACACTTTCATGATCTGGTTCTTTGAAAAACTGTTTAGGTAGTAGTATTCATTAGGATTTAATAGCAGTTGAGTCTTAAAAGGCAGCAACATTCTCTATATAGAAAAATATGAATTTTATTAAAGTAGTAGTTTATGTAACAAATTGTTTATCACTCTGCTAAAAGTTGTTACAGAAACGTAAATAGTAATGTGCCTAAAACTATGTGCATTTGAATGTAAAGTGTGCAGTTTCAACTACAAAAATAATGGCTGAGTAAATACATGAAGTAAAGTTTCAAAATTGAAATTTCCCCATCCTTGCACAGTGGGAGCCTCTTGATTGGCTCCTGATAGTCCAGAAGGTTGAAGCAAGAATGTCCAGGGGTTCTTGCTCCTGGGACATTGAAGTGTACAGGCTGAGTGTCTTGTATCCAAAATGTTTGTGGCCGGAGTGCTTCAGATTTCAGAATATTTTGGATTTTGGTATATTTGCATTATACGCTACTGGTTGAACATCCAAAATCCAAAGTACTCTAGTGAGTATTTCTTTTGAGCATCATGTTGGCTCAAAAATTTTGGATTTAAGCACTTTTTTTTTTTTTT
>VBSM01003165.1:24463-37598 GCA_008086735.1 Cheirogaleus medius
GGGTTGTCACACTGTGTCTCTCGCACAGTAATACACAGCGGTGTCCTCAGGTCTCAGACTGCTCAGCTCCATGTAGGCTGTGCTCGTGGATGTGTCCCTGGTCATGGTGACTCGGCCCTGGAACTTCTGCGCATAGTTTGTTCCTCCACTGCTAGGGTTGATCCGTCCCATCCACTCCACCCCTTGTCCAGGGGCCTGTCTCACCCAGTGCATATAGTAGTCGGTGAAGGTGTATCCAGAAGCCTTGCAGGACACCTTCACGGAGGCCCCAGGTGGCCTCACCTCAGCCCCAGATTGCACCAGCTGGACCTCGGCGTGGGCACCTGTGCAGAAGAGACAGGACTGGGTGCATCCTCCTTGGCTGCTTCCAGGCCTCTCCTAAGCCTGGGACTGGGAATACTCTTACCTGTAGCTGCTGCCATCAGAAAGAGGATCCTCCAGGTCCAGTCCATGGTGAGGAGCTGAGATCTCAGGGCCTTCTGCACAGGAGGGACGTGGCTGTGGGGTGATGCTCTCAGGGCACAGGCAGAGCTGTATGTACCTCAGCAGACCTCAGGCCCTTTGCATATTCATGAAGGGGGCATTTCATAGCCCCAGATCTGTCCCAGCATAAGAAAAATAAATGAGGTGATACGTGGGCCACACAACAGTGAGATGCTGGGGACAGGCGTTCCTGCAACCCCCTTGAACTCTGTGTGCACAGAGGTCCTGCCACTGAAGAACAAGCCCCAAATCTATGTTCTTCACTGTGAACCCACATGTGAAATGCATGGTCAGCTCCAGCACCATCTCTGGGATTTGATACCTGAATGTCTTTTTCTTTGGATCAGTGATATTCTTGAAGTTTTCCACCCACTTATATAAAAAGGCTTCCTTTGCCTCCAGCTGGTTACTCTTAACACATGTATGAGGGCAAGAGACCCTTTGTAAATGTGGCGATTGTTAAAGTATTGTGTTACATAAACACTCACAGCTGAGTAGGATATTCATACAAATATGAATACAACATATAAAATTATTATTTTAGATTTTTTCAAAAAAGGAATACTCAGTCCCCAGAGCAAGCCCCTCACAGCATCCTGTGCACCTGCTGCTGGATGGCAGCCTGTGTTGGGTGCTCCTGAGCGCCCCCTGCAGCCCAGCACCACCTGTAGATGCTTCCTCTGGGCTCTCAGAGCATCTTCCTCCCAGTGTCCCGAGCCCAGTGTGACCTGGTTGTGCCTCAGGTGACATGGTCCTTCACTGATAGCATGTGCTTTTGACTGGAAACTGTGAACTGGCCTTTCTAAACCAAGGGAACTCTGCAGGGAGGCCCCAAGCAAGGATTCTATGAAACCATCAGGGAGCACCTTGACTGGAGCTCCACATGCCCTAGTACACTCACACCCACAGGGGTCCAGAAACCCTCAGGGGTTTTGGAGGAGAGTTGTAGCTCCTATAAATTCCCCTGATTAAATGTAACATCAGAGAACATTTTAAGCTACAGCAAATGGGGCTGGCTCAGACCTCACCAAACTACTAATTCTGCAGTGCACACACACATACACAAACACACACAAACTCCCACTGTGGCCAGTATACTCAGCAGTGGGAAGGACACTTACCTCCTTCCCTGTAGGCAGCACATGGGTCGAGCCCACACACTGTCCTTGGGCCTGGGTATGTACCATTGTCAGACACACAACAACAAACACCTCACAACTAGAGAAAGGGACTTGCACATGCTGTGAGTTTGGCTGTTCTTGCCATAAGAGGCACCCTGCAGATGCCCCTGAGCAGAACCAGCTGCTTACACAATGAGGATCTGTTTATGTGTGTGCAGGAAACGAGTTCTCAGACTGTTCATTCAATTATTTAATTATAAATTACTCTCATGGGGCACCTTGAGAGCCCATTTTTAAGCATGGAGTGCTACATAGACCATCCACAACCTGGTCACTGTGTGTGTTCTGTGTTTTAGTTCCTCCCCTGTCAGGAGCTAAGTCCAAGTACCAAATCGCATTACATGGACGGTTCACCTAGCACATGTAGCTGGAGATGTTTATGTTGAATCTTTGTAAAACGGGGTACAGCATGAAACTTGTGTGCACAATTCACAGGGCACATGCTTGAGATTGTTGGGACCAGCTGGTTTTTGGAGGTGTCCTTGGAGATTGTGAGCCACTCTTTAGGGAATGGCTGTAGTACTTGTCATCTTCTCACCAAATGTCCGTGAGCCACTCCAGGGTCTTCCCTGCATGCTGGTGGACCCAGCCCACACCCATGCCATTGGGGCTCAGTGAGAACCCAGAGAAGGTGCATGTTAGTGTGAGGGTCTGGGTGGGTTTCACCAGCCCAGGACCAGCCTCCTTCAGGGTCACCTGTGACAGGACTGCTGTGGAGAAAGCACAGGGTGAAGGTGAAGCAGGTCAGGATAGAAGAGGAGAATTTTTATCCCTGTCTGAGTCCCTGACCTGAGCACTCACAGGGAGGGATGGTCAGAGCAGGAGGGTGGAGCAAAGCACATCCATGGCGTGGCACATGAGTCACTGACCCAGGCTCTGTGCTGGGATTTTTAACTCAGGAGAGGGTGGTGCTGGTGGAGAGATTTTCATTGACCTCATCTGGGTCCTAACCCTATGGGGTAGATGCAGGTCTTAGGACTCAATAGGAGAGAGTCTGTGATGAGGAAGGATCTGGAAGCCCTCAGGTATGGGCTTTCTTGTCTGCCCACCATGGGGGACCCCTGCCCATTTCAGCCCTGGGAGTATCAGGACACAAAGTCCCCTGAGGGTCCTGTGGTTTGGATGCAGCCAAGACTGCGAGGCCCCATACCTGCAGACAGTCTTCTCCTTGGACACTCATGCAGGAACCCTCCCCCTTGTGGCTCTCGTCCTGGAAGAGGGGAGTAGAGAGCAAGGCAGATGCCCTTGATTCTGCCTTCAACACACAGGTGTGTGTTTGGGCAGAGCAGGGTGCTATGCTGGAGTGCTCTGATCTAATGTCTCTTTGATCAGCACCAGGAGGAACAAAACTGTTAAAGCAAAAAATATTTACATTTACTGTGTAGATAAGTGCATGCTCATCAGTGAATCTGCACAAGTGTGAACTCCTGTAGAAATAGTCCATGGATAACAGACTGTGTTCTTGTGCACAGTCAGCCCCATAGGGACAGAGGGTGGCACATCTGATGTCCCTCTTCTTCAGCCCATGACTGAGCAGACTGTGAGCAGCTATAGTGGACTCTCAGGGGCACAGGTGGCTGGCAGCAGGTTCTGACCCAGCCTCACTGTTCCCCTGCACTGGAGATGGCTTGTGCTCTTTGGGCTGTGGAGACTCCTCCATCCTTGATTGTCATCATTTCCATGTAAATTTGTCAATAGAGATTGGACATAAATAGAGCAACACAATGTGATACACACACACACACACACACACACACCTTCATATTAGCCATGCTGAGCTCCCTGAATGCATTGCTGCCACTTTGCATTGCTGCCATAACATATGGTCATTTGATACCTTGCAGTGTTGTGAAGTCGCAGTTTATCCAAATTGAAAGCTTTTAATTCATGTTGGGCTCCACTGCTGAGAGTTTCAGTTGCCAGCAGCAGAAAACATGCCTAAGCGGAAGAGAGACTGGATTGTTAACTGTGCACAGTGCTGCCAGAGCAGAAACTGGAAAGAAGCCCCTCCAGGTTGTAGCCAGTAATCCCAGGACTTTTCATTACGGTTCTTGGAGAGGCCCAGCTACAACTCACTTCCATGTGCCTTTGGCACAATGAATGTTTCAAACTCTTGCCAAGAGTAGGATTGGTCTGAGGTTGGTTGCACCATCGATTGATAAAGAAAGGTAATTGGTTGGAGATAGTCAATCTCATTAAATATTGGACATTAAATTTAACTGTGCAAGGTTCACAAATAAAGCAATTTGATATTGTCCAACATTGAAGGGATGATCAATTTCAAGATATGGAATAATTTTCTATGTAACATGGCCTCCCAGGTTATGTGCACACACAGACTCCCCCCCCCCTCTCTCTAATGCAGAGGAAAACACATATATGTTTCCAGATCTGGCTTTTAAATGTTATGTCTAAGAATATCTAAGTGACTCATCAACAACAACAACCTGCAAACATACATTTTAAGCTCTTCTGAAAATGGAAAAAAAAGTATATATTTACTGATACTAAATGGACGTCTGCATGGAGAATTATGCCCCTAGTCACAGATCTAAGAATAGGAATTCTTTTACCCCTTCCTTCCCAGCAAGGACATACTTTATTTCTTTTTCTGCATAATTGTTCTAGCAGGACTTCCAGTGCAAGGTTGAATAGAAGAAGTAGGGATGAGAGGCCAAATCTTGCTCCAGGTCTTGGAGACAAGTTTAGTCTTTCCCCATTTCTCTGCTGTTTGCTGTGGGTTCATCATCCACGGTCGTTATCATGTTGAGGTGGCATTTTTCTCCCCCTAGTTTTTTGTTGAGAGCGTTTCTGTCATTAATGGTTATTGAATTTTGCCAATTGCTTTTGCTGACTTAATTGACCACTTGGCAAAGTAAAGATAGTCTCCTTAACAGATGGCTTTGGGGGAAATACCTAAACATAACACCTGAAACTGTAAGCCAGTAGAACAAGACACCAGGGAATCTTCAAGGCTTTAGGTTTGGCAATAATTTCTTGGGTATGACATGAAGAGCACAGGCAGTGAAAGCAATAATTGCCAAATGGGACTTTATCCACCCGAAAACTGGATGCACTCTCTCCTCCTAAAATCATGTGTTCATCAAACTGTCTCCTGGTGACAGGTGAGATGTGGAACATAGATAACCACTGGCTGTGTTGGAGAATGAAGACACAGTACAGGAGGGAGAAGGGTTGTACAGGGCTTCCCAGACCAGCCTGATAACTCCACAGCCACAAGAGTAATGAGGCCACCGATGGTTCACCATGTGCAAGTGTGGGTGCTGCCACATCATAAAAGAACAACATGACCTTTACACACCATGCCACACCTAATTGGATGGCAGCTTCAGCTCTTCCCAAGAATTCCAGCCTGGCTTCCCTATGGCCAGCCCTAGAGATACCAGACATCCCTAGCGAGAACCCCCAATTGCTGTCACCCAGAATTCACAACACAAGCGTGTCCATCCTCCAAAGCCACAGGTGAGGGAGTAGATGCCGACACAATGAGCAGGTCAGGATCACAAATCTAGAGACAGTCCCTGGAAACTTCTAGATGGAGAGAAAGCTGAGTGTCTGACAGAGAACCAGGGCTTAACCTCCATCTGCACCTGCTCCTGGGCTCAGAGAGCAACGGGCGCCCCCTGGGGGTCAATCCACACCCGCAGGAGGTTTGTGTCTGGGCTCAAACTGAGGTCCCCTCACTGTGTCACTCGCACAGTAGTAAATGGCTGAGTCCTCAGCTCTGAGACTGTTCATTTGCAGATACAGCATGTTCTTGCCGTTGTCCCTGGAGATGGTGAATCGGCCCTTCACGTTGTCTGCGTAGTATGTGCTACCACCATTACTAATTCTTGAGACCCACTCCAGCCCCTTCTTTGGAGCCTGGCGGACCCAGTTCATGTGGTAGCTGCTGAAGGTGAATCCAGAGGTTGCACAGGAGAGTCTCAGGGACCCCCCAGGCTGGACCAAGCCTCCTCCAGACTCCACCAGCTGCTCCTCACACTGGACACCTGCAAACACAGACACATCCTGGTCAGAAACTGCCACACACACCCTTTTCTCTGACTAGCATCCACTCACACACTCAATAGCTGTAGTTCTCCATTAATTACCTTTTAACAGAGCAACAGGGAATACCCAGCTCAGCCCAGACTCCATGGTGAGTCTCTGTCTTCAGTCCTGATCACAGAATGGGGACACCTGGGAATGCCGGGGCTGGGGCTCCTCTCCCAGAGCTGCAGGGTGAGGGCTGGGCTGGTTTTCATCAGTAGCAGGAGGGCCCTATTTGCATGTCCCCTGATATATAGCAAGAACTTGGTGGGGATGTCTGAGTGGGTGCAGGGCCTAGAGAAGAGCTGAGTATCCTGGGGGAGTTCAAATATCATGTTTTACAGATGAAACCATACTAAGAGAAGAATGGAGGAGTTGTGCAATGTACTCAGGAGTAGGCACATACCTAGGGAGAGGTACACACAGCATCTGGGCTTTTGCTCCTCACCATTGCACCCAACTTCTCCTTTGAACCAACTCCAAGACAAATGTGGACATGGCTTATGGGGTCTCTAGTATCACCTTGTAGTAATGAGAACATGATGGGATTTTGCTGCATTCTAGTGTTACAAGTTCAGGGTTGCATCAACCTTTGGGCCTCAGAGTCCTCACTACCTCCCCACAATGTTGTGCATCACCTATGATGTGCACCTCACTCAGCTGAGGGGATTCAGGTTCTCACAAATTATCAAATGCACCTGCTGCTTCCTCTGTGTTTGGCCCAGGGCTCATGAGTGGGGCCAAGAAGGAATCCACTGAAGTTTGTCCTTATATTTCCCTCTTGCCAGGCAGGTCCACACAGGCCCAGGTTCAGTCTATGGGGCTGCCACATACTTGGGACAGTAGCCAGCCCTAATCTCTGTGGAAGTCACAATGTGAGTGAGAGTGGTCTGTCTCCACTGTCCACTGTTGCAGGTGACCCTGTGATCATACTTGATATTCACTAGTGTCCCCTCCCACCTTCACTCTGGATCCTTCTATCATACTCCAGCACTTTGCAGTGAGGGTTGCTCTGTGTTGTTCCCTGAGGGAGTGACTCAAGCCTGACCACTCAGAGCCATTGTCCTTGGTCCCTTGGCAATCCTCAGGTATGTGGTTGGTGCAATTGACCTTCCCAGTAGTGAATGCAGTGGAGAAACCATAGAAACTGCCTAGGCCTGAGGGACTGCCCCTGCCTCCATGGATACACACTTGCTTAGCCTCAAAAGCAGAGTTAGTGTCTGTCAGTGGGAGAGTGCCTTTCATTGTGGTCTGGTCCACAGTCATGAGGACTCCAATTCAGGGGCATCAGTCAGGTCTCAGTTTCAGGGAAGCACTTTGTGCCCCCAGAAGGAGTGATTATGCAGTAGTTGTCATAATGCAGTAGTTGCTATGATGTGTGTACTATGGCCCGGCTGAGTAGAATCAACTCTGCCAGAGATACACCCATGAGCTACTTGTCCATGAAGCTGAGCCCCGTGACTACCAAAGACACAACTGCATATCACTGTGTGAGGGATATGCACACAATGGGGGCAGGGGCATCAGTCCCTGTCAGTCACCTGCAGGTACAAACAGCCCCAGACCCATGCCTGGCATCTGAGATGCTCACTCACGTGCAGATGTCACCAGGCAAAGGAGAAGACCCAACAATCTCATCTTATTCTAAACCACAGCTCTGACTTCGCTGGTGACCTAAGTGCAGTGTGAGGACAGAGATGTTAGGTTCATTCCTACGTAATGTGGAATAAAATTCCATTCTAGGTGTATGTTCTACCCCTGCCCAGAAAGAAAGACTTTTGTTCTGGTTTCAGGGGGTCATGATAGTTTCCTGCCACTTCCCCAGTCATTTCACCCTCTGAACCTAATTAGTGTCCCATGCGTGTGTTTATATCTGATTCGGATGACACTCTGGAATGCGGACTTTTGAGTTGATGCCAGAGGGATTTAAGACTCAGCCTGTCTTCTGCCACTATAACAGAATACCACAGATGGGGTAGCTTATAAAGAAGGAGAATTCACTTGGCTAATGACTCTGGAGACCGGTATGTCTGAGACCCAGGAGCCGCTTCTGGGGAGGGCCTCCTTGTCATGGTATAACATGGCAGCAGGCATCACACACTGACAGAGAACGTGAACAGGGAGGGCATGAGGGGATGAACAATTCACACACCCACTCCTGTGATAGCAACATTGACCCACCCAGGAGGGCAGAGCCCCCAAGACCTACTCACCTCTAAAGGCCCACTTCCTAGTACTGTTTTACTGGCAATGACATTGCACACTAGTTCTAGAGAGGATATTCAAACCACAGCTTTCAGTCTCTGAACCCAATGTTTTTCCTCTCAAACACAAAATTTTTTATTACATCTCAATAGCCCCAAAGTCTTAGCTCATTCCAGGATCAGCCAAAAAGCCCAAAGTCCACATGGTCATCTGAATCATATATGCATGAGAGTCACAGCAAATTCCTACAGCTGTGAGCCCATAAGGTCCAAACAAGATATCGAATTCCAAAATACAGTAGTAGGACAGGCATAGGATAAGCATTTCCATTCTAAAAGAGAGAGATAGGTAAGAAGAGAGGGATAACTTGTCCCAAATAAGTCCAAAATCCAACGAGGAAAGCAATATTAAATCTTAAATGTGAAAAAATATAATCTCCTTAGGTTGCACGTCCAGCTTCCTGGGCAGGCTGGGGCAGGAGTTGGGCCCCAAAGCCTCGGGCAGCCCCGTCCCCCTGGCTTCACTGGGCTCAGAGCACGCGTCAGCTCTCACAGGCTGTGATCTCCTGCCACAGCTCTGTCAGGCTGGCATTGCCACGGGAGGCTGTGCACTCTGGGGTCTCCCAGGGCTTCACTAGGCATCGCCCTGGTGGGCACTCTCTGTGGCAGCTCCACAGGTGGCAGTTTCTGCCTGGGGCCCAGACTGCTGGTGGCATCCTCTGAAATCCCGGTGGAGGTGTCACAGGTGTCGAAGTTACATCCAACGTTACAGAAAGGAATCTCAGGACTCGCACACAACTGAGCGATATTGGAACTTACTCGTGAAAGAGGGCAGGCTCAGGAAAGACTGTGCAGAGGCGGGGGAAGCTCATAAAAGTGAGCAAGCAGCTGGAAAACAGCAGCTGCCCCACACTGAGCGGTGGCTGTTTTTGTCTGTGGAAGACACAGAAGGCTGGGCGGGCAGTGTTCATTGTGCCCTTACACACGTGTAACGGGGAGAGTCACTTTGTACCTGTGCAGTGCTGGCAGGCTAATGTCTCCTGTCTTCTCCTCGGGTCTGTTTGTTCAAGGGCTGTTGACTGTCTTTTCCATTCCCTCCCCTGCTCCTGCCTGACTGCCTACTCCAACAGAGGAAGCCATGGCCCCCGCCACGCTTGCATTCTGTGCACCTGTACAATTATCAACACCTGGACGCCACCAAGTTTCACCACTTGTACCTTCCATAGCTGTGGGTTTAGCTCCACACTGGGTCCCTTGAGCCATAGCTGGGTGCTCACTGAGTGCCGTGTCAGGGTGCAGGGGGCAGAGACCGCTTGTGGCACTGGGCAGCAAGCCATGCCGAGGCCCCCAACCCGTGTACTCAAACCATCCTGCCCTCCGAGTGCTTGCAGCCTGAGGTGCAGTGGGCAGCCTTGGAGATCCCTGAGATGCCGACAGAATTTTCCTTCTGTTTTCTTGGCTGATATGATGGAATCTGCCCCCTCTGTCCCTGCCAATCTCTTTAGCAAATGATTGCTTGGCCAACCCAGACAAGAGTTTTCACCCTTTACGTGCCCAGGCTGTGACTTCTCCAAATTGTTCTGCCCTGTTTCCTCTCACAACTTTCAATACACAGTTACACGTATCTCACAGCAACCTTAATGTCTTTCTCATTGGACATCTGCTCTGCCAGACAGCCTAGCTTGTCACTCTTCCATTTCCACCTCCTGTGACACCCCTGGCATGGACACAGTTCAGCAAGTTCTACACTACTGTATGGTAGGGGTGTTTTTCCTCTGATTACCGTATTTTTAGCCTCATTTCTGTGTGATACCTCGTCAGGATGGCTTGTGCTGTTCATACTTCCATCAGCATTCCGTTCATGACCACTTGGGTAAGCTCTAAGAAAATTCAGGTTTTCCCTCAGCCATTCTCTTCTTTGAGCCCTTCCTCCCCAGAATCACCCTGAATGCTCCATGTGTGGCAATTTGGGAATTTGGTAGCCTGACCGTTCAAATTCTTCTTGCCTCTTCCTATTGCTCAGTTCAAAGCCGCTACCTCATTTCGGGTATTTGTCTTAGCAACAACCTTTATATCTTGGTGCTCATTTTCTGTCTCAGTTTGTTTCTGCTGCTATTACAGAATGCCACAGACTGGGTAATTTAAAAAATAAAGGGGATTTATTTTGCTTACAAATCTGAAGGCAGAAATTTCCAATAACTAGGGCCCACACCTGTTGTGGAAGTTCTTGCTGAATCCTAACAAGGGGGAAACCATCCGAAGGCAGACAAGAGGGTGGGTTGAACCCACAGCAAACCCAGTCTCTGGATAATGGCCTCAGTCCACACATGAGGCAGGGCTCTCCTGACTTAACTGCCTCGTAAAGATCCCACCACCCAATACCATCCCATTATCAAATAAATGTCAACAAGGGATTTGAAGGGGCATTCAAACCATAGCAAATTGGGTGGTGGTGACCGATGCTAGTCCTCACTGCATTTGAGCACCACCTGTATACTTTACCACCACGGGTGTCTCCATGGTTTCCTGCCCTGACCACTATTATCCCAGGAGCACCCACTGGCGACCCCTGAGAAAGTGCTGAGTCGCCCTTGGCTCTGGGCTCCCACGCGCAGCCTCTGCAGGTGGCGAAGACCCCCAGTGCTCACCCACCCACTTGTGTGACAGGCTCTCCTATGCTGATGTTCCACCGAAGGGGTCACTGCCCTATTCCTCTGGAGGGTATACCACTCTGTGGAGTCCTGTTCAATTCCTCACTTGTGCACTTCAGATCTCTGACAGGTCCAGCAACCGTGAGTTTGTGGATTTTCTGGCACTTACCATGGTTGCCAAGGGAGACAATTCATCTTGCAGCTACGTATACCAGAAGTGGAGTGAGTGCACATGTAGTTGTTTTTAAACAAAGGTTCTTTGACACATCATTTCTTAAGAATTAATTGAGTCAAAAATGTTGCCTGAACTTCATGATTTATCAGACTTTCTTTTATCAAGCACATATTCCAAATGCTCTGAATTTATATTTGAAGATAATTATTGCACTATTCTGTCGTCAATCTCTTTTATTTGGCTAATTTCTTGTCAGCAGCTAATAAAAGCCATTAATTCATCCCAAAGCTATGTTACATTAGTTACACATCATAAGTTCATGTTTTCTCTCCTTCTTTTCCTTCTGAAAAATCCACACCCTCACACCCATGTCGTCTACTAACCTTGCCAGAACACAATGCGACCCATGTGTGTTTTCACACCAGCTCCTCTGAAGTGACAGCACGTGTGATTTCCTTGTGTATCTCCTGAGAACACTGCTGTGGGTGCTGCGTGGAGTCTGTGTCGAGTGCCAGCATCCAGGGCAGTCCCCCAGCTCTCTGTTCTTGCTCAGTGTCGACACCCAAAGCGACTTTTAACAGATGTAAGGGGTTATTTCTGGACTCAAAACAAAGTAAATCCCAGAGCCATGCAGGGCAGGAGCCTCCTGGGGTGGATGTAGAAAGGGGCAAGGGGGGAGGAAATCAGACCTGTCAAGAAGGCAGGAGAAACCTGTTCACCCCACCCCTCCCCCGTTTCCTTCCTTGCACCTGCCCTAGCTGGTCCCTGCCACAAGTGGTCCAAGCGCCCCCTGGTGTCCTTCACACCCCTGCAGGAGGTTTGTGTCTGGGCTCACACTGAAGTCGCCTCACTGTGTCTCTCGCACAGTAATACAGGGCCGTGTCTTCAGCGGGCACGGAAGTCAGCTGCAGGGAGAACTGGTTCTTGGACGTGTCAGCAGTTATGGAGATGCGGCCTTGGAAAGCTGGGTTGTACCTTGTGCCTCCAGACCAGTACCCCATCCACTCCAGTGCTCTCCCAGGACGCTGGCGGATCCAGTTCCAGACGTAACTGCTGGTGACAGAGCCCCCAGAGACAGAGCAGGTGAGGGACAGTGTCTGGGAGGGCTTCACCAGTCCTGGGCCCGACTCCTGCAGGATCAGCTGGGACAGGACACCTGGGGACAAAGAGGGTCACAGTGAGTGTGTCTCATCCCACAACAAGGCCCATGTAAATACCTGGAGCCCCCTAGATCCTTACCCAGCGGAGCTACCACCAGGCAGAGGAGGGTCCACAGCGTCTGCATGGCTCTGCAGGATGAAGATCACCACGCTGGCCCAGCCTGTGAGGGGGATTTGTTCTGCCTGCGCCCAGGGTGATTTGCATGTGAGTCCTGGAGGGTACAAGAGGCAGAGCCAGTGGTTCCTGGTGACCCAGTGCTGGGAGGTTGGGAGCTCCTGAGCCTGGGCGGGTGATGTGCGAGCCAGCCCTAGCCAGCTGCTCTCCTGCACTGACGTGGGAGGGTAAGTGCTGCTGTCTCTGAGCTCATGAAGGAAGTGTTTGCGGATTCTCTGATGTTCCATCATCAGGCTGTTGGATCTGTGGAGAGTCTCTGCTAGACTGGAGTGTGGACCCTGGTGCAGGGTCCAGAGCTGTGACTGCCTCTCTGGTTGGGGCTGTGCTCTACCTCTGCACGGATACAGGGACCTCCATCTTCAACAGTGGGAAATGGTAGGAACCAGGTCCATTGCTGATATAAGAAATGCCCTCATGCGTATCAACCTCCCTGCAGGATCTGGGCCACGTCAGTAGTCTGAAAAGAGGCTGCAACTCAGTGTAGGCTGGGCAAGAAATATTTATAACAGGAGAGAGAGATTCAGTGACTTTTGCAAGTGCTTAGCGACATGGGATTTGTCTTGGGTGGAAAGGAGGCACCCCACTAGGCAGGAAGGCGCCACTAGGCACCGTACTACCAGACCTCCCTGTGCTGGATGTGGGATTCTCACTCAATTTCCAGTGTGGAGAGCCCAGGGAGTGGCAGTCAGATCATTCCTGCCAGGGACTTGTTAAATGGATTTCTATTCAAACTGACCAATATAAGATTGTTAAAAACAATGACAGTACCCCAAAGTAGGTTCCAAAATAAAAATAAGACAGCTAATTTGAAAGTCTTTTCACAAGTCACCAAGTGGTTAGAAAATGCAAAGTTTCTCTATTCTCATTTTTTTTTCACTTTGCAGCTCATATCCAGATATGAACAGGTGACCAACATAAACAATCTTTATAATAAATATTATCAGAAAGTAAAAATAAAAAAAAATACTAAAGGAAATATCAATGTCACCATTAAGAAGAGAATGGTGGAAAAGGGAAGATAGCAATAGAAAGAAAAGCCCATTTGGGAATTTT
>VBSM01003165.1:64693-79068 GCA_008086735.1 Cheirogaleus medius
TGGCTCTCCTACAGCCTGCGTTTTGGGGGCCGGAGGCACGTCATCCATCTGCGGAGAAAAATACTGTTTTGGCCCAGACATCTGCTGGTGATGACGCAGGATGACCAAGGAGCCTTGCAGATGGACTACCCCTACGTCCCTGCAGATTGCTACTACCTCGGCTACCTGGAGGAGATTCCTCTCTCCATGGTCACTGTTGACACGTGCTACGGGGGCCTGGACGGAGTCATGAAGCTGGATGACCTTGCCTATGAGATCAAGCCCCTCAAGGACTCCCTAATTTTTGAACATGTTGTTTCCCAGATAGTGGCTGAGACCAACACAACAAGGCCTAGGCATAGACCAAACTACAAGGAGGAGATGGATTCACTGCTTTCGAAGGCAAACCTCACTGCAGCCCCCAGGATCTCCAGCATGATCTTTGCAATGCATAGAGCGGTTGCCAAAAGTGCTTTCATGGCTACCAATGAACTGTACCGTGTACAAGGTAATGTGTCAGCTTCTACCACATATTTAATCCGTCTATGTAGTGTAACTAATGCAATACTTAATAGTATTGATATGGACCTCTATCTGACCATCGTGCTTGTATTTGATCGCAGGAATCCAGCCGAAATAAATGATTATAGAACTCCAGGGAGTGCTTTTTATCGTTTCTATTCAACACAGATATTTCCAGTGTATAGAACCGGTATAGGCTACCTAGTGTATAGAGATGGACCATATGAACTTGATGTTACTCCCTCACAATTCGCTTTATGTCATGGAATAGGCGTAATTTTTCTTGGTGTCCGCAGGAGACATTATTTTTTGGCATCTGTTGTCGCAGCCCAGCTATTGGGACGAAGTATGTCGTTGGCTTACGATGGGCCCTATTGCCAATGTCAGAAGAGGACCACCTGTGTAATGTTTTTCCACCCTATGATGACAGATACGTTCAGTAATTGCTCCATTAGAAATATACTAAAGTTACGTAGTGGAAAAACATCTATCTGCCTGTATGAAGATTTTCTGGAGTATTATAATAAAAGCTTGCTGGAGATTCGTTGTGGAAACTACGTTGTGGAGGAACAAGAGCAATGTGATTGTGGCTCCTTCAAGCAGTGTTACAGCAACGCATGTTGTGAAAGTGACTGTCAGTACTCGCCTGGGAGCATTTGTGATAAGGGACAGTGTTGTACAAACTGCACCTACTCCCCTGCAGGGACACTGTGTAGACCTATCAGAGGTATATGTGACCTTCCAGAGTACTGTATCGGGCGATCCCAAAGATGTCCCCCAAATACTTACCTGCAAGATGGCACCCCATGCACTGAAGAAGGCTATTGCTTTAGTGGAAATTGCACTGACCGCAATTTTCACTGCAAGGAAATCTTTGGCTCAGGTGCTCACAATGCTTATCCAGCCTGCTATACCATAAATCAAAAAGCCACCCGATTTGGACATTGTTCCAAAATAGATACGACCCACGATTATATAAAGTGTTCCAGTAGAGATCTATCGTGTGGACGGCTGCAGTGTATGAATGTCTCCAGTATTCCCCCCTTTCAGGAGCACACTTCATTCCATCAGAGTTATAAGAATGGAGGCTGGTGTTATGGGCAGGACAGCCACCGTGGGTCAGGAGTAAAGGATATTGGAAAGGTGAGAGATGGCACTCCCTGTGCTCTGGGACTGGTCTGTCTTAATAGCTTTTGCAATGGGACTCTGGATGATCTGAATTACGACTGTGTCCCTGAGAAGTGCAGTCGTCGAGGCGTTTGCAACAACAATGGGAACTGCCACTGCCATGTGGGCTGGGACCCTCCACAGTGTATAGCACGAGGTGTCGGTGGGAGTGTAGACAGTGGACCCCCTCCAAGTAAAATGTGGAAAATAAGAGAAAACCCGAACTCAACGTGGTATTTTACAGTGCTCTTTGCTCGTATTGGTGCCTTGATAGGTACACTGCTCTTTGGGGTGGTGGCAAGGGCACTATGTACTAAGACTACCGAAGTCGAGGAAAAGACATATCCTGAGCCCACAGAAAATGAGCCACCTGATGTACCCTTGTAAAAATATAGGGACTACAGTTGGAACGTCTAGGAAAAAGAATCGGTAAAAGGGATGGCTAAGCTCAAGTCCACATGTCTTGAAGTCCACAGGAGACTCAGGGGTCTTCTCACATCATAGGAGAAAGGGAGGCGTTGGCTTCTGTCACAAGTTCTCTTTTTAGCTCACTGGCGCTCACTCTGAAATAAATCTTCAAAACCATATGTTGGTATCTTCTACGTCTTTTTATAGGCCGTAAGGAGCCCAAACTGAGCTTGAGCCTCTGACCAGGAGAGGTGACCGGAGTCAACTACTGGGTCCTGACCTGAGGTCACTGGTCCCAGAATTAATCGAAGTCACCACCAGCTCCTTTAAGGGCCCATTCCTGGCATTTCTCCACAGTGTGCTCCTGAGCAATGAGGTTTTCCTCATTCTCCAGGTAATCTGTCCTTCTAAAACCCAAAGTGGGTTTAGAGCAATCCAGGGCTGCTCCCTGCCAAAGCTGCCTGTTCCTCGATGGGGTGGCTGTGGGCTTTGGGGTGAGAGGGACGTGGGTCCAGACACCTCACTGAGGAAGAGCTGTGCCCTCCTGGAGCCCACATTCTCCTGGCAGGAAACAGATTGTGGGGCTGAACACCGCATCCAAGGAAGTTCAATCAGAAAAGTAAATAGGCAGAAATGCCCAGCAGGGTCTCTGGCACTGGGCGGGAGTTTGGTGAACGTCAGTTCCTCCCTCCCTTCCTCACGCCCCATTTCAGTGACGTGAGAATGTAGGTAAACTGAGTCACTTGCAACGAATAACAGAAGCCAGGCTTTCAGAATAGTAGGCAGATGCCCAGTGTATCCAAATAAATTAAAAATTATTTCACAAAATAAAATGCAATTTATGAAAATAATTGCATCAGTAAATAAATTATTTTTATATTAAAATTTTAAATGATATCTGTTTTTTTCATTGCAATGAAGGCACATCATTAAAAATTGAAAAGACAAAGCCCAGAAACCTAAGAAATTGCACTCCCCATAACCTGCACAGAAAATGGCTTAGTCTGCAGTAAGACTGATTTCAGCATTTTTCCGAACACATGCACAGTTAACACTGTACTTCTTTTATACACTCTTTGGAGACCTCCCACCGCTTCTCCAAACACACCCTGCTGTCCTGTCTTTGACCCTTCTCCTAAACCCCATCCAGCCCACATTTCAGATGCTGTTGGTCCACTCCTGTGCCTCTCTCAGCGTATGTCCTCGATTCATGATACAATCATAGAGCCCCCGTAGCTGCCCCTCACTCCACCTCACACCCCAGGGTGAAGTATGGAGAACCTCTCCGCTGCACTCTTCCCCGCCCACAGGTGGGAGTTTACACCTGCTCAGGGTGGCCCCAGCGTCCACACCACCACCCTGGGAACAGCCGTGCGGCTCCATGCCCTCAGGCTGAGAAACCCGGCACAGCTTCTGATCTGGGTGAACGGTGCGCACCCAGTGTCCAGGAATGAATAGGAGAGGCAAGAGGACAGTTCTAAATAGCGCGTCCAGTAGCTGCTGACGGTTGAGTCTGGAGGCTGCACAGGAGAGTCTCAGGGACCCTCCAGGCTGGACCAAGCCTCCCCCAGACTCCACCAGCTACACCTCGCATTGGGCACCTGCAAACACAGACACATCCTCGTCAGAAACTGCCACACATAGCCCGTTACTCTCACTCACATCCACTCACACACCCAGTGTCTCTCTAGTTCTCCATGAATTAGCTTGTAACAGAGCAACAAGGAAAACCCAGCTCAGCCCAGACTCCATGGTGAGTCTCTGTGTTCAGTCCTGATCCCCCAATGGGGACACCTGGGAATGCCGGGGCTGGGGCTCCTCTCCCAGATCTACAGGGTGAGGGCTGGGCTGGTTTTCATCAGCAGAGGCAGGGCCCTATTTGCATGTCCCCTGCTATATAGCAAGCTCTGGTTGGGGACTCCTGAGGGCAGGGCCTAGGGCAGATGTCATTGTCCTGGGGGAGATTTGCGTCAAGAATAGCATTTTTGGAACTGCAAGCAGAAACACAGAGGAATTGTGTCATGTTTCCAAGAACACATACCTACCAAAAATGTGGAGTCTCCAAATCTGGTCCTACGGTTCTCACAACTGTACCCAACTGCTCCACTGAGCAAAGTCCACGACAAGATGCAACATGCTCAGTGAGATTTGCAAAATCACCCTCCCATAAAGAGAACATGCCCTGATCTGCTGTATGTTAGTGTCTGCCTACACATCACGGTCACATGGGCCTGTGAGCCCCGGAGTTCCCATGACAAAAGAGAAGGTTGGGCATCACCTGTGCCGTGAGGATCACTCACCTAAGGGGAATCAGATTCGCACAGAACTGTCAAAAACAACTCCTGCTGAAATCTGTGTCGAGACCAGGAGACATGAAGGGAGGAGACGAGAAATGCACCGCAGTGTGTCCTTGCATCACCGTCACCAGGTGGAGCCACACAGACCCGCATTCCGTTCATGCTCCACAAAGGGCGTGAGCTGGTCACCGGCCCCGGAGCGCATGGAGTCACACTGAGAGCGGAGCGGGCTTGGCTCCAGTGTCCACTGCTGCACATGGCCATCACCGTGGTCTCCCTCCCTGACCCGGTGTGTTCCTAACATGCGACCAGCACTTCAGGGCTGGGATTGTTAAGTGTTGCTTTCCTGGACAAAGAGTGGCCATTTTCTTGATCACTTTGCCACCCTCAGGTGTTGAGTTGATGCAATTTGTGCTGCATATTGTTGAAGAATGGAAGCATTCTTCCCTTGCAACCAGGGCCTCTGATTCATCACCACCTAGGACTGTGGAGACAACAGGAAAAACTCCACAAGTTTTCACCGTAGATGATGTGAGAGGAAGTAACCTTACTCCAACGTGCTGGTTTCTGATCTGGCTTCTGCTTTCTGACTCCTGGGCTGCAGTGTGAGCACAGGGGCATCACTGTAATGAACTTGAGTTTGGGGCTTACATTTTTTCTTGGAAGACAATGTCAAAAAACTTCTGTGGTCAAGCCTACGAAAGCCCATC
Source organism: Cheirogaleus medius (assembly GCA_008086735.1). Classification (NCBI taxonomy): domain Eukaryota; kingdom Metazoa; phylum Chordata; class Mammalia; order Primates; family Cheirogaleidae; genus Cheirogaleus; species Cheirogaleus medius. The sequence goes on from VBSM01003165.1 coordinate 69,777, forward strand.
TACAGAGACTTGAATCATCCCTTCAATTTTTCAATGGCAGTCGTCTGTGTTGGGGGAAATCTGAGAGATATGGGAGTCCTGGACCCAGTACTTGCGTTTCCATGGCAACACCTCCTGTCCCTCCACAGCAACCAGACTCCTTGATCTTAGACACTGTTGTGCACAATCTCACATCATACCGAGATTCAGACAGTCAGCATTGTGGAGAGTAGTTATGGCAGAAGCACCAAAGTGATGAAAGCAAATCGACATTAGAAAACTGGTAAATTCTGGTCCAGACAAATTTCTCCCCTTCAAGGGTAGATATTCTCTGAGGTAATCAACTTGCTACCAAGACGACACTGGATGTTCTTGTGAGATGGAGACTTACTCAGCTCCGGCACTCAGTTGGTTCTGCTGGGCGGCAGCCGCCATCTCAGTCCATGTTGAGGCTGGGAGAAGCCCGGTGTGAACGCAGCCAGCAGAGCACCAAGACAACCGTGTGTCGGCTGGGCTCCTGAGGCAACTGGCGTCATGAGGCGCCGTGACATTTTAAAGATTTGTGCATGTGATAGGAATTTGAAATGTTCGTGGACCTGGAATATCCTGGCACGGGCACATAAAATAATTCCTGAGAGGGATGTGGAATAAATATCAGAGCAAGTGATGGAGATGTCCAGTAAAGCTGGCAGAAAAACAGAAACAGAAGTTATTGTTCCAAGAAAGTGAAAGTGGCCGACGAGGACCAAGTCTATGCAGAGGTTGTAGGGAGGGAGGCACGAAGAGGGTTGACTGGATTTGACAGAGCAGAATGCTACCTCTGCCCGTGAGAGCGCAATTCGTGCAGCTCGAACATTAGAGCACATTAAACAGAGAACGGGGTGGGGAGACAACGCTCAACGGCAGACAGTGCTCAACTCAGTTGTCAGTGGAGATTAATGAGTCTCACCTGGAAGGAAGATGGGATTTTTTTTTTTTAATGATGGTATTTCAGTGCCAACTGCTAATAAAATTACCCAGGAGACGTGCTGGTTATTGACTTTGGAGGGTTCCAGTGTACCCTACCGGTCTCTCTGAACCGTACAAGCTGAATGACTTGGCATCTCATTCACCTTTCCTTCTACCCACCAAAGATTTTGTGATGGAAAGAGCTCACAATTTAAGGTCAGTGCTTTTCTCCAGGAAGAGAAGAGCAATATGAGGACAGTAAAGATGAAAGTGTCTTGCAACATCGACAATGTCCGTATCAATTACAAAGATTGGAGTATAGCGGGTTGATTTGATATGTGCATTTTTATTTATTGTCCTTTCCAGGGCAAAATCAAGTTAATCAGCAGTTTTAGTGAATGTGAGTGAATATTTAAAAACGTAGAAGTTATTTTTAAATATTTGACTATGAATCCTCAATTTAAAAACACACTTTCTTTTCTCTGTTCAATTTTTTAAGTAGTATAATTAGCTCATTGGCGTTTGCTATATGTAAAAAAAATTTCTAAACATATTTTCAGCTGTAGAGCCCTCTCTCAGTCCTGGTTTACGTCTCTTTCACAGCTTGAGATCGAATCTACATCACTGTCTGTCTTTGCTCTTGTCATGGGGCATCAGCACCGGTGGACATGCCCGACATGCCCAGGCCACTCCGGGACCACAGTTCGACACCAGCACCACATGCATCTGCGATGCAGCTAACGGGGCCCTTCAGACGACATCTAGCATCAGCATAAAGTGAGTGAATAGTTAGTGTCCTCCTGGGGTCAGTGGCCAGTCGTGCCCTCTCATGACACAGAGCCCGTGTTACCTGGACTTAACATGCGTGCACAACATGTGGGCTGGACAGGGTGGCTGCGTCCAGCTTCAGGCCACTCGTGTGTAACAGCCCTGGATGGCATGTGGGTGGGTGGACACATGGGGTGGACATTAGAGGATGAACTGGGATTGGGTCCACTGATGGGCAAATCTTTGTTCACCTTCCCCTCTGTGACTGGCACTTGGTGAGGGAGCAAGGAGGAAGAGAAAAAGGCTCCAGATTACTAGAGCTTAAGGTGTGGAGACAGATGTGGCACACATTTAGATGATAGAAACATAGCACAGTACTGGGGAGGGGTTCTGTGGGACCTTCAGGGGAAAGAAGACACTGCCCAGGGCTCAGGACTCGTCCAGCCGGTTCTCGTTGCCCACGTGGTTCCTCAGAGCTGAGAGACACATCCTGGGGCAGAGTCCCCAGGGCTGCTTATAGACTCTTTGCCCAGAGCACAGCCCGGCAGGCCTGGCAGGCTTATCTTCCTGCCTCCTTCCCTGGGAAATCTGACAGCTGTTCCCAGCCTCTGGACTCCTGTGTCTCTGGGGAGGATGATGGAGACAGAAGGGAGCAACTCAGGAACATCAAGCTGGGGGTGAAATGCAGGGAGGATGGAAGCCCTTGTGGGGCAGAGGTCACGGGTGACGTGACTCTGTGGGGCCCGTGTGTGTCTGCCATGCAGGGACAGCGTGTGCCTGGAGTGAGCTGGGATTTGGAGAAATCCTTTGCTATCAAGGAATGATGGCAATCCTCAGGATGATCATTTACTGAGAAGGACAACAGGTCAGGCGGGAACTTAGTGCAGGGAAAGGCCCTACTGAATAAACACATCTCACCTGCAAGCAAAGAAAGTCATTTCCTCCGTTGCTGCCTGAATTGAGAATGTACGAAATTGAGCGTGAAGAAGTAAGGTAGGTGCAAGGTGTGTGTTGGGCTGAGAACGTGTGTGAACCCACCTGATGTTTTCGCAATATTGCATCCCCAAACACACATGCACAGGATGGATGGAGCAGGAGGCAGGCCTGGAGCCTGCGTGACAACGACATCGCACTGTAACACGCTCCTAGGGTGGCTAGAACCACGTCCCAGGGGAGTGTGCAGGGAACGCAGGAGCAACGCCTGGAATTGGGACTAGCAGAGTTCCGCCCCCGCCACTTCCATGTGCATCCAAAGCAGCCAAAAAGAAGGGAAAGGAGTCTCTGTGGACATCTGACACGCGATGCTGAGCTGATCCAGTGTGTTCCCTGCAGGAGGTCTGTGTCTGGGCTCACACTGACTTCCACCCACTGTGTCCCTCACACAGTAACACACAGCCGTGTCCTTGGCGGTCACGGAGCCCAGGTGCAGGGAGAACTGGGTTTGGACGTGTCTCTGGAGATGGAGACGTGACTCTTAATGGGTGAACTGTAATATGTGCTACCTCCAGGAGGTCTGTACTCCAGCACTCCAGCCCCTGTGCGATGCTGCCAGCTCCAGCTCCGTGAGGAACCACTGGAAACGAAGTAGCCACCAACAATGCAGGTGAGGGAGGGTCTGCAAGGGCTTCGCGCCAGTCCTGGGCCCAGCTTCTGCAGCTTCACCTGGGACCAGACCCCTGGGGACAAGGAGGATCAGTCATGTAGACTCACAAACATCCCCACAATGTGATGTCTAATGTCTGAGACACTCACCTAGGGGGGCTGATTCACAGGAAAAATAAAAGACCTGGCAATGCCATCCTCTTCTAGACCACAACTCTGTCTTTCCCAGAGACCTCAGCCTTGTCTGAGGAAAGAAGTATGATCTTACCCAGCCCAAGCACGGGCATTTCCCCCAGGGCTTGAAGAGAAGTTTAGGTGTGGGAGCCCTATATTTTTAAGAGGAAAGAGACTGAGGTCAGGCTGTCGTGGCCCTTCTGTGATCTCTGAAGGACAACCCTTCTCTCAAATTGATGGCGTGCACAAGTCTGAGATGAGAGGTCACTTGGTCTGCGAGGCATGCTGGAGACAGAATGAAGGCCACATCCCCTTTCCTTCAAGCCCTTCCAGCCCCTACTGGACTCAGGCTAGCTCTGCCTCCCTCTGGCTGTGGGTCTTGCTTCCACAGTCACAGTGCCGAGCCAGGCGTTGCTCCTGCGTTCCCTGCACACTCCCCTGGGACGTGGTTCTAGCCACCCTGGGAGCGTGTTACAGTGCGATGTCGTTGTCACACGGGCTCCTGCCTCGTCCTCCATCCATCCTGTGCGTGTGTGTTTGGGGATGCAATATTGCGAAAACATCAGGTGGGCCCACACACGTTCTCAGCCCACCACACAGCTTGCACCTACCTTCTTTACACTCTGACACCTCTCAGGACATCTCCACGAAGCCTTCCGGGAATTGAGCCTAACAGAGTTCCGCCCCCACCACTTCCATGTGCATCAAAAGCAGTACATCCCAGCTCCCGAGGGCTGAGGCCAGCCAGGCTTGGGGACAGCACTCCCACTATCCGAGGTTCTCAGAAAGAAGGTGTAGTCTGGTGAAGTGGGACATTGTGTTCCATACAGCACCAAACCTCAGTTATGCAGGCGCTTGGAGACCCAGGTTTCCGGGAGGAGACTCTCTATTGAGACCAAACGAAGAAAGGCGAGAGAACAAAATGGAATGAATGAACGGTCATGACTCCCAGTACAAAATCTGAGCCTGAGTACAATGAGTCAGAAACCATCATGTCCCAGGAGGGTGTGGGGCAGACACCGGGAACGGACAGAGCTTCCGAGCTGGAGCCAGTTGGAAGCTGCATCAGAAACTAGAGAATCTGAGTGAAAGATAGAGTGTTGGAGTTCAATCAGGGGATGGAGCCCACTGTTTGGGAAGGTGATGACAGTGTCTGCTGCACTCCTGTCTCCCTAGGTTGCTTGGTGCACTGAACTCGGAGCACGCAACCAAGGCCCAGCCCCCAGCGTGCACCCAGGAATGTCACCTCTGCACTGAGTGCCCTCAACTCAGCATCTGTTCCCACTTTCTGGAAAACCATTCCTAGCAGACAACGTGTAGGCTGTGATACTGTCCCTAAACACAAAGTTTTAAAACTTTCTTTCCCATTTAGATTCCAGCCCCCTTTCTCTCCCTCATCAATTGTGAAATTGGCCTCCAGCCCCACGTGACCCGCTCTTAACGGGTTCTTAACTCCTTCTTAGTTATTTGTCATCTCCATTATAATCTTGACATAAACTTGGGGGGGATCAAAGCAGACTTGAGTCACACCTGCACTTCCCGGGGCCAACTTTTGCTGAGGGTACAGTGTGATGGTTAGTTTTATGTGTCGCCTTGGCTGGGCAAGGGATGCCCAGATATATGGTTGAACATTATTTCTGGGTGTCTATATGAGGCTGTTTTTGGAAGAGATTATTATTTGAGTTAATGGACAGAGTAGAGCCGACGGTCCTCCTCAGTGTTTGTGGCCATCACTGGATCAGCTGAGGGCCTGAACAGAACAAAATCAACGAGGATATTTGAATTAACTCTGCCTGACTGCTTGATTGAGATCTGTACCAGTGGCTCTCTGGCTCTCAGACCTTTGGCATGGCCACCAGCTTCCTTGCGTCTCCTGCAGATCATGGGACTTACCAGCCTGCACGACGGGGTGAGCTAATACCATATGCAATAGGTATGTGTACGTCACATTGGTTCTTCTTCTCTGGAACACTGACACCAATCCATAGCCTGTCAATAGACACTCACCAAGAAGACTCACAGGCTTCAACACAGTAAGGAGTTGGGAGCCAGGACACTGTCTCACGCCTCAGTCTCGGGGACACAGAAGCAGCGTGATGCTCACAGTGCAGGCCTGGACTGCACCCGCTGTCCTGATGAGTGCGGCAGACACCCACGTCTCTTCGTGACAGTTGCTTGGGGGCTTACTAAATGATTCACCCCACATCCGAGCTGGGTGAAAATGGTGATCAGGTCTTTTATATCCCTATTGAATTTCATATTATTTTGTACTTTTTTTTTCGTTACTGAGAGAACACTGTTAGCATGCCTAAATACAATTGCAGATTTCACTATTTTTCTCATATTGCGGTCAGTTTTTTTCTTTGTCTTAAAAAGATTCAATATAGGGTTCACAGACATTTAGGACGGTTATGCATTGTTGATAAACTAACACAATTATCACCAGGAAATATGCTTTTTAGCCCTAATAGCTAATTTCATTGTTGTGAAATCTGTCTCCAATATTAAACAGTCACCTCATCTTTATTATAGTTGATGGTTCCATAATATAACATTTCAGTAAGTTTACCTCGAATCCACTAATCCCCTCTCTCCATTAACAGGATTCAGCTGTGCAGGGAGGTGCAGCGGGGAGGTGACCTGCGTAGACAGCTTCCCTGCCGAGTGAAGTCCCGGGGCAGAAGTGTGAACCAACAGGAGCTGTGTGTCCCGCACAGTCTGGATGGGCAGGAGTCGCACTGCAGACAACACCTTGGCCAGCGATGACACAACTTCAACTTTCTAACTTTTGCCAGAAAAAGTCACCAGCCCCCTGAACCAAACACCAAGAGCATAATCAACAAGGGAAGAGAGCGCCACCTTCTGGCACGAGGCGAGCTGGCATGTCCTGAAGGGCTGGGCCAGAGGCTTTGCCCAGCAAGCCTAAAGCCACAGGCCCTGCACTCAGGGATGCCCCGCTGACGGCTCCCAAGTAAGACAGAATCAAGAGGACTGTCCCTGCCTACTCCACTCCCTTAAGCATTACAGAGTTCCCAAATGGGATGTGGCTATAACAACCAAGTGCTCTGTCCTGGGGGCTGGAGGTTACTTGGTTTTATAGCTCCTTGGACGAACACGTAAGATCACGATAATGTGTGACCAGTTGACTCCTCTGGTTCCAGACCACAGTAGAAGGAAAGTACAGAAAGTCACCTTTGAATTAATAGATGGAACCACAGCAATTCCTGTGAGAGTCAGCCCAGCTGTGCTGCGGTGTGGACTTGGGTTATTTTCAGGAATAGAGAACTGCTCCAGCTAAGGACAGTCAGAGTAAGAATGCAAGGGGAGGGCAGCCAGAGGTTTTCCAGGAAATGCAGGATAACAGAGCACTTGCTCTAGTGGGGGACGGTGCACGTGATGAACGTGTCACTGCTAGAGCACATCCGTGATGTCCTCGCCCTTAGTGTGTGGGTGTGTGTCTGGAGGATGCAGAACATCTCCAAAGCAGACTTGCTGGTTGACAACAACATCCGTTTATTATCTCTCAGTTTCTGTTGCTCAGTTGACCAAGAGTGGATTCCCTCAGTTCTCTTCTTGGGGTCTCCCAAGGAGGCAAGTGTTGCCTGTGCGGAATTATCATCAGATATTTGGCTGTAGTGGTCTGCTAGCAGGCTCCCTCGAGTGTTGGCAGAAGTCATTGCATGTGCCTGCGAAGACGACGACAGAAAGAGGTATTCTAGAGAGTGTCAGCTGGCAAGACAGAGCCTGACGGGCATGATCGCAGGTGTGACAGCCTATATCGCCTTTGCCAGTTTCTGCCAGTTAGATGCAATGCAGTGGTCCTGCTTCTACTCAAGAGAACGGTGTGGTGAAGTTAATGTGTCAACTGGATGAGCCAGGGATGTGCAGATTGCTGATAGAGCACTGTCTCGGGGTGTGCCTGTGAGGGTGTTTCTGGAAGAGGTGCGCACTGGAGTCAGGAGACTGCGGGCAGAAGACTGCTCTCACCACTGTGGCCAGGGGACATCCTCCTGTCTCATTCTACTAAGTGGAGTATCACAAGAATGGAATCAGAAGCACCACGTGTACTCACCATCAAATTGGTACTAACTGATCAACACTTAAGTGCACATATAGTAGTAACATTCATCAGGTGTCAGGCAGGTGGGAGGGGGGAGGAGGGGACGGAGATATTCACATCTAATGGGTCTGCTGCGCACCGTCTGGGGGATGGACATGCTTCCAGCTGTGACTCTGGCAGGGCAAAGACAATATATGTAACCCGAACATTTGTTCCCCTGTAATATGCTGAAATAAAAAAAAATACTGGAGATATGTCCATAAATGTGGGATGCCTACAGACACCATCCTTACATAACATATCCCCTAGGAGTGCTAGCCCTTCAGATCCATGGGCTAGGATTCAATCATCTGAAGACTGAAAATATTTGGGGAAAAAATTGCATCTGTGCTGAACATGTACAGACTTTAACTTTTTTTCTTGATGGCTTCGGTAAAGGAAATGGACAAACCGTTTTTCTTGTCATTATTCCCTAAAAAATACAGTATAACAACTCTTTTCATAGGATTTACATTGTATTAGGTATTACAAGTAATCTAGAGATGATTTAAAGTATACAGGAGGATGTGTGTAGTTTATATGGAAAAACCACACCATTTCATTAACATATCAGGCACTTGAAAATCCTCGGTTCTTGGCAACTGTTGGAGGTCCTGGAACAAATCCTCCATGGATACTGATGGGCAATAATTAGTTAAGACAATAAAATAGTACATTTAAATATTGCGGGCCAGGCACAGTGGCCCACGCCTGTAATCCTAGTGCTTTGGCAGGCCGAGGCAGGAAGACTGTTTGAGCCCAGGAGTTCCAAACCAGCCTGGGCAACTAAGTGAAACCCCATCTCTACAAAAAAAAAAAAAAAAATTAATGTTAATAAAAAAGAAATTAATTGGGCATGGTGGCACATACCTGTAGTCCTAGCTACATAGTGGCTCACTCCTGTAATCCCAGCACTTTGGGAGGCTATGGTGGGAGGATCACTTGAGCCTAGGAATTTGAGACCAGCCTGGGCAACACAGTGAGATCCTATCTCTACAAAAAATGTAAAACTTAGCAGGGCATGGTGGCACACACCTGTAGTCCCAGCTACTTGGGAGGCTGAGGCAGGAGGACTGCTTGAGCCCGGGAATTCAAGGTTACAATGAGCTATGATCAGGCCACTGCAGTGTAGCCTGGGCAACAGAGCAAGACTCTGTCTCTAACAAAAACCTAAAAATTTAACATTTTTTTAAAAGCCACTCAAGTGGTTCCAATGTGCAGTCCAGGCTGAGAACCACATCATAGCCAATATACGATCACCATAGTGATCAACTGCACTTGGCACTTGGGGCTCTGAATATCCACTTTTATTTAATCCTCATTACTAGCCTATGGGACAGGCATTATCTCTCCATTTCATAGATGGGAAAGCCGAGACTCAGCAAAGTTTAATAGCTTGCCCTAAGTTGCGCATGCAGCCCAGGAGGACTGGGAGTGGAACTCAGGCCTGTGAGCTTCTTGACCGTGCCCATGACAACAGAGCGGTAGTCTACCTGTGCCCACTGTACACCAACCACTCCATGTCCTGCATCTGCTCTGTGATCCTATACCTGGCACTGAGTGACATTTTAGATATACCTTCCACGGCAGTTACTGTGTCCTCTCAATGGCTGCAGAATATCTCACTGAGGGCAATGCCTCTGCTTGGCCTAACCTTTACCTCTTTCTAAACATTCAGTACTAGCTGCTTCTTGGTTTCAGCATTACTGACGAAGCTGCCAT
>VBSM01003167.1:46410-63081 GCA_008086735.1 Cheirogaleus medius
AGTAGAGATGGGGTCTTGCTCTTGCTCAGGCTGGTCTCGAACACCTGAGCTCAACGCCTCCCCGAGTGCTACGATTACAGGCGTGAGCCATGCTGAATTTATTTATTCTTATAATTTTTTTGTGGATTTTTTAGAATTTTCTACGTCCAAGATCACATTATCTGCAAATAGAGATAGTTTTACTTCTTCCTTTCCAAACTGGGTGTCTTTTATTGCCTAATTATACCTAACTGTAACCTTCAGTACAATGGTGAATAGAGATGGTGAGAGCAGACGTCCTTGTCTTGCTCCTGGTCTTAGGAATCAGCAGTCTTTCACTATTAAGGACAATGTTAGCTGTGAGTTTTTCATAGATACCTTTTATCAGGTTAAGGAACATCTTTTCTATTTCCAATTTGTTGAGTGGCTTGGTTGATTTTTTTTTTTCCCATGAAAAGGTGTTATTTTAAATATTTTGTCAAATGCTTTTTCTGCCTCTATTGCATTGGCTTTTGTCGTTTATGCTATTAATATGATGTATCGCATTGGTTAATAATAAATGTCTCTCTCAGCCCTGCTTGCTTTAGATGCATTCTCTAAGTGCTAGTGTGTTGTTTCCATTTTAATGAATCTTAAAGTATTTTCTAATTTCCCTTGTAATTTTTTTCTTTGACCCAGTGGTTTTTAGTAGTCTATTAAATTTTTACATATCTCTTATTGATTTTTAATTTCATTCCATTTTGATTGGAGAACTTACTTTGTATGATTTAATTCTTTTTCAATTTATGGAAGTTTCTTGTATGGTCTAACATGTGGTCTATATAGCCTAGAGAATATTCCATGGACACTTGAGAAGAATGTATGTTCTGTTTTTGGGTGGGGTGTTCTGTGTCAGTGAAGTCTAGTTGGTTTTTAGTGTTGTTTAGTCTTCTGTTTCTTTGTTGATTTACTGCCTAGTTGTTCTATTCATTACCTAAAGTAGAGGATTAAAGTCTCCAACTATTATTTTTAAATTGTTTATTTCTCCCTTAATTCTGTTTTTGCCTCATATGGTTTGGGGCTCTATTGTTAGATGCATAAATGTTTATAATTTTTATGAACCCTTTTAGGATGATAAAAATGTTCTTGTCACTGGTAACAATTTTTGTGCAAAAGTCTATTTTGTCTGATATTAGCATAGCCAATCCAGCTCTTTTTAGTGACTGTTTGCATGATACATCTTTTTTCACCACTTTGCTTTCAACCTATTTGTGTCTTTTAATCTAAAGTGTGTCTCTTGTAGACAACAATTCGATCATGGCTTTTTCCCCATCCCACCTTTTTGATTGGAGTGTTTAATCCATTTATATTTATTGTAATTACTGATAATGTCAGAGTTACATCTGCCATTTGGTTATTTGTTTTCTATATGTCCTCATGTCTTTTTTTTGTTCCTTTTTCTCCATTACTACTTTTGTTTGTGTTAAATACTTCTAATGTACCATTTTAATTTTTAGTTGTTTGTTTTACTATATATTTTTAACATATTAACTGCCATGTGAGTTGTATTAGTTTTGAGCCCGGGGTCTCGTGAAGCCTATGTAACTTACACATCTCTTCATCTTGGGAGCCACGTGAACTATTTTTCAAATTGCATATAACTCACGCGTAGAAAACAATAAAAAAAAAAACACCAAATTTTTCATGAAATTATAAATGAACATTTTGTTTCCCACGTTTGTATTCTACTTTTGTAATAAAACCCCGTGGCCCCAAGGCAAAAAATTTCTTTTCTAACGTGGCAGTCAATATGTATTTTCTTAGTAGTTGCCCTAGGGATTAGAATTAACATCTTACTTTATAACAATCTAGTTCTGATTAATAACGGCTTCATTTCAATAACATACAAACACTTTGCTTTATTCCTTCTCCCCTCCTCTGTACTGTTATTGTTATTTTATTTACAAATTATTTTTATTTTTGTAGAGACAGGATCTTGCTTATGTTGCCCAGACAGGCCCCTAACTCTCGGGCTCAAGCTATTCTCCTGCCTCAGCAAGTGGCTGGGACTGCAGGCGTGTGCCGCCGTGCCTGGCTTCAGATCCCATTTGTATTTTGTGTCCTGTAACACACATTTCTAATTCTTGCTCTATGCGGTGGCCTTTTTCAAGTGGGAGGGGAGAAAAAGAGTTACAAACAATAATACGTTTATCCTCTCTTTTCTGTTTACCCGAGCAGTCACGCTCCCGGCTCCACTGGGCTGCTTGTGAGAGAGCAGGACCGAGCGGCCCTTTCACTTTCTGCTTGTCTCCCAGAACCGAGGTTTTAGCTGCACCAGGGCCCACGTTTGCCGGGGAGGAGGAGACGGGTGTCTGCCTCTCTGTCCTCTTTTTCTCTGTGTGCTGGGATCCGCTCGTCTCTGCTCTTTGGTGCCACGTGGCTGTCCAGGTAGCCGACTCTTGGGATCCTTCTCTTCCCGATCAGCCCTCCGATGCGGAATGGCCTCCCGCAGGCTCCGGTTCTGAGCCGTGTGTGCCGGCCTGACTTGCCAGACCTCCACCCCGCTGGAGCTTTGGGCATGGGCCGAGCTAACCATGCCACACGGTTGCTTGTTGCCTACCTGCCACTAAAGGGGACAGCCATGCAGATGTGGGACTGCAGCATTCTGGGGCCTCGCGGGCACCTGTCACCTCCCAGCACCCCCACCTCACACCAAACCCCCACCTCACAATACAAGGTTGTGGTCTGTTCCTTTTGAACCTAGGTGCAATGAGTCAGATTTTAATTTGAACCCTGGCTCTGGCCAACCCTAGGCAGTGTGGCTCCAGATAAAATAATTTGCCTCTCTGTGCCTCAGTTTTATCCTCTATAAAAACGGGGGCACGATGATGTGACAACGGGCTTAGTGTCTGTGTGGAGCACAGTGGTCGCTGTGATCATTCACACGCACTGCCCAGTCCCCCCGGCGTCCGGGACCTCTCTGGCTGACTCTGTCACTAAGAACTCTGCAGGTCAGCGATGCAGACTGCAGCCATTCATCGCGTTTCATACATTGGGAGGGGGCGTTTGCATTTAGAAGACATGTGACCCTCTCTGAGGGGTGGGCAAAGCCGGGATGCCCAGGTCTGCTTGGCACTCCCCACTGTCACTGTAATTTTAGGATGGCATTTCCCCATCCCCCATCTCTCCTTATTTGTGCATTGCTTCCGTGCAAAACTGGGGAAAGAACATGCTCTGAGTTACTCTAAGCACATCTCCCAAGGGGAGGGGTACAGCTAGAATTATATGCTGACAATCCCCAGAGCCCGTTGGTGGGCAGACGGCTGTCCAAGCGCCAGGCGGGACCCACTGGCCCCGGAGCACGCCGTGCTGACAGAGACGTCATGCTCTGCGCCTGAGCGTCGTCCTGCCCGGCGTGCACCTCGGAGCTTTAGTTCAGGGTGTGAGTTTAGTACAGTCCTTGCGTCCTTCCTGAGACCCGACCCTGACCCGCACACGTTGAGTTGCATGGGAGGGGTGGGGTGTGATAGGATTCTCCACTGCCCAGGACATCTGCCCCCGCTACCCCCCGAAGCCAGGAAACACAGCTGCCATCCAGAGTCCCCGGGGTAATTGTTGTTCTCTGCATTGACTTTCGGTGCATCGAGCAAGCCTCTCTCCAAGCCAGCAAGCCGGGGACGAGCAGGGGAGGAGAAATCCAAACCTCAGGTTTCTGCTCTGTCAAGAGAAGCAATTTCATGCCGGGGCCCTGGCTCTGCGGCTGGCTGCGAGAGGCACCAGTGAGATGTTGGTGCTCTTTAAATGCACAGGCAGCGGAACGTGTGCTCGGCTGGGGGGCTGCGGCTCTGAGTGGGTCCCTTCCCTTGGGACCTCGGTTTTCTCATCTGCCTGGGGAGGCTGCGCTGGCTGATTTTAAAGGTCTCTTCTACTCCGAAAGTCTGCTTTTGAAAAATAGGCTGAGCGGTAGGCAAAGGGGTCTTTTAGCAGCTGGTCCCAGTTGTAACTCCCTTTGCTCAGTGGCTCTCAGCTGGGCCCGGGCCTCTCCCCAGGAATAGTAGCCTCTCAGGCTTTGGGATCAGCAGACACAGGTGCTCCGGCTGTGTGACCCTGGGCAAGTCACGGCACCTCGCGCGGCCTGTCTCTGCATCTGTGACAGGGACCACCATCTCAGGCTGGGCCGGCCCCGGCATTAGAATGATTTTGATTGTCCTTCTGTTGACTTACAGCCTAACAAAGCCTTTTATATCCCTCATCATTTAATATTTACAGACCCTGGGGAGAGGTCACCAGCATCTCTACTTTCCAAACAGAGAAACCGAGGCTGGGAGGATAAAGGACCAGCTGACGGTGCCCCAGCTCCTAGGGGCAGGCAGGGCGAGGACTCGGTCAGGTCTGTCTGGCTCCTGCGGTGGCAGAGGGGAGGATAAGAGCAGCTTTGGCGCATCCTGGGAGATCCGTCTGCCGCAGTCCTCCCTCCCCAGGGACACCCTCTGCGGGGCTCAGGCCACCCTCCACCCTCGCAGAGTCGTCAGTAGGAAACCTGTTGGGGAGGGAGTGGGGCGGGGACGGGTCCACATTCTCTCAGGATCCCCTGGAGGCGTGCCGGCCCTCCTGGCACTTTGGGGACTGAACCGTTGCTCAGTGTCTTGAAGGTAAAACTCCGGCAAGAGGAAATGACTTGAACTCAAACCGACGCCGAGCAGGATGTGCAGGGCCTTGGCATGGCCGCTGATGAAGTTTTAATCGTTGCTCAAGTGGACCAGGTGTTTCCGATTCCTCCGTAAGTCCTGGAATAAAACTAAAAGCACACTTGGTACCACGTCCCCCTGATAAATCACACAGCGCAGAGACGATCTCAGGCGGCCGTGGACGGCTGCAGAAAGAGCGGAGATTGAAGTCGGGGCCGCGCCTGCCTCCCAGCAGGCCCTCCCGCTGGGGGACTCTGAGCCCGTCACGTGGCCTCTCCCAGGATCCACGTCTGATCTCTGATTCGGGCTGATGAAATTTGGGAATGAAATATTCACAGCGTACGGATAGAGCAAGGGTCCACGCTCAGACTGGCGGCGTAAGTCTGGCTCCGTCCGCCACGACAGTCTCCCTGTGATCCGTCACCACCTCCCAAATTCCCCAGCACTCGGCAGCGTCAACCACCCACCACGTTGTATGTCTCATGAGTTTTGTGGATCTGGAATTTGGGCAGAACTCAGCCAGGCACCTTTGCCCTGTGTGGCGTTGGCGGAGGTCAGTAGGTGGTGTCTGGCTGGTGGGCGGGCCGGTCGCGAGGGTCCGAGATGCTGCTGCTTGTTCCTGGCTCCTTCTGGGCTCAGCGGGGACGTGGGCCAGCGCGCTGCACGCGGCATCCCCAGCCCGACGTTCTCTGAGTGGCTGTGCTTCTCACGGGCAGCCTGGGGCTTCCGGCACAGAGGTTCCTGCGACGGCGGGTGGGATGAATTCCCAGGTGTGGATTTACAGGATCAAAGAGTGTGACCAATTTTTAAGGTTTTTAGTTATTGTGGAATCACTCTCATGTGCTTCGCAGAGCCTGAAGCTAGTGTGTATCGGTCAGCACTCACTAGTTATGCTGCGTAACAAACGACCCTTTGTCATTCAGGGGTCACAGCTACCCCTCAGCACTACCACTTCCTGCCCCAGAACCTAGAGGCTCCAGGCGGGAAGGGGGCACCTCCTTCTCCCCCATCAGACCCTCCCTCACCTCCTAGAAGGCACCCTCTTGTGCTCAGTGCCTCTCCCCTAGGGATCCCCAGCCGCCTCCTAGAAAGGGGGGTAGGGCTGAAGGTGAGAGGAACATCCCCAACGCTAACCCTCACCCTAGAGCTCCCGGGGCCCAGACCTGGTCAGTGTGTGGCAGGTGGACACAGCTGAGTCATCACCTGGAAGGAACGAGGGCTAGCCCTGGCAGGCGGGGGCCTGGCCCGGTGACCTTGGGGGCCTCGGGTTCTATGGAGCCTCTGAGCTGAGGCTGGTGAGGAGGTTGGTGAGGCCGGGGCACGTCAGGAGCTCTCGTGGCAAAAGAGAAAAGCAGCACCTTACGGCTGTTTTCAGGAGTTCTCGCGTCAAGTTTAACGCGAATGAGGCCAGGGAGGTCAAATAGAACACTTTTGACCCCAGATAAGGTCGCGTGTGTTGTGTGGGGCAGGCACAGAACCCTTCCTCGGTCTCTGTGAAACGGGTGGTCAGCACCTGTCTTGCCCACATATCCCAGGACCCGGTGGAATCACGTGGAACGACGTTTCGCCAGGAGTAACGCTGTGAGTCTGTGTCGGGCGATCGGCTTTTCCAGTAAAGATGGGGAGAGCCGAACTTCAGGCTGTTCCCGGGGAGCCGAGGAAGAGGCTGGAGTCCACACCCGGGTTGGAGAATTGAAGGGGAAGTTGAACCTGCCCCCTTCCCGTCCCCACACGTCTGAGGGTCCCACTCCGTGACGGGGCACAACGAGACCCAGCAAGGCCGGAGGGTAGCAGGGACGGTGACCAGCCACGAGCCTCTCTGCCTCCAGAAACCCTTCGACGATAAATCGGCGACTCCTGCTTCTTGCCCGGGTAGAGTCACGGGGAACAGATTGCCATTCTGCCTTCAACCAGAGAAGCCAAGATTTTGTAGACATCGGACAGCAGCAGAGCACTGCGACTCCCGAGCAGAAGGAGACAGTGAGCCCAGCCGCGCCTCCGGCTCCCCAGGCTGCAGAGTGGGGAGAAGCCGCCCCGCGGACTCAGGCTCTCTTGCAGAATTGAGGGATGAAGTTCAGAGCGTGAGGAGGCCACGGTGGCTAACGCTTGTGGGGCAGAGTTCCAGAGTGGGGGGAACTCCAAGGTCTGCAGAAGGTTCCCCTGGAGCCTCTGGCTGATGCTGATCTGTTTATGCGGTTCCTGCGGGAGGGGACATGCAAAGCAGCCGTGGAAAGTAGTGGCCCAGAGAGTCATCGGAGCTCACACGGGGCTGGGAACGGTCTGGTCCCCCCACCTCGAGTGCGAGGACTTCGTACTAGTCAAGGCATCGGATGGAGCCCTCGCAAGGGCATCGCCTTAGTGGGCAGCTAAATTAGCCCTGAGCTAAAGACTGTTCCAGATTCTCCCCAACAAAATTAAAAGCAGTCCTTGAAGGAATATGCCTGTTTCTGAATGACTTAATGCCAGACGGAACAAAGTTCATCTTCATTCAAAGAAATACAGTAAAATCCAGTCACCAACAGTGTAAAATTCCCAAAGAAAACTTAGAAGGCTGCACAGCAGCAGGAAAACGTGATCTCAGCCAGGAGAAAAATCAATCCGTAGAAACAGACCCAGAAACGACCAGGATGATGTGATTAGCAAACAGCAGTTATGAATGTGGTCTGTGTGTTCAAGAAACTAGAAGAAAACATGAACATGATGAGACATTTTACAAAGAAATCAAATGGAACATCTACAGATGAAAAGTGTAATTTTTAAAATGAAAAACACACTGGATAGCATCAACAGCAGATTAGATATTACAAAAGAGAAGATTAGTGAACCTGAAGCACCTAGTTGTAGAAATTTACCTGTGGCACAGTATTAAATAGCCTTATATAATTGCAGCCCAAGAAAGGAGGAGAAGGCAGACAAATATTTGAAGAAATAATGGCCAAAATTTTTCTAAATTTGATGAAAACAATAAACTCACAGATCAATGACCTCAGTGAACCACTAGCATAAGGAATGTGAAGCAAGCTATACCAAGGCACATCATAATCAAATTTCTTAATACCAGTGATAAAAGAAAATTTTAAGAATAGAGAAAAAAGGCACTACATATAGAGGAACAAAGATAAGAGTTACAGAATTTCCCACTGGAAAGGTGGAAACCATATGTTATTGGAACAATATCTCTTTTAAGTATTGGGAAAAATCTAAATTTCTCAATCTAAAATTATATATATAGCAAAAATTTTTCAAAAATGAATGTCAGGCCGGGCGGTGGCTCACGCCTGTAATCCTAGCACTCTGTGAGGCTGAGGCAGGCGGATCATTTGAGCTCAGGAGTTCGAGACCAGCCTGAGCAAGAGTGAGACCCCGTCTCTACTAAAAATAGAAAGAAATTAATTGGCCAACTAAAAATATATAGAAAAAATTAGCCGGGCATGGTGGCGCATGCCTGTAGTCCCAGCTACTCGGGAGGCTGAGGCAGGAGGATCGCTTGAGCCCAGGAGTTTGAGGTTGCTGTGAGCTAAGCTGATGCCATGGCACTCTAGCCCCGGCAACAGAGCGAGACTCTGTCTCAAAAAAAAAAAAGAATGTCAAGTAACAACTTTCAGATAAAAGCTGAGAGCGTTTATTTTCGGCATACCTGCACCGTAAGAAATGTTAAGGGAAGTGCTACAGAGCGGGGAAATGTAATGCCAAATAAAAAGCCGGATCCTCACAAAGGAATGAAGAATGCTGGAAATGGTAAATATACGAGTAAATAGAAAATAAATTTATTTTCTCATTTTAAGAATATCTTTGAAAGTAAGTTGGTTTTTTAAACAAAAATGATAAAGTAGTATGAGGCTTAAAACATGTTGGAGTATCGTATAATATATGATTTAAGAACACAAAGGATGGGATGGGGGGAATGGAGGAAATATACTATTGTGAGGCTTTTATACTATAGGTAAAGTATAATATCATTTTAAAGTAGACCATATTACATTAAATATGTGTAATGTAAAACTAGGGCCATTGCAAATAAAAAGATACGTCTAATACATTAATAATAGGGAAATAAAATGGAATCCTAAAAAATACTCTATTAACCAGCAAAACAAAGTCAAGAAAAGAAGAAAAAGGAAACAAAGAACAAATAGCAAGATGATAGACTTAAACCTAGCCATATTGGTAATTATATTAAACGTAAGTGGCCTAAACATTCCAATTAAAAGACAGAGATTCTCAGGTTGGATTTTAAAAAGGAAGATATTACTGATGTTTAAAATATGAAAATATAAGAGATACTATAAGGTAAAAATGAAAGAATAGAAAAAGCTATGCCACGCAGCCACCAAGCAAAAGGAGACTGGAGTGGCTGTATTAATATCAGACAAAGTAGACTTCGGAACAAGGAATAAGACCAGGTACCGAGAGACATTTCATAATGTTAAAGAAGACATGATACTCCTATAAATTTATGCACTAGTAACATTTAAAATACATGAAGATGGCCGGGCGCGGTGGCTCACGCCTGTAATCCTATCACTCTGGGAGGCCGATGCTGGAGGATCGCTCAAGGTCAGGAGTTTGAAACCAGCCTGAGCAAGAGTGAGACCCTGTCTCTACTAAAAATAGAAAGCACAACCAAATTAACCAGTTTGATTTAACCAAATATGATTTAAGAACACAAAGAAGCAAAGATTTTTCAGACATTGGACACCAGCATCGCACTGCAACTCCTGAGAGAGAGGAAACAGGACACTTAAGGAACACACTACCTAAGAAGAGCAAAACACATGTCACTTTCAGCTAGAAAGTGGCAGAGCAGGACTTAAGCCAGGTGTGTGGCTTCAGAGCCACATGCCCTCTCCAGCACGGTCTCTCAAATGTGCTGCTATAAGGAGAGAGAATTCAAATGAGGAAAGAGAAAAACATGTTGAGTATGAGCTAACCCGAATTTCTGTTTGAAAATAGCACAGTAAGAGATGGAGTTAACCAGTTAACCTGTCTGAGGTGACATACTGGATTTTTAGAAGTATGTTTTTTAATCGAACCAGCACCCAGCCCAGGGCTCCTGGTTCTCGCACGGCCAAACCTTCCCGTGTGTTTCCGTGTTCGGAATGCCCTTCTCTCTCTCATCCTCTGGCAGGCTCCTATTCATCCCTCAAAACCCAGCTCTGAAGTTTCCCCCCCTAGAGAAGCCTCCCCAACCCCCTGGTCTTCTCTGTATCCCTCTGATGGAGTTCTCAGATGCTGCACTATCGTTTATTATTTTGGTCTCTCTTTTGGCCACCAGACTTCCTAGTTCTTGAGGGCTAAGGCTGCCTCCCTCTCTCCTGGGGCAGCTCCCTGGTCCTGTGTTTTCCCAGGCGTGGAGAGGACCAGAGCCTGTGCTCGTCACGCTCAGCACACTCAGGTAAGAACTTTCTTTCTCTCCCCTCAGCCTCAAAGAGAAAAACCACGGCGAACTCATCCCCCCTGTGCTGAGGGCCACGGTGACGTACCTGAGAGAGAAAGGTGAGAGCAAGCTGGCTCCGGCTGGGGACCTGAGGCTGCTGGGTGCCCCTCCCTGGGAGGTCTGTCATGGATCCTGAGCGCCCCACAGGCCGGGGACTTGGAGGAGCGGGAACCTGCCCAGGGGGTGTGGCCAGGGAGGCCAGGGGGAGCTCTGGCCTCAGATGGTCTGGGTTTGAATCCTGGCTCCCCCGTGTGCTAGCTGTGTGACCTTGGGCCAGTTCCTGCCCTCTCTGGGCCTGCCTCCCTCACCTGTCGAGTGGGGTTGGTAACAGTACTTGACCCACAGGGTTGTTGCGAGGCCCGGATGAGGTGACGTGTGCAAAGCACGTCAAACAGGGCCTGTGGGAATGGCAGCTCCGCTGGCGTGATGCGTTTGGTTTGCAGGCGCCCTCGCCGGCGGGTGGCTGAGCTCAGGGACTTGGAGAGAGGCGAACGCTGTGGCCTCTCCGAGATTCCCGAGGTCAGAACTCAGGGCCACAGAGAAGGTGCGTGGAGGCCACTTTTGCTCTGATGGGAGGAAGCGGTTCCCACGGAGGAGTGGGGACTGGGGGGGCTGGCCTGTCCCTGCAGGTGCCGGCGCCCTGGCAGGCCGGCGGTCTCCAGCCAGGACCCTGCAGGGTGGCGGGTGGGCGTCAGACGAGGAGTGAGAACTGCCGCCGCGGGGCGCGGTGGGCGATGCTGCATGCCCAGGGCTGATGCCTAAAGACCCGAAACCAGACGCTGGGCGAGGGGGTCTCTCTCTCTCTCAACACAATTTATTTTTAAAAAACAAACCAGCCCAGAGTAGGAACTCAGTATGTGTTTGTTGAATGAATACATGAACTAGACATTTATTCACTGGGCACACACCCTGGTACGCACCCGGCCGAGGCCCAGTCCCTGCCTTCAGGGCACTCACGCTCTGGTACCGAGAGATTTTCCCCATCACGTTCTCCGTGAAGCTATAACCGTGACAACACGTGTCTCTCACGGCCAGAGAGAAGCTGGTCACAGACGCCAGGGAGACCTGAGTTCTGACCCACAGGTGGGAGGTCACCGTATCCGTTTCCTCGGCCACATAACACATTAGCACAAATTTAGCAATTTAAAACGAGGTGGATTTATTATCTCTGTCTCCGTAGGTCAGAGGTCTGGCGCACCAGGGCTGTGTTCTCTGCTCCGGGTCGTGGGCAGAGCTCACGGTGCCGGCCAGGCGGGCTCCCTCTGGGGGCTCCAGGGCAGGGTCCACGGCCAGGTTCCTGCCGGTTGCCGGCCCGTCCCACGCTTTGCTGCTGTAGCTTTGAGGGCCCTCGCTCGGCAGCCAGAGGCCACGTCCTCCCAACCCCTGCCACCGACAGAGCAGGATTCGCATGACTCCCTGCCCCGTGCGGCGAATCTCTGTCCCCTGGAGCAACCTGGGCCCTTTGAAAGCTCGCCTGATCAGGTCAGGCCCACCCAAGGTCTCTGTATCTTAAGGTCAGCTGGCTTAGACCTGAATCGTGTGTGCAAAGCCCCTTCACTGCAGCACCTAGATTAGTGTCTGCGTACATGAGAGACTCCACGTATGTGTCCCCCTGCCCCCAGGGGCCAGGAATCTGGGGGCCCTCTCAGAATTCTGCCTATGGCGGTCACTCGACAAAGACGAGAGGGGCCAGCCACCCAGGCACAGGGAGCAGCACAGGCCGGGCCTGGGAGGACATGGGGGCAGTGGCAGTGGGCAGGGGTGAGACAGTGGCCAGCTGGCGCGGGGCTGTGCTGACAGCCATGGGTAGCTCTGTCCTGTGACAGGTGGCAGCCACTGGGGGGCTCCGTGCAGGGGTGTGGCTGGTCGGACCCGGAGCTCCCTCAGCTTTACAAAGAGGAGCGTGAGGAGGGGAAGGAGGAGGGCGAAAAGGGTCTGGGGACCCGGAGAGATGACGGGGGCTTGGATTGGGCAGGGGCCGTGCAGGCACAGAGAGGGGCGTGTTGGGAAGCTGTTTAAGAGACAGAATCATCTGTTCACCCCGCGGGACGCGGCCGCTCCGCCACCGAGCCTGTCAGTGACCAGGTCGGTGTCGAGACCAAGTGCAGGCTCTAGGGGGAGACGGACTTGGAGTTTCCTCTAGGAAACCCACTGCCATCGCCTCTTGTTCCGTCCACGTGTCGTTCAAGGCCGGGCCTCCGGCAGTCTCACTGCAGCGGGAGCTCCTTCCCCGCCCCGTCCCCACCAGGCTCTGCCCGGCCCCGCGGGCCCCCCAAGCCCGGGCGCCTGTCCCCGTGGCCTCCCCAGGGCCCACGGTCCAAGTCTGTGGTAGAACCCGGGTCTGCATTAGGGGCGTGGCCATGCCGGGGGCTCCCCTGAAGTGACGGCTGAACTGAGCCCTGGAGGAGGGAGGGGTGTCAGCCATGGGGGGGCAGGCACAAACCCTCCTCCCCCCAGTTTAAGGAAACATGAGTCACTGCTTTCACGAGCCCGTCACGAGTGCTGAAAATCCTCTGTGCGCTGACGGTGGAGGCACGCTTGCCGCTTTGACAGGATCCGCTCCGTCAGGGGCGCCAACAGAACTGGGAATCTTCTCTCTCTGCGCGTCCAAAATGGCAGCCCCCATAGTGACAGCCCAATAGGGTACTTCCTAAGTGACTTGTGCGACTGAGTGCATGGAACTTTCATTTTAATTTTAATTACATTTAAATGTAAATCCCACGTGCAGCTAGTGGGAGACAGGAGCCGGTGGCCTTACTCTGTAGACAGATGAGGCAGCTAGGCTCAGAGAAGCTGAGTCCTTTCTCCAGGGTCACACAGCTGGTGGGAGGCAGAGTCCCTCTTTGGGGAGCAGGTGGGCTGGGGATATGGAGCTCAGGGGTGAAGGTGAGCGATGGGGGGCGGGACAGCATTCCCTCCTGCACAGGAGGGCCGAGCTGTGGGTAAGGGGAGTGATAGAACCTTCTAGAAGCCCAACGTGCTGGGACCCGTAAGATGCCTGGAGGCTCTTCTCCCTGCAGGACTCCGCACCGAGGGCCTGTTCCGGAGATCGGCCAGTGTCACGACGGTCCGCGAGATCCAGAGGCTGTACAATCAAGGTGAGCGTGGCCCTCGGGGCCCGGCCCCTTTCCCGCCTGACCCCTGGAAGGGCTCAGGGCGGGGCAGCTGCCTGGGAGCCGCTAGGGAGTGCCCTGTTGTCCAGAGTGGAGGCCTGTGCCCAGACCCGGTGCCTGCTGGGACGAGGTGGCTGCGCGATGTCATTTGCTTGTAGGGTCTCTCTGCTTAGCCCAGGTGACACGTGGTCTCGGGGAACTCCCTGCAGTGTTTCCTGGAGTCTTCGGTAGGCATCCCCTGCCGGCCAGCTCAACTGCCCATGTGACCTCGGGAGGGGGGTGGCGCCTGAGCCGAGGCCACGGCACACTGATGCTAACAGAGCCGTGCCTCGCTGACAAGATCTGCCCCCAGGTGTCCCTCCCCGAGCGTCAGGGCTGTGCGGTGCTGAGCTCGGGCACTCGTTGGCTGTCGAATCCCAGGCTTGTGGGCCACAGTGTTGTCCGTGCCGAGCACTGGGACAGCGACAGCCCCGACCCCGCATCCCAGCTAGGAACAGAACCACACACAGAGGAAGTCATGGCCCGCTCCAGCATCCGCCAGGTGCCTGGAGGAGGCAGTGAGGGCCGGGCGTGTAGCCGGGGGGGTCTGGCAGGGCCACAGCACCCCATTTCCAGGTGGGGACAGTCATCCCCAGGACAGGTGGCTCCAGCATCGAGCTCTTCGGCCATCAAGCCTCAGGGCCTATTTTGCAGCCGCAAGCCCAGGCCGGAGCCCAGGCCTCACTGTGCCGTGTTCTTGTGCAGGGAAGCCCGTGAACTTTGACGACTATGGGGACGTTCACGTCCCTGCTGTGATCCTGAAGACCTTCCTGAGAGAGCTGCCCCAACCACTGCTGACCTTCGAGGCCTATGAACAGATCCTCGGGATCACCGGTACATGCCTGCCCGGGGTGGGGGTGGGGGTCCTCAGTTGCTGTCCCCCAGCCATTGGGCCAGGGGTGGGTGGCTGAGGTGGCATCTACCCAGCATCATCCTGTTGCCACCTGGCACTGCGGGGCAAGAGAGGAGGCTTTGGGACTGCCCCCACTGCGCACAGCCAGGCCGCACTGTCCGAGGGCAGGGAGGGGGCGTCGTGGTGTCCTGGCTGGTCTCTCGGGGGCAGCCGGGCAGGAAAGCGGGGTGGTGGAGGGCGGCTCTGGACTGGGGCACGTCGTCGCGGTTGGAGTCCTGCCTGGACCCCTCCCTGTGCAGCTCTGGAGGAGCCCCAGCCCCCCAGCTCTCCATTCTAGAGAAGGGCCCTGGCACGTCCCCCGCTTATCGTAGAACACCAAGTACATACGAGGGGAACTGAGCAGGTTCGGGGTGGGATGCCGCAGACACCCGCCATCCATCAAACGCCCAGTGTGGCCGTGGCACAGATTACTCGTTACAACGGCGACTCAAAAGAGCCGGGGGATTTTTTGCAGGGGTACAAACGTTCTTGGCTGCAGGTATCAACTTTGTTATGCTCGAGTCAGGTGAGCGGGGAATTCTAAGGCAGGCGATGCCGCGTAATCCTGGTAACCAAACACTGTCACTTTCTAACGGGGCTGCCCCAGCCCTGGGAGCCGGAGGGGCACCTTAAGGACGGTCCTGAGATGTTTCTTCCTGCTGTGTGGTCAGGAACCACCTACATGCAAAGGCCTTTGCCCTGGGAGGTGACCTCTGAACTTTGGAACTTCTCAAGGGCAGGGTATCCTTGTTATTCACAGGGTCCCTGATGGTTGAAGGACTAACGACATGGTGAGAGGGTTGGGACTTTGAGTCACGTGAGACCTCTGGGGCGGGTTCGAGGTTGGTTTCCATCACACGGTCACCCTCATGCACCTGCCGAGGGCCAGGCCCTCTCTGGGATGGGGCGAGTGACCCTCCCACAGACCAGATGGTCCGGACACTGAGGCTGGCTGACTTTGGCTGGTGGATAGGATGCGGGGGGCACTTTGGAGCCCATCTGGGCCTCACGCAGACAAATCCAAGCGTGTGCACAGAGGCAGGTGTTGGGTGGAGACAGGAGGCTGTCTGCTCCACATCCGCCAGCAGCCTGGTCCGGCAGGGGCAGATGGGCAGGCAAGATAGACAGTGCCCCTCCCCCTACCCCAGTGTGCCAGGCTCTGTCTAGAGAAGCTTCCAGAAGGATGATGACTCCAGCCTCTGTAGGACTTGCTGTTTGTTCCAGCCAAAACCTTGTGACAGGCAGATAGGCCAGGACCCCTCTTAGGGCAATTCCTTTAAGAAGCTCGCAATTGTAAATCCTTTCTCTGCGCTTCGAGGTGGAAATCCCTCGTCACCCAGCACTGTCTCCCCAAGGGCCATCTCTGAGACGGAAGGACCCATGTCTCACCTGCACCACTCCCTCCCGTCCTGAAGACAACAGAAGTTTGTTTCTCCCCTGGACAGGCAGCAAGGAGCACGCCCAGAGAGTGGGGTCGCACTGGGTAACCCCTGTAGTGGAGGAAAAGATCTTTTCCTTCTGCCCATCTCAGGTTCATTGGCTTGGGAGGCTGCAGATTGGATGGACAAGAGGCAGGTTTAGCAGGACAAAAACGTGCCCAATTTATTTAGAAGTTTTACGTGACACCGGAGCCTTCAGAAGGACCTGAAGACGCGGCTGAGCCCAAGCGTTCTCATACTGGGTTTCCTGAAGGTTTGGATAAACTGTCAACTCAGGTTTTGGGGCTGGAGAACATTCAGTTGAGAAGATTTCTGGGTGTTGGCTTGAAGTGTCCTCACGTGGACTGAGAGTGGCAGCCGACGAATTTCCTAGTTTGCAAGTTGTGTGGCTTTGGCGGCGGCGTCAGGAGTGGCAGTGAACTTTCTGGGTGACCGGAGGCACAGGCTGTCCACACGCGATCCGTCGTGATGGTTTCTGTGACGTTTCTACCACGTCCTCCGGCTTGCGAGGCTTTGGGGAAAGGAGTTTTGGTTCTTAATGATGCTAAGTCAGCAGTGGGGGAGAAAACCAGAAACGTCAGTTTGGCGTGTGGTGGCCGACACTGGAGGGAACTGGAAGAACTGAGAATCCACAAGTGTGCGCCACAGTTTTCCATGAAGCATCCTCTGTCTCTACGGTTTTGACGCTCGATCATAAAATATTTGGCCCGGTTACGTACACAAGTGCAGCCAGAATGGTAACTGACCCATGTCGGCTGTTTTTAAGTCTGCTCTGCTGGGACTTCTAACAAGGAATCTTAGATTCACTTTTCTGAAGCCTCTCGAGGCCAGGAAGCCAAACCCAGAACTTGCCGTCACACTTGGCCCGCAGCACCTACAGAGCTGAGCGAATTCCTCTCTGTTCCGGGTTCTCAATGCAGTTTAAGCTTCCTGGACCTGCCAGGAAGTGACCGTCCTCACTCACCTGTGATGCTGAGAACCCTGTACGCCGAGTACCGGGCCGGTTCTCACAGGGGCTTTGCAAGCAGCACTGGCTCCTTAAACTCAGCCTCAGTTTCTTAGACTTGTCTGGTCATATCTGACTCTATCCATATTCCCAAATATA
>VBSM01003167.1:80167-103414 GCA_008086735.1 Cheirogaleus medius
CACGGCACTCACTCTAGCCTGGGCAACAGAAGTGAGACTCTGTCTCAAAAATAATAATAATAATAATAATAAAGTCCTACCAGAAAGCTGAGGACCCTCAGCCCCTGGGGCCTTCGTTGGACACCAGGACACCTGTTCCAACTCGTCACTCCTGTGCCTCATTCTAGGGACACCTAGAATCGGCCCCGTGTGACCCCTCCTCTTTCCAGGAACGTGGGGAACTCTCAGCCTACTCCTCCTAAAACTACCCCTTTGGGGAGCCTCCTCTGAGGTCTCATGACAATGTCTGTCACCGCAATGGCAAATGGTCCGAGATTCCCTATGTTCAAGCTTTTTTACCCTCCACTCTCGGCCCTCCCTCTGTATGAGCTGTCATAGGGCTCTCATCTTCCTACCACACTCCTGCCGGCTGTCCTCTTCCCGCTCGCTCTGCTCAAGTCCCGGGGGCTGGGGCGGGAGGTGTCACTCGGGTGCTCGTCCCTTTTGTTTAACTCAATCTTACGATCTGACCTGGCACACTCCACACTATTCTTCCCTCCACTCTATAGCCTGAGGAGGAGGAGAGGGTTTGCTTTAATAATGCCCAGGCACAAGGCGAAGAAACCCACAGACGCACCCCTGCCGGGCCAGTCCCTAGAACAGACCTGCCATGGGATTACCAAGTAGGAACTCCTGAGGAAACTCTGCTCCTCAATATGCATTTCATCTCCCGGCCAGCGGCTGACATCAGGTGCAAGCTCGAAAAATTAGACGAAGGCGCTCAAACCCCACGAAAGGATCTCCTAAACCTGGCCTCCGAGGTCTTTAATAACCAAGACGGGGAGAGGCGCAGGAAAAAGAGCGTGGGACTGACAACGGCCCTCAAAACAGAAAAAGCTTTTCAAATAGTGGCTGCCCCTGCAAAGAGCTTTTACAGAGAGTTAACCCAAAGGGCCCCAGGCAAGTAGACGACAAGGCCACACCCTTCTGTGGGTATGGAGCCCGGCCTCCTCTACGACTCTGAGTCCCTAAAGTAAAATGCCCCAGGAAATGGGCTCTGCCAGCACCTGCCCCTCTGACAGAAGAGCTAGTGCTCTTTTCCTAGAACAGGAGATCACACCTGCACTCTGGAATAGGCTGCCCCGCCCTGCACGGACACCCTGCACACACCAACCCTCTGATACTGCTTCCGATGGGCAACCAGGATGGCCGAGCCTTAGGTAACTCACCAGCACAGGTAAGAACTAATGCCGGAGCCATGTCCTCCGCTCTTCCTAAATTTTCAGGGCCTCTATATCCCTCTCCGACCCCTATCATCAGAGTAAAAGGTAAAATACAACCCCCCCCACGTGTTCCACAGCTTCTCTCTCCCACCCCTCCCACGGGAGGTATTAGCCCACCCCTTTTTGTGCTTCCCAATTACCCGCACTGGGAAAGGATCTTACAGTTTCCTTCCTCTGACTTATGGGAAAAACCTAACTAGAATTTTGTATACAATGTTTTCCTTGATATGCTCTGAGCTTTCGAACTATAGAATTTTCTGCCTTTGTTTCACCTAAAATTATCTCCTTCTGTGTGTCTCTATGTTTGCGGGTCCATATGTCAGGCATATATACAGTGTTTCCCTACCAAAGTATGTAAAAGCTCTAATTGGCTTACATCGAATATTTCATTAAAAACAAAATAGAAAGTAACTTGAATAAGAGAAAGAGATGTAAACAAGGAAGTGTGGAAATATTTGGTAAGAAAGGATCGTGTGAATTTTTGTCCTAAAATGACTGATTTGGTCCAGGTCATCACCTGGGGAGACCCAGCTCTGACTGATCCTAGTTGTTTGGCCACAAAATGGGTTAGGATAAAACAGAAGGTTTCAGGCCAGGCGTGGTGGCTCACGCTTGTAATCCTAGCACTCTGAGAGGCCAAGGCCGGAGGATTGCTTGAGGTCAGGAGTTCAAGACCAGCCTGAGCAAGATCAAGACCATGTATCTACTAAAAATAGAAAGAAATTAGCTGGACAACTAAAAACATATAGAAAAAATTAGCCGGGCATGGTGGCGCATGCCTGTAGTCCCGGCTACTCAGGAGGCTGAGGCAGGAGGATCGCTTGAGCCCAGGAGTCTGAGGTTGCTGTGAGCTAGGCTGACGCCACGGCACTCTAGCCCGGGCAACAGAGCAAGACTGTCTCAGAAAAACAAAAACAAAAACAAAACCCAGAAGGTTTTAGGCATGTTTTATAGATGGTCTGTGCAGGTTGGGATAAAGTTCATACAGGGAATTTATGAAGGCATTTAGTATGTGATCCAGTTGGCTATAATCAGAAAATTTTACTTACGACTTTTTATTTAAAACATTATTGATTCTCTTGCTTTACTTTCAGAAGCCACTGAAGTAGTATTAAGTAAATACCAAAGTTATCCCTAGAATTTACACTATAAAATTCCACCTGGCCCAACCTTACTCATCCTCCCTAGGCCTAAGGGCTATTGCAAAAAAGACGGGCATGTGAAATTGTAAAGGCTGATTTCATTTCGAAATCGAATTAGTAAATTCGGTTCCCTTGTCTTCCTCCACCACCCCACCTGGCGCCTACCTGCCATCAATGAAACTCACTAGTGACTTCTTAAAGGGGCCGCAATACTTACAGCCTAAAGACTAGATTTTACTCAAGGATTTCCCAGAACAAATGGGGCCTCTTTCAACTTTTAAATAATTCTCTCACTGCTTCCACGACTACAGCTGGACTTCTGGGAATCCCGTCCGAGAGGCATCTCTCTGGACCAGGGGTCCTCAAACTTTTTAAACAGGGGGCCGGCCAGTTCGCTGTCCCTCAGACTGTTGGAGAGTGTGCACTGTGGGCCCGGGACGAGTCGGCTGCTAAGCAGGACAGGCAGTGGCAACAAAAACACCCGGCAAAACAAAACACCTGGCAGAAACACCCAGCAAAACAAAAACAGAAAGCAGAGGGAAGCAGATTTCAGGCAACCTAAGGAAAGGGGTCTGTTATGGGTTTATCTTAGTTTTTTTGTGCTGTTATAACAAAATTCCACCAATGGGAAATTTATAAAGAACAGAAATTAATTTCTCACGGTCTGGAGGCTGGGAAGTCCAAGATCAAGGCGCTGGCAGGTCTGGCGTCTATGAGTGCAGCTCTCTGCTTCCAAGACGGCTCCGGAGGGGAGGAACGCCGGTCCTCACGCGGCGGGAGGCGGTGGGGCGAGAGGGCCGAGCTCCTCTCTCAAGCCCTCCTATAAGGGCACCTGATCCCGTGCAGGAGGACGGAGCCCTCGTGGGCTAATCACCTCCTAAAGGCCCACAGCTCTTAACACTACGACATCGTCAACACCTGAATTTTGGAGGGCACAGGTGCAAATCGTAGCAGGGTTCGATTGTGTCCCCCAGGGTTGAAGTCTTATCCCCCGGTATAAAGACCCTTATATAGTAAGCTCTGCTTATCTGTGGTTTCAGCTACTCACAATCACCGTCCAAAAATATTAAATGGGGAAATTCCATAAATAATTCCAAGTACCATGCCGCCCGGGATGGGAATTATCCCTTTGTCCAGTGCCCCTACCCTGTAGGTGCCGCCCGCGGTTAGCCACTTGGCACCGCCTTGGTTGTCAGAGCTGCTGTCGCGGCATCCCTGCGCTTGTGTTCAAGCAACCCTTATTGTACTTAGCAGCGGCCACAAGCGCCAGGGTAGTGATGCCGGCGGTTTGGACACGCCAAAGAGAAGCTCCCTGTACGAGAAGGGAGGGAGGCACCCTGACCGGCAGCTGTCTGAGTGGATGGAGCTGGGGAATGGGGTGCAGGAGCGGCCACTGTCCCAACCTGAGGGCTGTCCCGGCGCAGGGTCACCTGCGTGCTGTGGGGTGCGGTAGTGAAGCTGCAGGTGGCAGATGTCTGCGCCCTGTGGGACCCCGTTTCCAATGGCAAAGCTGTCCCGTGGACAGGGCTTCCCTGGAAGGGAGGGAGGGAGCTGCCGTCGCCGGGGTGGAGGAGCAGGGCAGGGAGGGATGCTTTTGGGGATCCCCCCCACACAGGGCGGCAGAAGCTGCCCCCAGGGCCTGCCTCGGGGTGGGGGAGAAGTTCCATCCCTTCCGGACTGAGCTTCTCACCCACTGCCCAGCCTCACCTGGCAGCCGGACTGGCCGAAGGGACTCCCCAGGGGAGGACCCTGAGCCAGGGTGGGGACAGTCCTGGGGCCTGGCAGCTCCATCCTTCCGAGGCGCCTTCATTTATGCCACGAATATTCATGCTGAGCACCCACTGCGTACCAGGCGCTGTTCTGGCTGCCGGCATTCTGTGAGCAAACCCCTGCCTTCCTGAAGCAGGCACACGGGAACTGGAAAGGTGCGTCGGGGCAGACTGTGAGAAGCCCAAGGGGCCAAGCGGAGCAGGGCAGGACAGGCAACGCGGGCCCTCGAGAGGGGCCAGGTCGAGTCAGGAGCCAGTCGGGGAGGCTTGGGAAGAGCGTGCCAGGCAGAGGGCACGTGCAAAGGCCCTGAGGTGGGGCACAGAAGCCGCTCCAGTGGAGAGGCGAGAAATGAACCAGTGCGGCCAGCGTGTGTGTGAGTTGAGTACGGCCTTTGGCTCTTGCTGGGCAAGATGTGAGTGACAGCAGGGTTGTCACAGGGCCCTCACCCTGCGAGGCAGGGGCGAGGCTGAGAAGAGGCTGCAGTAGGGCGGGGGAGGGACCAGGTAGGGGTGGCTGGAGCAACACAGGTGAGACAGTGGGGCTGGGATGGAGGTGACATCGGAGCCCGCCCCGCCTATATTCCGAAGGCAGAGCTGGTGGATCTGCCGACGCCCAGCGAGGACGGCAGGGAGGAGCCAAGGCGGCTCCCGGAGGAGGCCATGCCGAGCGAGGTCCCCGCTGCGTGCCCCGGCCAGCCACAGGCAGCCACCACCACTGAGGCAGGGAGCCAGGGGCCGGAGGCGGCTGGCCAGGGGATTCGGGAGGAGCTCAGGCCTGGGGCACGGGGGAAGCACACCTGGGGCAGGGACCGCGGGCAGGAGACACGTGCAGTGTGGGTGCTGGGAGCCGCCTTCAGTGGGGAGTTGGTCGACGTGACGTGGCCCTGAGGTCCAGGTGATGACAGAGCACCCACTGCATCTGGCCACGTGGCCACTGCTGACCTTGCCTCGGGCAGGCCCAGGGGGGTAGAGGGGCAGGGCGGCAAGGGAGGGGCCTGATTGGAAAGGACCCAAGAGAACAGGAGTGGACAGGGGACACCGGTGTAGACGGGTCTTCTGCGTGACCCCAAAGAGGACCCAGAGTCTCCCCTGGGGGACAGAGTGAGGGGGGCAGCCAGAACTGACTTGAATCTGTTCCCCGCCCCCCCACCAAGCTACACGCCGGGGCAGCTGTGCGGCTGGTCTCCCCGGGGTGCCGTCCCGCCCAGCCCCCCTCTGCCTCTCTGTGCCCTGCGGTCACTTCCGAATTCAACCCCACCCAGTGGCCACAGAGGATTGTCCTGGGGTGGCCCTGACCCACTGGCCAACTGGAGACCCTGCATGCAATGTCAGGGGCTGGGGCTCCGGGGCTGGCCCCTCCTCTAGCTGCTCTCGAAAGGTGCAGGGGGACGTCGGGCAGCTGGAGGAGCCGCGTGCCCGCTGCCGAGGGACAGAGCCCGCGAGGAGCCCAGGGCACCACCTGTGGCTCCGCACAGCGACCGGCCTGCTGAGCTCCCGGGACGTCCCCCATCTCTCCTGGCCCTACGGCCTCACTTGCCACGTCTGGGGGCGGGCGGCAAGTGGAGGGCACTGTGGGCTCTCTCCAGGTTCCCTCCCACCCTGGGCCGGGGGCGGGACCCTGGCTTCCCTCCCCAGTGCCCTCCGGGCCGCCCCGGGCACTCCCAGGGCCTCTCGCTGACGGCAAGGACACCAGAGCCACAGGGCTTGAAATCATCAGTCGAGTTTAATGCATCGCACGCAGGAAAACTACATCGGCATATTTAAGACAAACACTTTTTCTCTATCCTCACTATGCACTGGACGGGCCTCCTTGGTCCCAAAAAACTAACAGTCTCAAGACACGTCGGCACCTACCCCTCCCGGGTCCAACCTTTCATATCCTCCCATGACATTTTTCCAAAAGTTAACGCAATCCATCCGAGAAGAAGAAAAACCCAACCAGCAAGAAGGGAACCTGAAGACATCGGCATCGCGAGCCACGGGGCGACGCGCACTCGGCACAGGGAGTGACCGGCACGGGGATGCGTGCCTCCCGCGGGCCACTCTGTTCATCGATAAAAGAATATAAAAATCTTGTTCAACCCAGTGTTGAGTGTATTAAAATAGATCTGTATCGTACAGCACAGTTTCTCCCGGAGTCGTGATAAGGACAGGAGGGACCGTGGCCGTCTGCAGGAGCCGGCCGCCGCCTCGCTCTGCCGCGTGCGTGTCTGTGGCCGTGGCCGAGTGCGACATTCGCACGCACGGTCAGTGCAAATCGGCACCATGTGACATGCTGGGGGGGGGAGGCCCTGCGGCTCCCGGACGCTCGTCCCGTTGTGCTCAGTCCCTTGGGACCAGAGAGGCTGGTGGGTGTGAGGAGCCCGCACGGCCCGCCCCCGGGCGCGGGAGCCCTTGTGCCACCGTGTGGGCCTCCGCTCTGCCAAGGAGGGGAGACAGCAAGAGCAGGGGACTCACATGTCCCCAAGGCCAAACTCTCCCGCCCTGCCCACCTCCCCGCACCCTCCACCCCGGTTCCTAAAAAACCTGGGTCCTGCCTGGTTGGCCAGCCTGCCCGAGGGGAGGTCTGCCCAGGCGAGCCCGGCAGCAGAGGCCACCGTGAGCAGAAAGAGAGTCAGCAGTGTCCCCCCTTCACATTAGGTATCTTACAATAAAAACGCCATACAAAAATGTAAAGTTATTTTTTTGGCATAGTGTCTGTACTGGCAAGAAAAGAGGAGTAGAATACTTAGCGGCTCTTCGGAAGGAGAAAGTAAAAGGCTTCGGTCGTTAAGTTGAACGATTCAACCCAAAATAGAAAACCTGCCGAACGCCTCCCCTGCACGGCTGCGGCTCCATCTCGCCCAAAAACTGCATGAGAAAACACAGCGGCATCAAAGCGAGTCCAGGAGACCAGCGAAAGGACGGAGGCGAACCTGAACCTCCAGAGAGGCTCGAAGACGGGGCGGAGGCCCCGGCAGGCAAACCCTGCGGGCCCTGTCCTGGGACAAGGCCTCAGAGGGCGTCTTTCAAGTTAAACAGCTGCAATTCTTAACCCTAATAATACTGACGCCAGCGGTGCGGAAGGCGAGGGAGAGGCCCGGGCCTGGCCCAGCCCCCGGCGGGCCTTCTAGCAGGGAGGGGGTCGGGGAACTACCTAGACCTGCTACCCAGTTCCTCCCAGCCCGCGACCTACTACCTCTACTACTCAGCTACGTCCACGTGTTCTCGGGGCTCCCTCCCGGCGTGCAGGGCAGCGTGCCCGGCCCCCCTCTCCGCAGGACAGTGTGAGGCCGTGGAGAAGGCTGGGCCCGGACACCCAGGCCTGAGCAGCCCCCAGATGGTGGGGGTGGGGTGCGGGCTGACCGTACGCCCCGGCGTGTGGCACCCCACCTGGCTCCCAGGTGTCCCCTCTGAACGCGAAGGGCACAGGGCCCTACCGGCCCAGCTCCTCTCCCTTCTCTCCTGTGTCTCTCTCTGGTACATTTTTGTCTGAAATTCATAGTGTTTATGAATTAAGGCCGACAGAACCCCCGGGTCGTGTGAGCGGGGTTCCAGTAACTTTCCGTGGTGTGGAGACAGGTCCCTCGGGTCAGTTGTGGCCCTGGGGGTGCTGGAGGGTCGGGTGCACGGCTGCCGCCGAGGGCTTGGTCCAGGGCCCGGCCCGCAGCGGGGCGGTGCTGGTGGTCGTCATGGTGACCTGGAGCAGCTGCTCGCCCTGTATCAGTCTCAGGAGGGCCCGGAGGCGGTCCAGGGACGACTGCGTGCCCCTCTGGCGGGCCAGCAGGCTGGTCTTCAGCTCCAGGCATTTCTGTCGGGAGAAGGGCAGAGAGGAGGTCTCAGAAGTCAGCGCTGCAGCATCCGGGCGGCTGCCCTCGCGGCCCTCGCTCTCGCAGCCTCTGCCGTCCGCTCAGGGCCCGACAGAGACGGGGCCGAGGCCTCCGGAAACCCAGGCAGCAGTGGAAACGGAACTAAACGGCAGCTAGAGCCACAGGGCATGTCTGTTTTGCAGTTTAGGGCTAAAAATGTGTGCTTGTGCAGCCGCGTGGCAACGTGCCGTCACGGCTGTGACGCGACCACGTCCTCCTCCCAGCCAGCGGCCCCCGCTCCTCCTCCTGCGGCCGGCAGCTGCG
Organism: Cheirogaleus medius; assembly: GCA_008086735.1. NCBI lineage: Eukaryota > Metazoa > Chordata > Mammalia > Primates > Cheirogaleidae > Cheirogaleus > Cheirogaleus medius. The sequence continues at coordinate 88,453 of VBSM01003167.1, forward strand.
GAAGACCTCGGCCTGCCTGCCGGCTTCCTCTCTTCTTCTCGCTTCTGTGCTGCAGCCTCTGTAGCTCTCCGAGTCACGACAACAACGTGAGGCAGCAAGGACTGAAGCCTGGAGGCGGACGTCCGTCTGCTCCGGTTCAAGCATTGCCTGGGCAACAGCAACCGCCCTGGACTGTTTCTAAAACTACTACAGGGTAAGCACAAAGCCTCTACACAGGGTCGCCAAGAGCGTCACATGAGATGCTACGTTTACACGGCTTCGCCAGGGCCCAGCACTGCTGTCCCCATCCCCATCACCACCACCACCACCACCATCACTGCCTCCAACATCACCATCACTGTTTCATTTGTGGTATTGGGTAAAAAAAATAAAAAGAAATAGAAAATAGAAAAATCAATTTAAATAAAACAAAAACAAAAATCACGATCACCACCGTCACCATCACCACTACCATCACCATGATCACCATCACCACCACCACCATCATCATTACCTCCAACATCACCATCACCACCACTGTCCCCATCACCACTACCATCACCATGATCATTACCACCATTACTACCATCACCACCATCATCACCTCCAACATCACCGTGATCACCATCACCACCACCACCACCATCATTACCTCCAACATCACCATCATCACCACTATCATCACCATGATCGATACCACCATCACTACCATCATCACCACCATGACCTCCAACATCACCATGATCACCATCACCACCACTGTCCCCATCACCACTACTATCACCATGATCATTACCACCATTACTACCATCATCACCACCATCACCTCCACCATACCATGATCACCATCACCACCACCACCATCATTACTTCCAACATCACCATCATCACCATCACCATCACTACTACCATCACCACCTCCAACATCACCACTATCACCATGATCATTTCCACCAGCAACGTCACCATGATCACAAGCACCATCACCACCATCACCACCTCCAACATCACCATCACCACCACTGTCACTATCACCACTACCATCACCATGATCATTACCACCATTACTACCATCATCACCATCACCACCACTGTCACCATCACCATGATCATTACCACCATTACTACCATCATCACCATCACCTCCAACATCACCGTGATCACCAGCACCATCAGCACCTCCAACATCACATCATCATCGCCATCACCATAACCATCATCTTCATCATCTTGCTTATCACCACCCTATTGAGGAGAAATTACATTTGCTTTACACAGAGGAAACTGATGTTCAAGGTCAGGGCCTTGCCAAGGTCAGAGAGCTGAGAAGGGGCAGAGCCAGGATGTTCTCAGTTGCCTTCTCCACCCACAGACTTGCCGAGGGATGCCTGGTGAGCCTGTCTTCTTCCTGGGCCTCAGTAACTCAACAATGAAACTCTGGATCTGGATCTGGATCTACACCTGATAGTTCTACAGGTGGTGCCCTGCTAAACCCTGGAGCACACCTTCACGGCCGAGGCCGGCGGGATCCACACCCAGGCTCTAAGGACACGCTCCCCTGTCCCCCGCGCACCTTCACGGCCGAGGCCAGCCTCCGGTCCTGCTCCTCCAGCTGCTGGTGCTCGCTCTGCAGCTCGTTGCCTCGCTGTAGCAGCTTCTGCTTCTCCTCCTCTTTGACTAGGAGAGAGAGGGCAGGCCCAGCGGGGAAGGCAGGTGAGCAGTGGCTGGGCCGTAGGGTGACCCAGAGACGGAGAAGGAACGGAACCATTCCCAGGTCACCATCCCTCCCCACCCCTCCCCCAACACCAAGCAGGAGCCAGTGGCTGTGGTCACATGCTCGGGGACTGGAACTGCACCCAGGGCCGTCCCAGGGGCCCTCTTCAGAGCGCTGGCCTGCAAGAGCCTGGACCCGTCCAGCCTCCCAAAGGCCCAGAGTGAACCCAGAGGCCGGGGTGGGGAGGATGGCAACGGGGAGCAGGCACCCTTCCCACCCTGCAAGGACTCCTTACCTGTCTTGTGGGTGACGTAGGAGTGCACAATGGCCAGCATCCCGGTCCAGGGCACACCCTCATCTTTCTTTAAGGCCTGTGGGGCAGACGGGGAAATGAGAAAGCGGGGAGACTCCGGGAGCTGCTGGGGCTGGCCGCACCAGGCTGCGTAATCCTGGGGTAGGCATGACCTCTCTGAGCCACAGGCCCCTCCCCTGTGACCAGGGGATGGGGCCACACCTGCCTCGTGGCCTGGCTCACGGAGGCTGCTCAGTAAGAGGAGGGCAGGAACCTTCTCGGTTCCTCTCCCTGCCCATCACCAGGGCCTGGCACAGGGGAGGCTCAAATACCTCCCGAGTGAATGGACCACCAGCCGCTTCTCTTCTTCCCACGTCCAGGGACCTGGGCACGGCCAGCCCCAGGTGAGCCAGGGACACGTGGGGAGATGAGGTGGGGGCCACCACTGTGCCGACGCAGGGCCAGAATCTCTCTCAGTCTCCACAGCCCCCCGAAAATCTGTGACCCCGGGCAGTCACAATGCAGGGGCTGGTGGCCCCCACAGGGGACGGCCCCACAGCGGCACCCAGCCCACCTTATATCCACCTTCCTCGGTCCCCCGGGATGACAGAAGTCACGGTTCACACTTGCGCATGCTGCGGAAAAGCACCCTAGAACTAGCCTCGCCACTGCCGCCACCCGGCCTCAGATGCATCACCTGCGGCATTTTCTCCCGGGTTCTTTATTCTGCAGTTTTTCTCGGCTGATTACAAATTATACAGCAGTTTATAAAGTTTACAAAGCCTGCTTTTTATTTTTATAATGTAATTGCATAGAGTGGACAAGCCCCAACACTGTCCCTGCTGTGATACGCCATTTCCGATCGTCAGTCCTCGCTGAGCACAGAGCTGGGATTTCACCATTGCGTGCTGTCGGGGAGTCGGATCTTTCCATCTTTCCCCAGTGTAAATAGCACGTGAGGGGTAACGCTGGGCTAGATCCTTTGCCTAGACTCCCCAGAGCAAGACTCGGGCTGTAAAGAGGCCACATGGAGGGAAGGTGGCGGCCGGGGTCTCATGGGCGGGGCCGGCGATGTTGCTAAATCTCACGCTGCACAGGACGGTGCCACGGTCAGGGGTCACCCAGCCCAAATGCCAACGGCGCCAGGGCTGAAAGAGCCTGCACCGCACCCAAGCCCCACGTCCATCCCTCCTCCGCCCTCCCCCTCTGCCCACTGTGGGGACGCCCAGGAAGCTGATGTCGTGGCCCATCAGGGCCCTGAAGTCCAGGTAAAGCCCAGGTCCGGGGTGAGGGGCCACGCAACCTGCGTACCTTCTGCTGGCACTTGGGGCACACCCACATGCCCTTGGGTGCCGTCTTGAGGGGGGGGTCCAGGCAGCTGAGGTGGTAGGCCCCCGGGCAGGTGCCGCAGGGCTGCAAGTTGGCCCCCCGCTTGCAGGCGGCACAGTGCTCCTCGTGGGTGATCTCGCTCTGGAAGAGAGGGGGCGCAGGTGGGCCACCCAGGCTGGGTCCAGGCAGCTGCCGTCCCAACCCCCTCGCGGGCGGTCCTCTGCCAGCGTTTCTCAGCAGCTCTAGGGAGAGAGGGACAAGCCCTGGAAGGTGACAGTACGGGGACAGGCCTGGGCCCCAGGAGGAGGAGCTGCCTGACGTGCGGGATTCCAGAGCACGGGCCAGGCCACATCCACTGGGGGCCGGGGCCACTGGGCGTTGGAGTCGGGCACAATGTGACTCCGCGGTCCTGATCCTTCCGTGCTAAGACCTGACTTGGGTGTGGGTGACGGGAAGGGTGTCCTGCTGCGGCACGGGCGACAGTCCCCCGCGGGGTCTGCTGCGTGGTGTCACACTCTGGGCGTGGGGCCCAGCCTCGGCTCGCACTGCCTCTGGGAGGGAGGCCGCGGCCTGGGACAAGATGCCTGCGTTCCCTGTTCCCTGGCCTCCTCTTAACGGCACATGGGTCTAACCTGAGACCCCACGTCCCGGGGCGTTACTGCCTCCCCCCAGTTTCCACGTCTGTAATGGGATGACGACACCTGCCCCACAGGTTGCTAGGAGGACTGAACAGGACGAAACACTTGAAGCACCAGATTCACACCAGCTCCGCGCAGGAGCAGGGTAAAGGGCAGCTTTCCCCTTTCCTGGGGACGAGAGACTGTCCAATGTCCCTTCTACAGACTCATCATCATTTGGTCGTTCAGTCTCTGCTTACACACCTCCGGGGACAGGGAGCTCACTACCTGTACGGCTAGCCTGCTGCACCGTGGGCAGCTCTGACTGCGAGTGAGGCCAAGGTTTCACAACCCCACACATCCCATGACCTGCAGAATCTGAACGATTTCCCACCAGCCAACAGAAACCCTCCTGCAAGTTACATGTGTTCTCCGTGTGTCAACAGCACCTTCCAACTTGAGAGTTGGGAAGACCAGAGGGCTCTCCTCTGGCATGGCCCATGCGACAAGGAGGCTGGATGTCCGTGAAGGACGGGGCAGCACACTCAGATGAGGCCTCAGAGACCCCCGTCTACACCCTTTGTTTCAGTGCAAAGGCCCAGGGAGGGTGAGGCAGTTGTCTGAGGTCACAGAGCAAGCTGGAGGGGGAGTCAGGACCAGCATCCGGGTCTCCTGCCTCGGAGCCAAGGCCCCTCCAGGACTGTGGGCTCTGTTGGGGCAGGGCTCAGGCTCCTGTCCCCATGCCTGCCCTGGCTGCGCACAGGGTGTCTGTGGACAACCCTGCTGGGCCCAGCAGCGCCACTCTGCGCCACGCAGGAACACGACACGGCTACCCGCGGTTGGAACCACCTGTCGCTTCCCCGAGGCTGGACCACTGCAAGCACGCAGGGACTAGAAAATTCTTTTAGAACTGGATCAGAAACTTAGTAAAGAAAAACGCTGGATAAATTCCGAGGCCATGTCCACGAAGGAGGTCAAGACCAGCCAGTGTCCTGGGAAGCAGGGACGTGGTGTGTGGGGGCTGCGGGGTCTCACAGGATCATAGAACCGTGGCGTGTGGGTGAGACCCTGGGCATTAGCAAGTCCAGCCCCTTTCAGGGTGGGCAACAGAGGACCAGAGATGGCCGGTCCTGCCCAGGGTCACACAGTGAGGCCAGCTGGCACCCAACTGGCCGCTTCTGGTCGGGCCTTCGTGGCCCCCCGGGGCCCTGCATCCCCAGGGCTGAGCAGGCGGGCACCTGTTTGAACCTGAGCACTGAGCCCTGAGCAACGCCCGGCTCTGCCCGGCAGGCTGGGAAGCGGACGGTGTTGTTCAAAGTTCTCGGCACTGAGGGTGGACCCCAGAGGCTTTCTGCTCCACTCCAGGGCCCCTCCCCCCTTTCCGGGAGTGACCCTCCTGGACTGTACTGGAAACATGCCCCACCCCCAGGTGTGAGGATGGAGGGGACACATACCTTCCAGCAGGGGTCCTCATTGGCTGGCACAGGGAAGAAGGGCGGAGAACGTGTTAGTGGGCACTGAAGGAGCACAAATCAGGACTGGAGTCCACGAGGCCTCATGTGGCAGGGGCTCTCGCCCCAGGGCATGATGGGAGTATCCCAGAGCGACACCTGGGACCTCATCCCAGATCATGATGTATCACAAGGTCTCCATCCTATGATGCCTGAGTTCTCACCCCACAGCATGATGGGAGTACCCCAAGGCCCCCATCCCATGATGTCTGAGTTCTCACCCCAGGGCATGATGGGAGCATCCCAAGGCCTCAGTGATGCCTGGTTTTCACCTGAGAGTGTGATGTGAATCCCACAAGTTCCCAAGACACCTAGGGTCTCACCCCAGAGCATGATGGGAGTATGGGTCTCTGCCCTGGGAACAGGCTCTTCTGAGGCCTGTGAGGTCACATGGTGGCAATGAGCTGCCGAGTGGAGGGAACCATCACTCCAGGGACCCCGTCAAAGTGACTTATTTTCAACTCTTTTTCAGCTACAACCACTCCCATGCTAGTAAATGATGTCAAACCATGTATTTTAATGATCACAAAAATGATTTTCCTTTCAGGTTCTGGGTCAGACCCGTCCAATGCCGTCCACTAGGAGGACCAGGTCCTGTGTCTGCACAGTAACTGACGCCAGGTGCTGTCATGCTCTCCCTGTCACTGTCCCCGCTGAGAAGCAGGTGCCTACAGACCATTTTACAGATCAGCAAACCAAGGCCCAGGGAGGTACCGTGACTTGTTGAAAGCTACACAGAATCCTGGGAGGGAGGCCTCAGGCCAGGCCCGGCCTGCAGAGCTGAGGTCCTTGCTGAAGATCTGGCCCAACTCCTTGTCGTACAGAAAGGGCCCAGGCCCCGAGGGGAGACCTAGCCCTGGTCGCACGGCGAGGCAGAGGAGGAGCCGGGCTGCCATCCCAGGACTCCCAAGTGCAGCCTGTGCTCTCAATCAATGCCCAGAGCAGGGACATGGGGGTGGCGAGACCCGCAGACCTCCAGCCCAGGCCTGGAGGTACTAGAGCCACCCACGCGTGGGGGAGGAGAGGCCCCCCGGGGCTGTCTGGAGGGCAGGCAGCACCTGGGTGGGCCACTCGGCCGGAGGCCACGCGTGCAGGCCACACACAGACCTGTGGCCCAGGCTGCAGATGGAGGTTTGAGGAGGAGCAGGGAGGCAGGAGGCTCCTCCGACCATAGCATCCTCTCCCTCCAGCCAGGTCAGTCCTGTGCTGGGTGGGCCCGGCCCTGCCCAGGCCCAGGGGTGCAGGACCAGCCAGAGCCAACTCTGCCCCGGCCCTGGAGCGGCTGTGGCAGAAGCCACGGGCCGCGGCTGGCGCTTACCTCTCGCTGTGAGGAACAGGGGGTTGTTGAGATAGTTGGAGGCCAGCCGCTTCCTCTGCAGGGGACAGAAAACAAACAACACACCCCGTCATCCGGAGTCTCTCAGCTAGGCCACGCTGACCCAGCACCCAACCCAAGGCAGGCTCCGTGCCCAGGCGCCAGACTGCAGCCGGACACCCCCGCCAGAGGCAGAGACGGGGACGAATACCAGGCAGGATCCAGGGACGCAGGGGCAAGGGGGGAAGCCAGCGAAGAGGCCTGTGCTGCTGGATGCTGGGACAACCTCTGCTTCCCTGGGTTTACTTCGGGAAGGAACGTTAGCGATGCCCAAGCTGGGCAAACCAGTGACAAAGCTGACACTGTGTTCTCCATCTGCCTCCTGCATCTTCTTCCTACACGGGTTCTGCAGCCAGGTGGGGAGAGGGGGACCGTCACAGACGCACTCCCTACGAGTCCACTTCTTTGCATGTGGCCCAGAGCATCACATGTAGACGAAGGCTTCTGGTTCATTCCAGAAGGGCGGCTTTAGTCCTGATGCAACCACAGGCCACGCTGGCTCAGACCTTGGTGGTTCAGAGTGGCTTTGGCTGTACCAGGAAGATGGTTCTAGAATTGTGTGACCATCTCTCTTGAGGTGGCCAGGCTGTGTTCCGGGCCAAGAGAGGGACCTGGTGAAGGGCCCCTCTGGGGTTACGTGCTCGTTCAAGGCTCAAGGTCACGGGGCCTTGAGTTGACTTGCACAGGTCTTCTCGGGCCCTGCCCGCGGACAAGGGCAACGCTTCACCCGCACACAAAGTAGTGGACGGTTTCACTAACGAACAAATCAAAGGGAACAAGGCCCTTATTATGTACAGAGAACACGCCATTTCCTTGGGTAGAGGGTGAGAAAAAACTCGACGACATTCTCAGGCAAGATCCTAGTTTGGGGACAAGGCTTGTTCAGAAGGTCAAGGCGGAGGTGAACGGTACGGAGCTGCCCACCTGGGGCTGCTCTCGGAACAGCAGCGGGAGATGGGCGAGGAGGAAAGGTGAGGAAAAGCTGACAAAACTAGAAGATGCCAGGAGGGGGGCCTCTCCCGGGACAGGGCAGTCACAGGGCCGGAACCAGCCACTGCTCCGCGGGAGACCGTCCGTCCCGGCTGAGTTCAAGGTCACGAGACACGGATTCTGGATGACTGGCCCAGACTAACCAACATCCTGGGGAGGTGAAATCGCATTTTCTTTCTTCATCCTTCCTCCAGATCTTACAGACTGAGTCGGGAACGTGCCACGCACTGGCCTCTGGGGACATACGTCGTTTCACCCAAGACAGCTGTCCCAGGCTTTGGACTTCGGGGCCCTAAGGAAATGGCCTCCATCCCAGGGAAGATTCCAGGATGCTGCCCCTAAAAGAACCCTGAGCCTCTCAGAAAAATGCCCCAAGGGACCCTGCAGAGCTGGCTTTTAGGGAAGTGCCATTGGGATTCTGGACTTTAATTTACCAGGGCAGGAAGATCTCATTCCCGATTCGTTTTCTCCCTGGGAACATGCTAACGGGAGCGGCCCAGGTGCTCAGGCATCTTTGAGTCCCGGCCCTGAACTACCGGACTGTCTCTGGTCACCACCTGTCGGGCTGCAGTGGACAGCGGGGTGGCACCGAGTTTGGAATGGGACCTGGATCAGGGGATTTCTTGCCTTGCAGGTTAACTTTTAACGTCCTATTCTACTTGTTTCAGAACCGTGGTGGGTGGGGGACAGCGCGCTGCCCACCTGCAGCCCTGGGGGACACGGAGGAAGCAGGGTTGGGAGCACACGCAGGGGGCCGCAGGCTCAGGCCAAATCCCAGCGGGCGTGTCAGGCGCAGCCTTGGTCCCCTGGCTCCATACCGAGGGACTTCAGCTAGAGTCACGGCTATCCCTTCTCCCTCCTCCTTGCGGATGGACGTCCCAAATGGGCGTGTAGGGGAAGGAACCGGCCACTCCTAGCCCAGCCCAGACCCTTCTGGGCCTTTCTCTCTGGGGCCAGCCTGTTCCACGCCGTGCACATCCTGAGCTGACCGGACAGGCTCTAGACGAGCCCAGGCGTCCAGCCCTGCCCGTGGCGGGGTTCACCTGTCCTGTCAGGGTGAAGAGCCAGGAGGCCAGTGCACGGGCATCTAAAACATGCTCTTTGGAGCAGCTCGTTTTGGGGACACAACTGACATTTTCATCCTCTGCAACTCCAGAGGGGAAGGGATTACTGACAGTCATTCCTGAGCCCCGCTGCCGGGAGGGGACGAGGGAGGCAATTAGGAAAGAGAGTGGGGGGGGCCCAGGGACCCCCTGGAGGCTGCGCACTGGGGCATCTCCCCCTTCGGTGGCGCGGGCTGGTGGGTCCCTACCTCGGTCTCCAGGAAGCCGCTGTAGGCAGGGTTGGCTGTGCTTCTTCTCTTCCGCTCTTGTCGCTTGCTCTGTATTTCTAGAAAGACGCAGACACAGCGGTTACTGGACCCTTCCCGTGCTGGAAACCCTGCACGCCTCCTCACCAGGCCCTGCACCACCATCCCCTCCTGCTCCGAAGCCTGTCTGTCGAGCACCGTGCCACAGAGCGGCCTGGGGTGGCCCGGGGCCTCCAGGAATCACTCACTCCATGACAGGGCAGCCCGGTGACCTTGGGCTGAAGGACGGATCGGGGGAGGATGGCAGATTCCCAGAATCCAGGGACCCACTCTCAGCACAGGGTCCCCGTGGTGTGTCATTATCTGGCTCACGGCCACGCCTTGGGACAGCAGATGCCCCCCATACAGATATTGTTCTGGCCGCGCAGCAGCGTGAGTCCCAGCTCCCCAGGAGACCAGGTGCCTGGGCTCCCAGGCAGCCTCCGCCTTGCAGGTGGCCTCCGCCAGGAAGCCTCGCCCGGGAGCCTGGCGGGCTCTGCCTCGTGCCAGTGACAACACAAATGTGCCCGCGTGCACTGATGGCGTTTTCCCTCCCTCCTTCTCTCGCCAGGCGGGACCTGCGACCGCCTCTCTGTGCACTGCCGTCGGGGTTACTTTCTAATCTCCGCCGCTTGGACCTGTTTTGCTTTTTCAACCTTTTCAATATTACTCAGTGTGTTCCCGTGAGGCACCTCAGACCTACCGTCTGTGCAGGGTCCAAATAAATCAATATCCAGGGTATCCGGGGTGGGGGAGGGGAGAGGTTTTCCCAGGGAGCGATATTTGCAGCCACAGCAACAGTGACACACATCAGGAAAGCACTTTTCTCTCACTCCCCAGGTGAATGCACAGTTTAGGGTGCAGGTTTCCTTTTGCTGTAGACAAGGAAACTAAGCTTCGTGGTGGGGTAAGGACTGGCCCACGCCACCCAGCCAGGAAGTAGCACGAGCCAGACGTGAACGTGAAATTTCTGCTCCACCACCCCACGCTGCCTCCATGGGTCCAAAGTCAGAGCTCGCACACTGCCCTGCAAGGCAGGCCGAGGACGGTGGACTCCTTATGCCGAAAGCTCAGAGAACAACCCCTCCCGCACGCAGAGAAGCACAGGAGAAGGGGGGGCAAGGGCTTCCCTTTCCACCTGGGAGGCTGGCAGGAGGGGCCTCCTCCCTGTCCCGCCCACCCACGGCTGTGCCCCGGCTGCTGCCAGGGAGCAAGTGGGGCCAGGGACAGGAAGGGAGAAGGCTCCCGCACAGGGCGTGCTGGGCTCACTCTGCTCCAGCCTGGCCCTGACACGTGGGCCCTCGTCGGGTCCCTTCCCATCCCTGGGCTTCAGTCACTCACCTGTCCCAACGGAGAGAACCTCTATCTTAAAGACTACAGTGCCTCAGGCACTGTGGGTGTTCAGTTCATTCCCTTCCTTCCCCCACTTTTAAGGAGGAGATGAAAATTAGTCTACCTTCCTGCATCCAGATTCCCCTGGGTTTTCACTTTATAGAACATCTGTAGCAGGTGAGGCAGGTGTGGTGGGAGCCAGAGTCCTGGATCCCAGCCTGGGCCTGACAGCAACTGGCTGTGTGACCCTGGGCAAGTGAATCGACTTCTCTGGGCTCAGCTCCCCACGTGTGCAACGAGGGACCTAGTTTCAGTGCTTTCTAGGCACTGAGCATCTAGGTGATGTTCACGGCTCACTTGCAATTGCTCTTGCCATTCTGTGACGTTCTGGGCTTATCTGTGGTCATCCTCATCAGCTAAGCCAAACGGCACCTCCACAGAGTCACACTGGCCTGTCTGCTCACGTAACTAACGCTCCGACTTTGCCAAGCCTGGTGGCAGATGTCAAGTCCACAGGCCAGTTTGACAGTACGGAGGTGGCAGCTAATGACACTCATGCCGTGCTCGGCTGGGGACCCGGCCCTGCTCTGGGTGCTTCACAACAATCCCGAGAGGAAGGTTCGGTTATTGTCCCGTTTTACAGATTAAGAACCCAAGGCCTACAGAAATTAAGTAACTTGCCCACGCTTGAGTGGTTAGGAAATGGCCAAAGTGGGCAGTCTGCCTCTTGTCACTTCACTGAGCTGCTTCCAGTGTGAGGACAGGGAACGCCCGGGGTCCCTCCACACAAATAAGAAAGTGCCACGATGGGTTCCGTGTAGCCATGGAGCCAGGGAGGGTGTGGCCAGTTTCTCTGTCTTGTTTATCTTTGATGACAACCAACCAACCAACCCCTGGCACTTGGGGCAGCTGCCCAGAGGTAGTTCACACCCGGATGCTGGCATCTGACCGAGGACATCCTGAGACCCCTGCAGCCGCGCGATGCCACGCTCCACCCCCAAGCACTGCTGCATGCTCCCGAAGCCCCAGTCTCTTGTCATCGTGCCCGGCCCACCTGTCCTTTGGGCCAGCCCCGGCCCCGCCTGGTGCGCCGGATGCTTACCTTCCAAGTGTTCGGTTGTAACCAGGCCCAGCGCTACCATGAAGGCGATTTTCTGCGGGAAGGAAACAGAGAAGTGTTAACACGGTCTTCCATGTTCATCCGTGCAGGCACTCCACAGATATTCCTGCGGCAGGTAGAGGGCTAGACCTCGTGGGTGACCCAGCCGCTAAGGCCCCCCAACTCCATAGGCCAAGTCTGTTTCTAAGAAACCCCAGGAGATCGGACCCCCAGTCAGAGACCACCCACAGCTCCACCGAGCGGGCTCCTCGGAAACGCTGGATAAATACACTTTTCAAACATACTTTAAAGACCTAAGGGGCACAAAGTTGAGCCAATCATAATCGCTGGTTCACAACACATTTGCATCGTCAGGCCTTTCGTGGCTTGCTTTTGTTTATTTAATAATACACTGGTCACCCACGAACCCACTAATGAACTCAGAACCTGAAACGTGACCAGCCAGTTGCGTGTCTTTTCGTTCCTCCCCCCTGCCCCAACGACAATCCTTCTCCGGAGTTTCCTGATTACTGTTCCTTTGGATTTTTATACACACGCACATACTCTCACCACTTGTGGATGCACACCTGGGTAAGACAGCGCTCAGGAAGAAGGCCATGCTACCGCACCGCGTACAGAGCTCACTAGGGCTTTGTCCCTTCGACATTCCTTGTGACGGGAGGCAGAGTTCCACGATGGCCCGAGACCCCACTGCTTGGTGTAGCCGCCCCGTAATCCCGTCCCCTTCCCGTGGATATGGGCAGGCCCGAGAATGCCTCGGGATCAGATTCCGTCACACGGCAGAGGTGACAGAGCCGCTCCCGAGACGGATTATGTTAAATAAGACCTGTGCAGGTGACCGAGCGGGACACTCTCCTGCGGGCCTTGAAAGGGAACACGAGCTCTGTGGCTACCACACCACAAGAGGACCGTCCCACTGCCTAACGCAGCACCCGGCACTGAGGAGGTGCTCGATGGGCATGTGCTGAATTAATCCCATTTCTTCGACTGTGGTTTGACTTGCAATTATATTTTCCCAGTTTATGTTTTTATTCTTGGGCTTACGGGGCTGGCTTATTTATTTTAGAGCAGTTTTAGATTTACAGGGAAGTTCAAGACGAATTCACCCAGTTCTGCTGTTCACTACGGTACAGCAGTCACAGCTAAACCACCGACACTGATTGCACGATTATTAACTAAGACACATACGTTATTTGGATTTCCTTCGTTTCTATCTAACGTCCTTTTTCTGTCTCAGAACCCCACGTGACATTTAGTCGCCACGTGTCCTTAGGCTCCGGCTGTGAGAGTCTTCCAGACCCCCTTGTTTTCGATGACCTGGGCAGGGTGAGGAGTCCCGGTCAGGGGGTCTGAGGAATGTCCTCAGCGGGGACTTGTCTGGTGTTTCTCTCGAGTGGACGGGGCAGTGGTTTGGGGAGGACTGCAGAGGCAGGTGCCTTCTCATGATGCCACATCAAGGACACAGGCCACCAACATGACTCCTGGCCGCTGGCGCTGACCTTGGTCACCGGCTGAGGTGCCTGTGCCAAGTCTCTCCACCGCGAAGCGACCCCCCCAACCCTTGCTGCATCTTTGGGAGGAAGCCGCTGTGCCCAGCTCACGCTGTCGGAGTCGGGCATCAGGCAGCAGGAGGCTGTTCGGTTTTGTGGCCACGTAGATTTAAAGATATATTTATGTATGTTGTAAAATGTATCAGTATTTTCTTTTGCAGTTTTTGGATGTTTGAATCCTAGCTAGAGACTCTAAGGTTACAAAGTAATTTGTTTTATTTTAGTACCTACAGTTTTACTTTTTGCACTTAAATTCTGGGTCCATTTGGAGTTTATCCTGGTGTACACGGGGTGAAGTGTGGATTCGTTTTTTCCCGTGTGGCTACCCCATTTGTGCCAATGCCATTAGTTCACAACATGGATGAAAAATTCCATCTTTCTACTTTTCACTGATTGAAGGAGCCACTTTAATCATATACTAAATCATCACATATATATTTTGGTCTATTTCTGGGTCTTCTATTTTGTTCCTTAAATCTGCCTCTCTGGGAGCTGCTGCCGTGCTTTGCGGCGTATTTTCATACCTGGAAGGATCAGAATCCCTTCGCTCTGATCCTCTGAGTTTCTTTGGCTCTTCCTGCTCATTTTTTTCATGTGAAGTTTAGAAACCATCTTACGTAGTTCTGAGAACATGAGAATCAGTTGGGAGACTTGCTGGGATGTTAACATTACAAATTAACTTAGGCCATGATGACAATTTTATATCATTAAATTTTCCTATTCAAAACTGGGATGTGGCTCTCTGTTCTTGTTTTCTTCTTTTTCTCTTGTCTTAAGGAATTTTAATTTTTTCTTCAAACAGGTTTTGAATATTTTTATGATGTTTATTCCTAGGCATTTAACCTTCTTGCTGCTATGATAAATTGAGTTGTACATAAAGCTTCTCACAGGCTGCTGGGTGTTTCTATGAAGATCAGTGACGTCTGTACGTTAATTTTACACCCGGCCGCGACGCCGAAATCTCTAATTGTCTGTAGTAGGTTTTTTTTTTCAATCAGTTCTCTTGGATTTTTTAGATCATCGCGAATGCTGTTTTACGCCTTTCCGATTTTTACTTCTACAGTGTTAAAAATAGTTCTCCTTCATTTGTCAGCTCTAAACGATATTCTCTGATCCGTTCAGCATCTCAACGGCTAGATGCGACAATCCAAGTGCTCACTGCACCTCCCACCTTCGTTCCCTCCTCACGCTCACTTTGACTTAGACAAGTCCCTTATACAATATTGGAACATGTAATGTTGAAATTCCATCCTGACATCACTGTCCTGTTTCCATTGTACTCCGCGGTTAAATATACCTGAAGCTCACCTGGGGTTGGTACCGAGGTCTCCCTGGTTGTCCCTCGGGCGTCTGGGGTTGGGCCCCGGTGGTGTCTCGTGAGTGACTCGGGGTGCAACGCTGCCAGAGCTCTTGGCAGACGGAAAACTGTATCTGTAGCCTTTCAACTTGGAGGAACGCTGGGCTGGGTATAAAATCCCGGCTGCTCCTCCCTTCCCCGTTCCCCTGCAGACGTCGCTCTAATGCAGGGTGAACTGAGCGCAGCTGCGGAAAGTCCGACGCCGGCTTCTACCCGCTGCCCTCTGAGGCGACTTGATTGTTTTTTGCCTGGACGCCTACAGGATTCTGCCGTTTCCATCAGTAGTAACTTTCCTGGGTGGGCCTCCGCGTTGAACACCTGCCCCGGAACACACATCCCGTTCCCCGTTCCCGGTGTGTCCTTTCAAGGGTGGGTTAAGGTCACTCTTTTGTTTCAGAACATTTCTCGTGAATTATGTTTTTGAAAGTGAAGCATCACCACACCGTGA
>VBSM01003167.1:129856-146836 GCA_008086735.1 Cheirogaleus medius
CAGAGACTGTCCAGGCCTCGAGCTCCATCTCACAAGGACGCCCAGAACCCCAGTGGGGGCCGATGAGGTCCTCCCCCCGGCCAGCCTGAGGCCGCGAGCACTGCAACGGCCGCCTGCGGCTGGGGAACCACTGGGGAGGCTTGGGGGTCCTGGCCAGCTTGCCCGCCCCACAGCAGGAGGGAGGGTGGCGAATCCTCGGGGGCGGGGCGAGCCTGGGCAGGGGTGAGGCGGGCCGAGTGCATGGGCGCACGCAGACGCTCCATCCAAAGGGGCCGTGGCCACTCTGCTCCACACCTGTGGCCACGTGATTCCGTGGGCCAGCCACCAGCCCAAGCATGTGACCTGTGAGATGTCCCTGGAGCCTAATGACAACGCCATGAGGCAGGGCCTGTTAGCCACCCCCCTTTAAATTGGGGGAAACCAAGGCACTAGGGGTTAACGCCCTGCAATGGGTGGCAGGGCTGGGTCCAGGACGTGGGCTGCAGGGCCCTCGCCCTTCCCCCACGGAGGACGGGCCAAGCTGTGCTGGCCCACGGTGAGGCCCTGCCACCCTTGGCCCTCCCACGGGCGCTGCCTCGCGCCGTTCTGTTACAGCCACCGCTGTGCGCACACCACGCGGCGAGCATTCCACATATGTTCACCATCTCGTTAGGAACGACCTTGTGGGTAGGTCATAGGGAGCACCCCGTACGTAGTAGGTCCTCTGCCTACTCTGCACCTAAGGAGACCGAGGCACAGGCAGTTACTGACTCAGCCACGGGTGCGAGGCTAGGAGGTGCCGGGCATACCTCGAACTCTGGCCAGCTCCAGGGCCCAGTCTCCCGCCCTGCACAGCCTCCGGCCCGGCAGAGGGAACGGCTCGGCTCCCCCGGTGTTCCAGGTTCTCCTCCTGGGACAGGCCGGGCCCCAGAGCGCTCACCACGGCCCCTGTCAGCGGCACAGGCCCCAAACTGCGCTTCCAGACCGTGCCGGGGCACGCCTGTCCGCTCCACCGAGGGCTGCAGGACCCGCGGCTTGATTTCTGCTTCGCTGTTGCCATCGCCATCCACGAAAGGCCCAAGGGCAAGGGTCAAGGGTCAAGGGGACTATGGGTCCCTAAGCACAGGGCCGATGGCCTGGGTGTGACCTGGCTCCCGGAAGGTCAGACGGTTCCTTCTGGATGCCTGAGCCCTGTTTGGTGTATTTCCTTCTTTTCTACTTTCTTATCCGGCTGCAGCTTACAAACGGCAGCATGTCAGGTCTTAGAGCACAGCTGGAGTAGTTCTCCGGCGTCCCTGCTCAAATAACCACCACCGAGCTCGAGACACAGAGCACAGGCTCTGGGGCCCCACCCCTCCCCCCCAACACACTGCTGTCCCCCCGAGGCACCACTACGCTGCCTGCTTTTGTACTTCACAGAAAAGGGACCACACAGCTCGCACTCTCTGGGTCCTGATTCATCTGCTCAACATTAACATCTGTGAGATTCACTCAAGTTGTCGTATCCAGCAGGACTATGTCCTTTTTCACTGCTGCATAGTATTCCACTGTACAAACAGCCCTCGGTTTACTTGCCCAGTGCACTGCGGACAGGCCCCGGGTTGTTTCCAGTTAGGACTGAGTAACAGATAACGCTGTTTGAACACCACTTGGTGGCTCAAGCACCGTTTCTGTTGGGTCTGTGCCCAGGAGCGGGTCAGGGGCAGGTGTATCCTTAGCACATTCTGTCGGCTTCTCTTATTTCCCAGCTCACTCGCTTCCACGAAACTTTGTCCTTTACGATTCTGAATCCCTTGTGGAAAGCGGCAGTGAGTAAGATGGAAACACACATCTTGAAACGTGGTTACGGTTAAAAGATTCTGTGATCCTAAGATCATGGTTCTCACTGTGTATTGTTTATGTGATTGAAAAAAACAGAACCAAAACGTGCACCCAACGTTAGAGAGATCGTTCAGTTCACCGTGGCACGTCCCACAACACAATGGCACGAGGTCTCTGGAAACAGTTTTGACGTGGAAAACTGCTTTTGGCCATTCTAGGGAGTAAAAGTCAGAATAGAATAAAAGATACGGTTCCAAGTGGGCTGAACGATGCGTAGAATTTCCAGGCTTTCTGACTGATGGGAATTACGTCTAAGTACTAATGGTGATTGCTTCTCATGGGTGAAATTATCAATTTCTGTTTTTCTATTTCTTCATCCTGTTCTATACTTTCCCTATATTCTACGATGAATATGTATTTTATAATTAGAGAAAAAAAGAAGAGTGTAAGAGTCTATGATTCTGAGATTCTATGATTTTTTTTTAAGAGCCTGTCCTTATGAGCCCCTCTAAACAACCCCACAGGTTCAGGGACCATGGGAGCCCCCCAGTGCGTGAACGGGGAGGTGGGCTCGGATTCCCCTGCGGCAGAGCCCCCTCCGGCCACCCCCAGCCCCCAGGAAAACTCTGCCCTGCTGACTCAGCTCCTCCTCATCTGCAGACCCCAGGTTTCTTCTAGAGCAGCCTGGGGAGGGCAGGGCTGGCCTCGGCCTGAGCGGCCCCTCCCCCTCCTGAGGCCGAGCACCCACAGACACTAGAGCCACAGGAGAAGGTCCCTGCAGGACCCTCCTCTGGACACTGAGGCCCCAGGTGGGGCAGAGACGGCGTTTGTGGGTCTGATGCCCGCACCCTGGGCAGGAGGAGGTACAATTTCCCGGTTTGTTTTGTTTTAAGCAGAAGCTCAACCAAAGTGGAGCATCAAACTAGACATCGTAACTCACAGCAATTCCTGTCTCGAAAGCTCCCGTGGGCAGCCCTCCCCTCCCCCCAGTCTTATGCAAACCAACCAGGCTCTGCTGAGCTTTTGTTGCTGTGATCACTTCTAATTTTCCATATTCCCTTTCATTTTATTTTTCCTGCTCTAATTTATTAATTAGTCTCTCTGCTTGCAACATCAGCCCGGTCCCGGAGTGGAGCTTTTAACACGGTGAATACCTCGGAACGTTTTCTCTCCTAGCACGTCGTGGTGGGGGAGTGGAGGGGGACTTCCTGCCAAGATGAAGACCCCCCCCCTACTCCCCTCCCGCTGAGACCCACAGCTTCCAGGGCTGTGGTCTGGGTGCCAGGGTCCTGCTGCCTGCAGGCTCTGACTTACTTGATTTGGAACCTGGGCCTGGAGCTTCGAGGACCACTGGCCATAAGTAATCGAGTGCGGAAACGGCCGCAGGACCGCGCCAGGTCCCACTCTGCAGGCTGAGACTGGAGGAGGGGAGAAATGCACCCCCAGAGCAGACGGCAGAGCAGAACTCTGAAGAATGCATTGGACCTATCAGGCCCAGATGCACGTGTTAGAATTAGTATTACACGCGAGCATAGCTAATAAATAATATCTAACATTTCATGAGCTTATTAGGCACTAAGTACTATTTTAAGCATTAATTAATCTTGAAAACAACTCTACGAAGAAGAAACTATTATTATACCCATGTTACAGATTAGCAAACTGAGGCACACACTGGCGAAGCAGCTTGCCCAAGACCACCCTGCTAGGAGAGGCGGAGCTGAGCTCAGGACCTGGAAAACGCTTTTGCTAGCGCCCAGTGCTTATTCAGGACTTTGCAGCCTCCTGAAAGAACCCGTGGTCCCTGGAATACATCGCTGCCTCCTGCTCTGAGGCCCAGAGTGTGACCCTAGGTCCTTCTGCCTGTGCAGGGAGAGCGGCTCATCTTCCTCAGCCTCTTACGCGCAGAGATCTTGCCAGAGTCCTCTCTCCCGTGCCGGTCCCAGGGCCACAGCCGGGGAAGGCACGCGGCAAACAGCCACTGGGTGCAGAAACACCCGGTACCGGCGGAGCCACCTCCCGCCAACCAGCCAACGTGAGCAATGCAGAAGGTTGCTGTGTTAAGCCCTGCCACAATTTTACCGTCTCCCGTCCCATTTCACCTGTTTCTCTGCATAAAATCACTTGGCCTCTCGTGAGCAAGCTGGGTCTGCAGACACGGAGAAGTTGTCACTCACATCACAAAACCATCATTCAACCAAAGGCATCAACACCCAGCTGGGCACCAAGAACGCAGTTTACCCAAATAGGGTGTGATGCACCAAAGTCCCTCCCGCCCCATACCCCGCACCGCCAGGACTTCAAGGAGTGAGTGACCCCAACCCACGGCGGGGCTGGGGGGCCGCAGCTTCCTGGAGGACGGGCTCTGGGTGGGCAGGGGGCTCCGAGGGCGGGCGGATCTAGACAGACAGCGTAGGGCGCTGCCCTTCGGGAGGAGGAACGGAGAGAGAAGGCCGGAGGTGTGAGGCTGGGGCGAGTGGAGACCACGGCAAGGGGGTGGGTGTCAGGCAGGATGGACCCCTAGCCCCGGCCCAGTCAAGCCAGACCAGAGCAGCCACCACATGGGCCGGCGCCCAGCAATGCCGCTGGGTCAAGCCTGAGTGGCCGCGGGCGGGAGCGGCCGGTTAGCACTAAGAACTCGGCCGCTGCGCCGTGAGTGCCCGCAAGGCACCCGGCACCACCGTGTCCTCCACCGCGCAGGAGGCTCCCGAGCAACATCGCCAGCCCCACCTGCAGGCCCTGCACCTCGGCAGGAGCAGCGTCTGGGCTGAGACAGCCCTGCGCGGGGTCCTGCTCACCACTCCTCCGCTGTGTGACCTTGGGGAGCTCCCTGAACCTCTCTGGGCTTCAGTGTCCTCCTCTGGGCTCACGGGGTCGTTATGACCATGCAGTGAGGTGACACACTAAAGGGACCATGATGGTTAATTTTACGTGTCAACCTGACCGGGCTAAGGGGAGCCCAGACAGCAGGTGACACATCATTTCAGGGTGCGTCTGCAGGCTGAGTGGAGAAGATCCACCACCACCGTGGCAGGGGGCACCACCCCATCCGCTGACGGCCCAGACAGAACCAAAGCTGGAGGAAGGGCGAACTCGCTCTTCCTGCCCTCGCACAGGGAGCTCCTGGCCCGGCCTGCACACTCCAGGACTTCTCAGCCCCGGCAATTTCCTGAGCCAATCCCATGGCACGTCCCCCCTGCCGTATCTGCACATGGGTTCTGTTCCTCTGGAGAGCCCGACACACATGGGTGCTCGGAACTGGGCCCGGCCCGTGGTCACAGATGAGGAGAGTGCTGCCCGGGGAGGCCCAGTCTGTGCCCTTGTTTATAAATGTACAACGACCCCTGCCCGTGTCGGTGGCACCGTGCCACGCTGTGCACACGGCAACGACCAGCACAGCCCCGTCCCCTCCCACCCCACGGCGTCGAGCCATCCGCGCCAAGCGCCCCAGCCGGACACCACCCCTCTGGGGCCCTGCGCAGGTCTGGGTGAGCGAAGTCGGGGCGGGTGGCCCCGTGGGGAGTAAAGGGCGGAGCACTCCCTGGGGAGGACCGCGCCCGGGGGAGTCTGCGTGGGAGTGGCCACGAGGGGCTGTCTGGGGAGTGGCCCCGGCACTTAGGCTCCAGATTTATGAGGTGGAGGCCTGACCCGGGGCCCCGACAAGTGTATCTTTTCCTCATTACTCAACACTTACCGGGATGACAGCCGGGACTGAGCAGTAAGTCATCGCCAGCCCCGTTGCGGCCCCAGCAAGATGGCTCCAAATTAAATCTCGCAGTCAATGGGATCGTCAATATTTAATTTACTCATTGCAGGTGGCAATCCAGCCCTCACGACGACACTGTTTAATGGCAGAAATGTCGGGATCTATCACGTTACGGGAGTGCAGAACCGCCGAGCTTCCCTCGAGAGGCGGCCGCTGCCCAGGCGAGGGGGAGGCTGGGGGCCCCGAGGGACCCTCCACCCGCTGCCCAGGGAGGCCGAGGCCCCACGTGAGCCTGACCCTGAGGCCACCGGAGGGTCCCCGGGGACTTCTTGCCAGGCCCACCCACGGCAGCGGTTTCCATCTCTGGGATCCACTCTGGAAAGGAGACGCTTAGAGAACTAGGGGATGGGCGGTCCCAGCCAGCGGGACCCTCCCTCCTCACCCTCCCACCTCCCCACCTGGTGCCGCGGGGCTGGGACGGGAGGCTCTCGTGGGAGCAGCATCCCAGGCGCTCACGGCTGACCCTGGACGGGTCAAGAGCCAATCGAGTGCAGGGAGACAGTGGCCACGGCCATCCGTAGGGAAAGGAGAAGAGGCAGCCGTCACCGCCACAGTCCTGGGCTCAGTCCTTGCCCCGGGCGCCCTGACGCTGGTGGGCGCTGTGCCCAGCGGCCACCGCCCACACAGCAGTCCCACGGCCACTGCTAACCCGGCACGACCCCAACATCTGCCCTCTGAGCTCACGGCTGCCCGGCCCGCACATTCCTCACACCTGCGGCCTCCCAGCCCCCCTCCTGTCGGCCACAGCCCTCCCCCGGCCCCGGCCCCGGACCGGCCGCCCCCGCCCCGCCCCGTGGCCTTCCTCTGGGCCTCTCCGCCATGCGTCCGTCATGCTGCCTCTCCAGAGGGAGTTTTAAAATTAATTTCTTTTCCTTTTAACAGTCCTAAAGCAGAGACAGATAAAATTAATCTTATTTGTATTTAAATAACGCACGCACAGAATCCATAGTCAGCTCCCCCTCTTCCACGACTGCTTTCTTCCCCAGCCTTGAGTTTTCCGCGTTCCTCTTGCCACCTCTCCCTCAATTCCCTGAACGAATTATAAAACCCCTTCCTGTACAAACACACCAGGTGCCGGTGGCACGCCGCTCCCCCCAGAAGCTGCTCCGACCTAAACGGGTTTCTCTCGAGGCTGCCCAGGCTCCCTCTCCTGAATTCAGATCCGTTTTTCTGGGCTGAAATTCCTTTATGTCACCAGTGGCTTTCTGACAAAGTCGATACATGACAGAGGTTTCCTAGCTCTGTTTGGGCCTCGCACGTCTAAAAGCAGGATTCTAGGTTGGCCACAGTCAGCCCTGCGTTCTGAGCGCACAGCGGCCCTCCTGGTTCCTTGATAACTGACTGCAGGGTCCCCCTCCCCGTGTGCCGAGGGTCTTGCCGAGTCCCATGCTCTGACCTCCTCCCTGAGCTGTGCTGAGAGCCCCGGGGCTTTCTCAGCCTGGAAACTCGTGTCCTTCCCTAGGCAACACATGCACACGCCTTGATGCTGCCTTACCTGAACTTCTCTTCCTCAGAGATCTGCCAATTTCTCAACTTCTCTCACCCAGACCCATCTCGTGAGCATCTTATTCCTCCACGCCATCCTCCCAGCATCCTGTGCATTATCCCATGGCACGATCGTGAATTTTATTTCCGATGCTCCTGCTGGGGCTGGAGCTGGGGCCGTGTCCCTCCGGAGCGCCTGTTCTGCCCTCGCGGATGCAGTGTGTTGCCCGGTTTCTCAGAGGAGTCAAGACTTCTGGAAGCATTCTTCTACTTCCTGCAGGTTTCCTCTTCCTCTTAGGTCTGGTTTTCTGTCTGTCTTGGCCTATTTCTTGCTAGAAGTTCCCCTCGAATTTCAGGACAGACACACGAGCCTTCTGGCGGGTCCTATGCACTGGGTAGTCAACGTCCCCTACAAAGTGACGACATCCCCTACTTTGTGCTCCCTGCTTTCACTATGGAACTCCCCACATTCCTGGGCCACTTCGGCCTCCACACTTTTGCTCCTGCCGTCTGCACCCTCCCCGACGCCTCTCTGACCGAGGTCAGATGAACCACAGGCCCCACCCCAGCAAGGGTTCCCCTGAGTCCAGGAAAAGTGTTCCCCACCCGGCCGGTCCAGACACCAGCCCAGCTCTGCTCCCGCCCTGGAGAGGAGCCACGGCGGGGAAGACGGGCAGGTAATTCTAGCCACAGGAAAGTGGCCCAGGGGCTGAAGGACGTCTGTGCCGGGCATAGTGGAGGCATCGACGAGGGGAGCCAAGGCCACCCACAGGGAAGGGACACCCGGAACATCTTCTCGGAGGAGGGAGAACGAGGGGGTGAGCAGATACCGGCAGGTGAAACGGAGGGAAAGATGTTCCAGGAGGAGGAAACTGCTCAAGACCAGAGGCACGACAGGCCACTGTGCTCAGCCAGGTGTGAGCAACGGAGAGGGCAGGTGAGCCAGATGAGGCAGGAGGAAGAGCCAGGCAGGCCCCGGAGTCGGCGGGAGCCCCTCCAGGGAGGGCTCTGAGCAGGGGCCCATCCGCATCCCGGAGACACCCGCTCTTCTGTGCCTCGTCCACACGCCCACCCCCCTCTCCCTGCGACCCGAGCATCCGACGCCGTGCAGCCATGCCTAGCACACGGCCTGGCATGTAGCAGATGCTAAATAAACCCGGGAAAAGCAGCCACTCCACGCAACCCTGGATGCCGAGTCCTCCAGAGCTGAGGGAGGATCTGTTTTTCCATTTCCACTTGTCCTGGCCCTGCAGGGACACCCCCTTCCCTCCACAGCTGCCTAAGTTCAGCATCAGATGCTCGTTTTAAAAGACGATGTCAGGACAGCTTTTTAAAAATTTCCCCCCACTGCCTTCAAGTGAGAAAAGCCCTGGGTGGCACCTTGCAGTCTGGCAGCACCGTGCATGCATGGCCCCCTCTTCTGCCCCTCAGGGCCCAGGCCACCTCCCCTGATCCTCCCCTGCCTCCACCCGCCGGGGCTCACCCCTGGCCCTGTGTCAGGGAACGGCCCCGAGCTGCCCGGCGGTGGGTTCTTTCCCGCTCTGCCTCCCAAGAGCCGTGTGGTGGCAACTGCAGGTCAGCGTGACTGGACCACAGGTGCCCAGGCACGGGGTCACGCGTCACTCTGGGGTGTCTGTGAGGGTATTTCCGGCGGAGACGAACATCTGAATTCCACACTGGGTAAAACACCCGATCCTCGCCAGCGTGTGCAGGTCTAACCCGCTCAGCGGGCGGCAGGGGAAGGCGGGGGTCTCAGAGAGAACTGCCTGACGGCGCGGGGCAGGGACGCGGGTCTCACCCGCCTTCGGACTGGAACTGAAACGGGACCTTCCCTGGGTCTCGAGGTGCCTTTGAACCGGAACTCACACCGTCGGCTCTCCGGGGTCTCCGGCCTGCAACCGCGGCCCCTGGGCGCTGACGGCCTTCGTCATGGCGCGAGCCGATTCCTCACCGCAAATGCCGACACACGTGCGGTGCTCCTTGACTGCCGGTAAGCCCGCCACGGGTTGAAATGTATTTAACACAGGGGACCTACGACACGTCGCAGCCAGCCCAGCCCCGCGCGTGCTCAGGACGACGCTGGCGTGGCCGACGGGGGCTGCGGCTCGCTGCCACCGCCCAGCGCGAGCGAGGACCCCACCAGACACTGCCAGCCTGGGAAAGAGCAACGTCAAAATGCAGCACGTGGTGTCTGCCGAACACGCCCCACTTTCACACCGCTGCAAACTTCGACAACAGTGGTGCGTCGAACCATCCTCAGTCAGGGTCACCTGTACACACGCCCCACAGGCTCTGCTCCTCTGGAGAACCGGGCAAACAGAAGCTGGGTCACACGTCACCCCGCGTCCTGCTCAGAGGGGACACTTGGCGTTGCGTGGACGCAAGAGTGGGCAAAGAGCCGCCCTCGGGTTCCTACGGTGGGAGGGGGGACGCCCTGCCTGTGACGTGGCCAGAGGACTCGGTAGGTGCGTTTAACGGCCTCACAAGGACACCTCGCTGGCACCAGGAACGGAGCTACACGCGGCGGGATTCTCTTCCAAGCACCTCGATGACCAGGACGACCAGACTAACGATGACTCCTCACGGCTGTGCAGCGAGTCACGGTCTGCAAAGCACCCGCCACCCCCTCTCCCCCGGCTCCCCCCGCAACCCTGGCAGCACACGTGACCGCCTCCATCCCACAGGTGAGGAAACTGAGTCCTCTGGGAGTGCAGGGCTCCCCCCAGCTCCCGCCTTGCAATAGAATCCATGAGGTCTCGGCTCCTCCGCTCTGCCAGCCGCGACCTCCCCAGCCCCTCTGTCCGGGAAGGAGAAGGGAAAGCTCCCGGGGAGGCCTGGCGGGGCGACCGTCTCACAGCCTGGCAGGGGACCAGGGAGCAGGACACGCGCTGACGGGGAAAGGAGACCGTCACACCGGGCCGTGTGCTGGGGACACACCAGGCAGGGGGGATGCATCGAGTCTCACTATTGCAGAGCCGACCGGTTCTTGCCTTGGTTTCCCCCAGAAAGAGACGCTGCCAGGCCGTGGTCAGAGAGATGGGTCTGAAAGCCCCACGATGGTGCGACCCACGGTTTCCCAAGCCTTTCTTGGCAATCGTTGTCACCGTCATCGCTGTTATCCTCGTCGCCATCCCCAGCAAGAAGTGCTGCTTGAGTGTGAAGGCAGAGAACGCACACGAAGGCGTGAAGGGCAAGGCGGCGTCCGGACGCTCACCACAGACGTGGCTTCAACTCCGAGACCCCGAGGCCTTTCCCAACCGTGGCTCTACGGGGCCCCGCTCGGAGCACAGTCAGGAACCAGTGACAAGGACCAAGCCTCTGCTCAGGGCTCCTCCCTCCGTGTGGGAGGCCCAGAGGGTCACACGAGGCATTTTTAAAATATCAATTTTGTGGACACCTATGCAACCTGCCTTCCACTTAAATCGCTGGATCCCACGTGGCGGTTCAAAGCCTGGCACACACAGGGCACCGGCTCCAGGGCCAGGGGCCGTCGCCAAACCCCGACCTCAGCCCGTCCGGCTGTGCGCCAGGCGGGTCCCGTGAGCCTCAGCGTCCTCTTCGGAGAGATCGAGTGTTTCGCAGGGAACAGGTTGCTGGGAAGACGAGATGAAAATATGCTTGTACATGGGCACAGCAGCGAGAAGTGACAGGCACAACGGAGGGCTTAACATGCTCGTCAGCGCTGATATTAATTGAGGTCCCACCCCGTCCTTCCGCGCATTGTCATTTCACGACCTTCCCCAAACCACAGACGCGCACAGAGACACACTCCACGGTTAAGCCACGGTTCCGGCTGAGAGCCTCGGCCCGAGAGGGCAGGGCCACGAAGGCCCACCCCGGTCCCCGATGGCACCGACTCCTGCCGCCCAGGGTTTGGCCTCCCCCACTCGGGCCTGCCCGCCGGCACCAGGACGAGAGGCCACCCCTGCACCCTGATCCGGCAGCCACAGACAGCCCGACTCCGCGGGAGAAGATTTTCACTCACTGCAGCTCGGCATTTAAATGAAGCGATTATGCTAATTTCAGCTGCAGTGATTAATAACTACATTTTAAAGGGAGATACCTCCCAGGGTGAGATCTTTGGGGGAAAGTTTTTGCTGGCAGCAAATGTTCTCATGTGACTTCAGACAAGGAGTGGGTCTACTCCATTCATTCATTCATTCATTCATTCCTTTTCCGGGAGGGAAAAGAGCCTCTTCTTCCACCCCCGGGGTTTGGCCTCCCGGAGACTCAGGCTAAACTGGGTCTGAAGCTGCCTCTCAGGCGGGTTGTCAGTGGGGAGGGTGTGGACCACGCGTGTTCTCACTGCTCCAGGACACGTGTGCCTGGCAAGCGCCTCAACCTCTCCAACCCTCAGCTTCCTGTCCAGACACCAGAGACGGGGCTGTTGGGACACATCAAACGCCCAGGACAGGATCATCCCAGGGGCTCGTGAACGTCCCCTGTGGTCTCCCAGCAGAGCCACCTGCACGTGGTGTGGACATTGCAGCCACCCTGAGTCTCAGCCAGGGACTCAATTCGGCTTGAGCCACCAGCCTGGAGGTGGCGTTGCTGGGCATCCCCACCTGGGCCACCTGCTGGGGCAGCTGCCAATGCCGGTGTCTCTGGTCCAGCCTTGGGCTGCACACCTGCTGGCACGTGGCTGGCCACACTCCTTCTCCCTGGAGATCCCCCCCCCAACGCCTCCTCCCCTAGATGTGGGTCCCTGGGGGTCTGTGGCCTTGCACTGCAGCCCTGGACGCCCCACCCCACCCCCACAGTAGCTACCTGCACCCACTGGAGCTCACTGCCTATCCCTCCAGAACTTAGCCACCTGGCCCGCCTTCCTCCTCACCCCTCGGCTTCTGCCACTTCCGGCTTTTCCATCCCCAACGGCTGTGGTCGTCCTGATCAGGCCGGGCTCCCGCCACTTCCCCAAGTGCTGGCTTGATGAGTCCCCCCCCCCCAAGACACAGCCTCTTCCCACTCCCTCCCCACACCCTGAGCCAGTGCCCCACCTCCTGCTTCTGCTCCCCTCTGATGCAGAGACACCATGGGGGCTTTGCTACCTGCAGGCTCAGCTCCTGGCACCATCTGCACGCAGCACCGAAGGACACTGACCCTTCCTGCGGCCAGAGTCTCCGCTGGCTTCGTGGGGCTGACATAGACTCAGATCTGCGCGGCAGGACAAAGGGGTCCTGTCTCCACGTGAAGGGTGCTGGGCCTGGCCCTGCCGGCCTCAGCCAGGGGGACAGCCCCAAACGAAGGGCGTCTGCACCAAAGCCAGCGGCACGGACTGCCCGGTTCTCGCCCCTCTCCGGTGCCCCCACTAGAGTTCTGCACCAGCTCCCAGGCGGAGGTCAGGAAAGGCGCTGGAGCTATGGGGCTCAACCTCCAGGCCTCCGCGTCGCCAACTGAGAAATGGGGCTATCTAAGGATTTCAGATCAGGCACGCGAAAGGCTGAGAATCCAGCAGGTTTAGTACACGTCAGGCGCGGCCGTAAGCACCGAATTTCCACCACCCCATTTGACCCTGGCCACAATTCTCTAAGGGCCTGTATGGTCCCCGTTTTACAGCTGAGGAAATGGAGGAACAGAGAGGTTAAGTAACTGGCCCAAGGACATCCAGCTACTAAGGGCGGAGATTTGAACCCTGCTCTGAACAGCCTTCAGGGTCATGCCTCTGTCATCCTCACATCCTCCGGCAAAGTACCAGCTCCTGAAGCCAAAGGAAGTGAGCTCCAAAAGGCCCCAAGATCACAGCTCCACCCCAGCGACCTATACTCAAGGAGACCAGAGCCCAGAGAGGCTGTGGCCAGCCCCAGGCCACACAGCAGGCTCATCAGAGAGCCCTACCACGACTTCCCTGCCTTGATCCCAGGCCCGTGTGCTCTCCACTGGGGAAGAAGATTAAAACGGTCCGGAGATGGGAGGTATTTCCCCAGGCCCTGAAGCTGGGCCTGCCATGTGACCTGCTTTCAGGGAAAGGCAGGGGGAATCTTTTCTGCACACAATGGTTTCAGGCTAGAGACCCTAGCAATACCCAGCCCTTCTGCAAAGCCATGGGGGTCGGCCAGAGCTGCACCCCCAAAGGCAGCACCTGTGCCAGGTGAGGGCAGGGCCAGGTGTGCAGGGCTGCAGCCCCACACCCGACCTCTAGACCTGTGCCGCACAGCCGCCAGCAGCCCCCCAGGGTCTCCCCTTAAACCACCGCAGCAGTGGCACCAAAGCCGGCGAGACCCTACCCACAGCTGCCCACCTTCCCTAGCAGCAATCCCAGGCCCGACTCTCGGCCCTCCCTAGAAACACGGGCTTAGTGGTCCGGGGACCTCTGTGGTCAGAGTCCCCTGGGCCACTCTAACACAGCCCGTCCAAACCAGCCACAGGGACAATGGCCTTGGCATGCGCCCAAATGCCCTATCCTAGCGCTCGAGGCCTCTGCACTGGGTCCTGCCCCTCCAGCCTCACCTCTCAATGCTCCTGCTTGTCCCAGGGCAGGCCAGGATGGGGACCGGGTTCCAATGCACCTGCGGCAAGCTGTCATTCACAGAGTTCCTCACTCACAGACGACCCTGTAAGTCACCATCACCAACCCCCAACGTGGCTACAAGGCCTATTCGGCATCGGTGGCTCTGAGTCTTCCTCTCACCCAGCGAGGCATCCTCTGGCTTTCCCTGTCCTCCCTGGAATTCTTTCTGCTATTTCTCAGAGGGTGGAAGGAAGCACTCACACCTGCTCAACAGCCCTGCTCCCCCCCACCATCGCTGTTTCAGGACGCCAGCCTCTTCCAGGGGCCAGTCGGGCTGGCTGGACTCGGGCTGGTGGCAGAGGTGGCGCCCTTGTCAACCTGTGCCCTGCACAGACCTGGACAGGTGCTGAGAAGGGGCTGTGACCTTCCACTCTGGGCGTGCTCGACTTCGGAAGAAGTGGAGCCAATTCACGTCGTGTCCACCGCCGTGCTCCCAGGTTTCCGCGGAAGCTCCCGTGACTCCAGGACTCCTAGTGCCTCCGTGGCTCTGTCCCCTTCCCCACCGCCTGGGCCCCCAGAACACTCAGCCCTCCCACAACCCATCAAGACCCACCGTGCCTCCACCTCCAGCAAGCCCCCCGGACGTGCCCAAGAGAGCAGGACACTCTCTCCTCCGGGTCATCGCTGACCCTCCCACGCGGACTGGGTCTGTCTCCCCGGCTAGGCCTCTCGCTCCTTACGGGTGTGTCCTGCCTTACCTTGTGCCCCACCTGGTCCGGCACACAGCCAGGCGAGAAGCAGGTGCCCTGCGGCTACTGACGGACACACGAGAAAGCAGCACAGGGAGGTTACGCCACTCGGATCCCCGGGTTGCAGGGGTCGGGGAGGGACAGGGTTGTGTGGACTCACGATGGGGTCACCGACTGTCCCCGCTGGACGCTCTAGGGTGAGCTCAGACTCACTGGCTCTGCCCTAATGGACGACAGCCCGGTCTTGGGGGAGCTCTCACGGCAGAAAACATCAATGAGAGATAAAGGCTCGGCTTTGAAATTCAAATTCCTCTGCATCCTTCATCAGCTTCTTACCGCGCGACTATGATTCAGATTGGTTTTTCCAGACCTGACCGCTTTGATGTCGTTAATGAAAATATGAAAGGTGACTAAGGAGAAATCTTTTTCTTTTTACTCTGGGAAAATGTATAATGAGTTGCGAATTTGTGCATTTTGGCCTATTGTGCATTTTCTTTATTTTTTTTAAGGGAGGAAAGGCTTAAAAAGCCAAGAAGTCTAAAATCTAGTCTTGGCTGATACAATTGCCAAGAAGACCAAGGAAGCCAGCGGTGGCTCTTGCGGCCCAAACTGTCGCGTGCAAACTCCCCAGCGTGCATTCGCTCAGGGGCGTTCCAGGCAGAGCCGGGCACTGGACAGTCCTCAGTCAGTCAACAAACACTTACAGGGCACCTCCTGCAAGCCCTGCCCTGGTGGAGCTGACCTTCTCCTGGGACAAATACGATTCTGCCCCTTTTCCTCCTGCAAAGCTGTGTGCACAGGAGCTGTGTGTACATCTGTCCCCTACAGACAGGAACCCTGTTCTTGCTGCCGGACAACTCAGGCCCTAGCACGGGCCTGGTTCCCGGCGGGCCGGCACTCAGAGCTGAGGAGACACACGCTCTGGAGCCGAGAGAACCACACAGGTGACAAGTTCCCACTCTAGGCTCTGACGACCCTCAGCTTGTGGTCAGAGCTGAGCACAAATATGACCAACTCCCCGTCTCGAGTCATCCCAGCCTTGGCGAGTCTGTGTATCTGTATTCAACACAACGGGCCCTGGGGGCTGCACCCCCTGAGGTCTGCGAGCCCAGCCAGAGGAGTGGGGCTGCTGGTCTCCATCCCGTCCCCTTCGCACGCCCGGGTCCTCCAAAGCCGCAACGGGGAACGTTCAAGTCCACTCAATCCACACATATCGACTTCCGGGTCGGCAGTTGCCACTCCCACCCTCGAAACAAGAAAAAAGTTGAACAAACTGAAAATCAGTGACTTTTCAGTGACTTTTCTTAGATCCATCAGATCTAAGAAACTGAGGTCACGGGACAAAGCTTGGCCCGGCAACTGGAGCGACAAGAGGCAGAAGACCGAAGACGGAGGATCACACGTACCGCGGGCAGGAGCTGCTGGAGGTGGGAACACGGGAAAGGTGACTTCGGCAAATTCCTGGAAGCTGAGAGAGGACGAGCTTAAGAGTCAAACACTCCTGGGGCCCAGTCTAAGAAAGAGGCCCACACTTGCACGGGTTTTACCTTCAGAAACCCCACCAGGTTCTCAAAGTGCAGATCAGAGAAAAATCCCTCATGCCGGGCCAGGGCAAGGGGAAAGGACACCCCGTGGGATACAACACACACGTACGGAGCCCCTCTGTGTCCCAGGCACCGTGAGAGGTGAGGCGGGGGCCCCACCAGGGAATGCACGGCCCCTGCCCCCAGCAGCCGTGAGTCCCGCTAAGGAAGACCCAGCCCAGCCCTGTGCAGTGAGGGAGGACTTCTTGGAGGAGGCAGTGCCAACTCAGTTCTTAACAGATGAGCAGGAATAAGCTGGAAGGCAGAGCCAACACAGGCAGAATCAACAGAATCAACACCGGATGCGTGTTCTGGATGCTGGTGAGACACACTGGCCCAGGCTGACCTCCTCTTCCCGCAGAAACACACGTCTGGGTGGGGCCACGGCAGTCACGGCAACAGAGAGTATGAAGTATCAGTTCCTGACTTTGCCTGGTGTGTGTGTGTGTTGCGATGCTGTGAACACGTATGTGCTTACGGACACAGGGGTCTGCACGGACATGCCTGACACGTGCTTACATTGTCACATGCACAAGCTAAATACCTACATGTGCGGGTACCGCGCTGCACACAGTCCTGCATCCAGAAACTCACGTTGAGTGCTAATACTAGACAGATGCGCTGTGCCCACAGCTGGTCACTTCCCGGACCCCGTGGCCACCTGACCGGCTCTCACAGATGTGGCCCGATGCCGTACGGAGTGTGTCCAATCAGACCAGAAATCGGAGCAGAGAGAGAGAGCTCTTCAAACGGCAGCATCCTTCCTCCCATGCTGGGTTTACGGCTCAAATCAGAGCTGCCGAGCGTGAATGTGATTTAGATTTAATGAGACCGGGGCGCTATATGGAGACAGAGACGCCAACCAATTTGTTTCAATGAACAGTGCGACGTTCTCTCTGTTATTGAAAATTTCGACCCTATAATACCGCTCAGTACCCAATCACTGAGCAAGTAAATCAGAACGCAACGTGAATTAACAGCCGGCTACTGTTATGATAAGCAGCGAACGTCCTGGAATTCAGAGCCGAGCGGATCCGCGGAGGTCGCCTGCTGGTCTCTGCTTCTGCTCCAGCGCGGAGCCGCGGCCCGTCCTGGACAGACGAGTCGTCACCTTGCCCCTCTTCTCACACCTCCACCTGCTCCCCAGGC
>VBSM01003167.1:146936-158234 GCA_008086735.1 Cheirogaleus medius
AGTCACATGACTAGAAAGGATGTGCACACCCGTGTCCCTCCGGAGTCTCACAACTCCAACAAGGACTCACCGGTGCCCTCCTGCCTTGGTCTGCTCACTCCAGCCCCCACCATCCTTCAGTCCCCCACAGCAGACGGGGCTTCACAACCATTCACGGAGTGCCAGGCACACGCCAGACACTGTGGCAGGAGCTTCCCCGCCTCATCCCTCCCTACCAGGCGGAAAGGAAGGAGCCAGGGCTGCGGCCGGAGCTGTCCCTGGTGCTGAACCGGCGGGGCGCGGGGACCTGCGGGCTCCCTCTCAGGGCCGCCAGGCTGCACTCCTGCCTCGCCCAGGAGAGGGCGTCAGTTGGTTTTGCTTCATTTTCAGACTTCATCTTACTTAAAAACAGAACTTTTTCTTCTTTTACAAAAATTTTGTTTTTAATGGACACGTATTTGTACAAATTTATGGGGCAGAGTACGATGTTTTGATACCTGTGTAACACTGCGTGATAACCAAATCAGGTGTTTAGCATGTTTAGCCTCGCACGTTTCTCTCTCTCTGTGATGAGAACGTTGAAAATCCTCTTTTCAAGATACTTTGAAATATGTAGCACAGTCGCCCCGCTGTGCAACAGAACACCAGAACTTACTCCTCCTAACTGTAATTTTGTACCGTTAGCCAATCTCTCCCTACCCAAACTTAGAACGTGGCCTTTACGCCACGTTACAAGGAAAAATGCAAAATTGTGACTCACATTTCACCACGTACAGCGGGTTTTATGCATTTTTACCATTCTGTCTTGCTTCTGAACGTTACATGACTTTCTTCCCCCGAACGCTGGACGCTACACGGCCACGACAGCCCCACCCGTCTGCCTCCCTAGATGCGGAATCTCACCTTTGAGACCGGGAGCCCCACACCTGCAGGCCCAGTTTAAACATGTGCGTGTGTTTTATTAAGTACTGAGAGAGATTAAAGGTTATAAAGACAGGTATAACATTTAAAGAACAATAATACCATGAACACCTATGTTCACAGCACCCAGCTTAAGAGAAGAAAATGAATATTAGCTTTGAAACCCATCCCCCACTGCAGATAACTATTAATACCTCTTCATATTTGTCCTTCCCTGACTTCTAAGTTCACACCACATGCGTCTATTAAAAAGCACATTGTTTTGCTTGCGTGATCTTGAACTTTATATCAATGGAATCATACGAAATTTTCTTCTGCAACTTTCTGGACCCAACTTCAAGTTCCCACGGTTCACTGTTGTTGCCCGCGGCGCGTTCCTTTCCACGGCAGCAGACACAGGACAAGACTGTGGTGTTTATCCATCCCCGTGGGCAGCAGCTGGGTCCTCAATGTTTGTCGTTTGGCTGCGAGGGACACTCGCATGCAGGCGTCCTCCACGGAAAACACCACAGTGGGATCTGTGGGCCGCAGGACACGCACGTCCACCTTCGGCTGCGCAGGGTGACGCCACGTTGTCTTCCAGACTCTCCGCCCCCCTGCCCATCTGCACTCCGCGCGCCCGCGCGCCGGGCACTGCCCCCATCCTCCATGGGTGTTCATCTGGGGGGCACAAACGGAGTCTCGCTGTGGTTTCCATCGAGTCCCTGATGCGGATGAGGTCGAGTGTCCTCTCACAGGCTCTGGACCACCACGATTTATTCTGAGGGACTAAGGATGTGTCCGCCGGGGCACAGACTCCGTGCGGAGGCCCTGCATCTGGAGACCCCGGGTGAGGCCCACTAGCCCCAGGACAAAATGGGGCAGCTACTCCCAGCCCCACCCCCAGCAACCATCCCCGGAACTGAGTCTGCACGTAGAGTCCAGAAAGCATGTCCTCCAGCTCTGTCACCCCAGACCCACAGCCTCAGGTAGCTCTGGACTGACAGCCCCCCGGGCAGCCCACATCTGGCTCACCCCCTCCCACACCCACAGCACACACGGGCCGGCACCGACCTGGAGCCCAGAGGACCCTCCCGGTGGTCTGGGAGAGCGGGGGATGGGGAGGAGCAGCCCTGGTCCTTCGGTGCTGACCGCCTGACTGATGCGCTGCCAAGGCCACATCCATCCGTGACACCAGGGCAAGTGTGGCCAACACTTGAGGCTGCCCTGGCCTCTGACG
The DNA here is from genome assembly GCA_008086735.1 of Cheirogaleus medius. Taxonomy (NCBI): domain Eukaryota; kingdom Metazoa; phylum Chordata; class Mammalia; order Primates; family Cheirogaleidae; genus Cheirogaleus; species Cheirogaleus medius. The sequence continues at coordinate 149,056 of VBSM01003167.1, forward strand.
TGCACTCAAGACAGTGCGAGGGGGTCAGGAGGCCACCCCAGGACAGGCAGGGCTGCCAGCCTCCCGCCAGCCACAGGACGGTGCACCCTGTCCCTGTCCTGCAGGCCCTGGGCAGCCAGAGGCAGAAAGGAAACGTGTCTCATCTCTGCCCAGTGCCCACTCCAGCCGCTTCCGCACTCGAGCCCGGGGGGTGCCCAGGGCCTCGCAGACAGGCCTCTCCCCTCCTTACCTGCTGGCCCTCTCCCCGCTCAGAGGCACACTCGGCACCCGTGACCAGCTCCATCTACTGGCCGTGTGTTCAGAAACTTTAGCTCTAAACCCTCTGAGACGCACCCAGTGTGTGGTGTTTGGGCTTCCAAAATATCTTCTTACTTTGCTTCTTTATTTAACAAGGTGAAATTCACAAAAAAGCAACCACTTTAAAGCATACAACACGGTGGCATTTAGTCGATTCACAAAGTTGTGCAACCACCACCTCTACCTAGTTCCAAAATATTTCCATCACCCGAGAAGGAGCACGTGGCTTCTTTCTGCAGGGTGTCTGCGTATCTGGACCCATCCGGAGACCTGAACTCCGGAGGGCAGGTGCAGGAGCGTGGGCGTCTCTCCCCACCCCTCAGCCTGGTTTGCAGTCCCTGATAACACAGAAAGAAGGAAACCGACGTGCAGAGATGTGCTCACACAGTTCCTAGTGTCCCCTAAGCATGTGTCCAGCACCTTGCAGGCTTGCTGGGCTCACGGCACGGGGGTGCGGCACAGGCTCGGGGGGAGAGCCCGCCAGTCGGCCAGAGCGGACGGGGTTTGGAGGGTCTGTGCATGATAAAGATCTGCAAAGAGATGACAGGGGCACAAAGGAAGCCACTGCCACTGTCATCAGTAGTGCGAACTCAGGGCAGATTCCAGCTTTGTGGAAGTCACAGAGTCCACTGCCTCCCGGAACACCAGGAAGTCACTTTACACAGAAGTGGGTGCCGGCACCTGTGTCTTCTCCCAGCGACTAGCCAGCTGTTACTCAGACTCGACAACCACCGGGCCAGGATCCCACGCCTGCCCGAGGGAGCAGAGTCCCCGCACAAGGGTAAGGTGCCCTCTCTGTCTAACCCGGGACCAGAACCCAGCATCTGTCACCCGCACAGCCACCCAGAGTCATCAGCACAGCTAATTACCACTAATTGTAATATCGTTTCTGTCTTGCTGCTAATACATTTAGACTTGCTAATCAAATCAAACCATTCCACCTTGCCGTGCTGCTCTCAAATAAACATTTCTGCAAAATGAGAAATAAATAACTCCCAAACTTCATTCTCTTCTCTGGAGCTGCTGTCTGCAGAGACAGGGGTGGGGGCTGGGGGCATCCCGTTTGTCTCTGGGACCAAAGGCACAGAAGAAAGGTGGCGAGGAATGGCTTTTGTTGCCCAAAGCTTCCCATCTGGTTGGAGAAAGAGGGAGACGGAGGGGAGAAGAGACCTGGGGACAGGGAGCGAGGGAGGCAGGAGCCTGTCACAAGGGAGCCCCACTACCTGCCAAGCGCCCTTCCCAGGTCTTCCCCACCCTCCTCCGGGACGCCTCCTCCAGCAGCCCCTGGCTGGGCTGCCAGCTCCTTCCCAGGACCCCCTCAGACCTCTGAGCTCCGCTGCCCTCGAGTTGGGGTGCGCCGACCTGTTTCCAGACCTGGCTACAGGTGGGTGGAAGGCAGGGACCGTGTGCTGCTGGTCTGTCCTCCCAGCGCCCTCGCCCGAGACCTGGCGCAACGCAGGCGACCAGGAGGCCCGGCTCCATGAACAAACAGGCTGATGATCGGGGACATTTTACTGTCCTCGTCTTGCAGGCGAGGACACCAGGACGGAGAGGTGCGAAGCGGCTGGCTAGCACTGTGGCCGGTGAGTCAGTCCCTGGCAGAGCCAGCCCCGCACCCGTGCTCCTTCAGAAAGGGGGGAGGGGGGAGGGGTGCTGGCTTCTCCGTGCCCCCTAACAATAGTTACACGGGGACCACAGAAGAAACGTGACAGGCTACAGCGATACCCAGGGCATTCTGCTCAAGGACACGCCAGAGTGATTCTGAGAGTTCTGGAATGGAAACTGACAAAAGGTTGCCCATGAATGGAACTTACTATAAATGCATCCAGTTACCATAGCAACCCAGCTGAAGGCCTGACTGGCCCCTACACACCTAACTGCTGAGAAAGGGGCTTCTGCTACCCCAGGGGGCCAGGGGACCACAGGAGCTCAGCTGGCACCCTCTGCCTCGGCAAGTGCCAGTTCCCAATTACCCCACCACCCTCGAGAGAACGGGAATGTGGCGGGCGGACACAGGGCTGGGCCGGGGATCCTGGAACCCACGTTCTCACCTGGTTCTGCCAGGACTGGCCTAGACCAAGTCACTTCCCCGTTCTGAGCCTCAGTGTTTCTGCCCAGGTGAGGGGAACTCTGGCATCCCAGCCACTTCCATTTCCTGTCAGCTTCCATTTATCTCACTGCAGAAGTGAGCGAGTGACTGAATGAAACGATAGGACTCCCTTTCCAAGGCTGGTCTGGGGCAGGGAGAGGGGACGGGAATACAAGAACAAGCATTGAGCATCACCTTTGTGCAATCCTGTGAGGCTGGCATTACTAAACCCATTTCGCAGATGAGGAACCTGAGGCTCGGAAAGTCATCCAACTACCAGAGGGTGCAGGGCTGCAGCCAGGTCTGGACGACTCCAAGCCTATATTCTCTCCATGGGCCAGGAGCTCAGCTGGTCCCTTGGCAAGCTCGCCCCGCCTGGCAGCTCGTGGCCACTGCTTCCACCCAAGCAAGAGCGGCACGGTTCACAGACACGACTCAGAAACAAGAAGCACACCCTGTATCAAACGAGGCTGTCGATTTTAATTAATTTCAGACTTTGTGTGTTTCTGGCAATTATTTGTAACAAGGTTTACAGAGGGCATTTAAAATTAATTGTGATTTTTATCTGGAAATCAATGCTTATTTTTTAAGTAGCTCATTAGGGGTGAGTGTGTGTTACAGGAGCTGGCAGGCTCTGTCAGCGAGGAGGCACCTGGGGCTCAGAGGAGAAGCCAGGAGAGGGAGGATGTCTGAACTGTGCCGACAAGATCAAAGCCAGCAGAATTATGACATGAAATGAAGCTCCATGTGACAAAGCAGACTCTGATTTGGATGAAGACGCACGCAAAGGCAAAATCAGGGGGAAAATCTACTGAATAACCCAAGAGGGGGAAAGAGAGTTGGGCTCCTTTCACTTCTCAGAGTTCACTGCAGACACACAGTCAGCTGCTGCTGGTGGCTCTGGGGAGGCCCCGCCACCCCCAGCCTGGCTCGGGTACGGGGAGAGGGCTCGCTGGCTCAGGCAGAGGCTGTGGCGTGAGCACCCGTGAGTAGCTGAGGCCCTGAGTGGGGACCAGAGCAAAGATCGTGAGGAAGGGTCACCTGCAGGCACCAGCAGACCAGCCTGCACGGGCTGGGACCTGGGTCCACCCCAAACACACGCCAACGTGCAGGGATGGGCCTTCTCAGATCATCTTTTGTATTTTTTGCATTTGTTTTGTTTTAAAATAGCGTAGAAGAAGTAAGTTTTAAGATCTCACCTAGCAAAAACCAATGCAAATGAACAGAAACGTCTAAAAACTAATCATTGTAGTCCTCTGAGTTATAATAGCAAATCCACTAATATTCGCATAGGCCATTAGAGCTTATAAAGATATTATCATTTCCATTTTGCAAGTGGGAAACTGAGGTTCAGGAATATTCCACACCTTACCCAAGGGTGCAAGGTCAGTAATCTAAGGACTTGGAGCTGGGTCCCTCTTCCACATACCAATGTCCTCAATCTGTGCCTGAGGTTAGCAAGGCATGACAGCCACCACGACCACCATCATCATCATCTCCATCATCACCATCATCACCATCACCATCTCCATCATCACCATCATCACCATCTCCATCATCATCATCATCATCATCACCATCACCATCTCCATCATCACCATCATCATCATCATCATCATCACCATCATCATCACCATCATCACCATCACCATCTCCATCATCACCATCATCACCATCTCCATCATCACCATCATCATCACCATCACCATCTCCATCATCACCATCATCATCACCATCTCCATCATCACCAACATCATCATCATCATCACCATCTCCATCAACATCATCATCATCATCACCATCTCCATCATCATCACCATCTCCATCATCACCATCGTCTCCATCATCATCATCACCATCTCCATCATCACCATCATGATCATCATCATCACCATCTCCATCATCATCATCACCATCTCCATCATCACCATCGTCTCCATCATCACCATCTCCATCTCTATCATCACAATAACCACCATCGTCATCATCACAAAAGAGGCAAAAGATCCAGTAAGGCTGAAGAAGCATTACAGTTACACCTTTCCGTTTTGTCAGGTGGCCAGGTAACGGGTTAACTTCACCCAGTGCTGCGGTTCTCAAACTTCAGGGGCTCCAAAATCTTTTGGGTACATGTTACATACAGACTCCTGATCCCAGTGGTGGACTCCCCCCGAGAAACCCCAAGTGTGGGGAGGCCCCGGCATCCACAGGTGAGTGGAGCTCAGGGGACTCAGATGCTCTGAGGGACCCTGAACCTGAAAACACTGTCGTTGACACTACACCTGAGAGTTAAAAATACATGTTGGACGTTATAACGAAAGTACTTAAAATGTGTACCTATTTGTATTTAAATCTCGTTCCACATTATCGACTTAATTTATACGGTGGTAGGACTGTTGTACCCTGTTGTTTGTTTCATGGAAAGCTTTATTTTTCAAGAAAAATCACACTAGGATTGTTTTCTATTCCTGTGTTTCCTTCTAAAAGCCCCACACTACTCATTGACAGCCAACAGAAGCGCAGACCCAGGCAGAAGAGGAACAGACACAGCATCAGAGAACTGACCTGGGACTCGTGAGACCCATTAAATAACAGCAAATGTCACCAAGACAACTGCAAAAACAACAGGATGCACTTGCCCAGGAAAATGCAAGCGGAGCCTCGTGGTCTTTAACAGCGACGTTGGCAACATTTCCTGTTGATGTTACCTTGGTATTAACTGTGCAGGGCGTTCTGGGGGGGACATCTTTAGGAACACAAGGGACTTCACTGCTTGGGTGTCAACTTCAGTGACTTTTGCTTCTGCCTTACACACACGTGTGCACACACACACACGAGCATCTTGTCTTTAGGGACATATTAATAACACAACAGCAACAGGATTTACACTTTCCAAGGCCCTTCCACACCCACTATTCATTAACTGAAATGTCACTGTTGTGCACGAATAACCTGGCATCAGAGCGGAAACAGCTCTCGCTCCATCTTACCGATAAGGGAACTGTAGCTCACAGAGTCTGATTTGCCACAAAGTAGCAAAGCAAAGACTCGCAAGCTCTGGCTGCTGATCTATCAAGAAGTCACACTGAATCATCAAAAAACTCCAAGTCTTTTTCCACCACTGTGTAACGGGGATAATATTTCCTTACGGGTAAGTGCTGTGATGATCAGTAACTTGGGAAGCACGTACCTACGACAGGAAGTGGTCAGTGAATGGCACCTCCGAAGTCACTGTCACCACCATCACCATGAGCACCACCACGGCCACCACCACCATGATCATCACCACTGTTACCATCACCTTTATCATCATCACCACCGTAACCACCACCATGATCATCACTACTGTTACCATCACCTTTATCGTCATCACCACCGTAACCACCACCATGATCATCACTACTGTTACCATCACCTTTATCATCATCACCACGATAACACCACCATGATGATCACCACCATGGTCACATGGCCACCACCACCACTGTCGTCATGACCACCACCGTGATCCAATCCAGGTGAAACCAGAGGTCCTTTCCTGAGGGTAAGGAGATGATGAGGCCGTGGGTCTTGGTGGACGGGCCGGATCCCATTAAAACAGAAAGAGAAGAGGGCAGGCCAAGCGGGAGAGCTGCCCTGGGCGAAGGCCCGGTGACCCCAGGTGTTCAGCAGTCTGGGAATGATCGGCAGCTCTGTGTTGGAAGATGAGGCTGGAGGGACCCGAGGCCAGATAACGAAGACCTCGTCTGTCCACCGCAACAGGGTCTTGAACTTTATTCCCCACGTCGCTGGCTTCAGGTACCTCCCGCTGGCCAGCGGTCCTGGCGCTGGGGGGAGAGGCGGTGCAGGTGGGGCTCCAGCCCCGGCCCCAGCTTCAAGCAGAGCAGCTCCTCCTCCGTGGGACTCACGCCTGGGCGAGAGGCCGAGAACACACTTGAAGCCACTGCTGTAGGCCGCGGGGGGTCAAGCACAGCAGAGTAAGGAAAAGGCTAAACCTTAGAGAAACGACCTGGGTCACGGTGTGGGGACACACACTGGAAGTAAAGAGATCGGCCAGGGGGCTGCCAGTACGTCCCAGGAGAGAGGAGAAGGGGCAGAGACAGAGGCGGGAAAAAGTAAGAGAAGCGTTTGGGAGGCGACACTGGCAAGGTGAGGGTGGGAGCTGGGGACAGGCAAGAACCGAGGCCAGGAGGACCGCGGGGAGATGGGTGGCTCTGAAGCCGCCAGCATCACTCCACCGCACACTTCCGGTCTATCGGGCACGCGCCCCGGCTACGCGCCCGGCTATCTTCACGTCGCACGCGAGCACGTAGAGGCTTAAGGATGCTCGATAACACGCTCAGGGCCACAGAACTAACAAGGGTCAGAGATGGGATCTGGGAGCCGGAGCCGCTGTCCAAGGTCAGGGTCCAGAGAAAGGAATCTCATGGTCATGGTCCTCTGACCACCCGGAGCACCGGCAGTCACCTCTGGTCATCACACTGTGTCCCCTCCTCCCTCCTCCCTCTCTCAACATGGGTCATAAGGCTCGGAGCTGTCCTCGCCTGCAGGGGACCCGCCCTGGGCACAGTGAGCTCCTGTCACAGAAGAACTCAACCCGCAGGAATGACTGCGAGGGAACTGGTCGTCGTTTTTCAAACTTACTTTGGAAGCAGGGCCCAGGGACAACATCTTTGCAGAATACCATGAACTAATCACGTATCTACCTCATGACCCGGCCAAGGGAAAACTTCACTGTAGAAAACGTAACTGCATTTAACTCCATGTGAAAAAAAAAAAATTCCACCCAAGCCTTCAAAATAACCAAGACCAACTGTAAATTTCTGTCTGATATTTACGATGTCATTCTGTCCTCTGCTAGATCCCAAGAAACAAAGGTTTAAGAAATATTAATGCCAGGGGAGAAAAAGTTTAATTGAGAGAGGCCTGCAGACTGCCACTTTTCCCTACGAACTGGGAAAGGACGATTGTTGAAGTCTGGCAAAGTCATGTGCCTTAGTCATGTGTGGCCGCTATAACCAAATACGTTACACCGGGTAATTTATAAACAACAGAAAGTTGTTGCTCACAGTTCTGGAGGCCGGGAAGTCCAAGGTCAAGGCGCCGGCTGACTCGGGGCCTGGTGGGGGGGGGTGCTCCCTGCTTCAAAGACGGCACCTTGCTGCTGTGTCCTCACGTGGTGGACGGGGCAGAGTCCCTCAGGCCTCTTGTACAAGGGCACAAACCTCATTCATGAGGGTGGAGTCCTCATGTCCTAATCACCTCCCAAGTCCCATCACCGTGGGGTCAGGTCTCAACGTAAATCTGGGGCGGGGGGGCACGAGCATTCGGTCCCTGGCAGCGTACCTGCCCCGGCCTGGAGCACGTCGACAGGCCACAGGAACACAGTCTGAAAGGCCACAGTGAAGCAGACTTCAGGGAACCTGGACAAGCCACCAGAACCGGGCTGCGTTCTGAATGTCCGCGTGTTTATCGTCAGTGCAAATCTCCAGCGGGAGAATCCTCAGTGCACAGCACGCCCCTCTGTCACACCCACCCTGATGGAGCCCACGGCGCCCTGGATGCTGCCACTGTGTCCACTTCCGCCAGTGCCACGGCCCCGGGGCAGAGACCTGCTGGGGGTCAGGAAGCCACCCTGGGGGCACTCAAATTCCCCAGCAGACAGGTTCCCTCAGTCAAGGGACGCAGGTCTGACAGCGAGGCGGCCACACCCCCGAGGACAACACAGGTTAACCCCTGGCTTCTCCTCTGCACTGGGTTCGTCCAGGAGGAAAAGCACAAGCCCCGAGCACGCACTGGAAGGACCTGAGAGCGGGGACTGGAACGGACTGTCTGCACACCCACGTTCACAGCAGCCAAACAGTGGAAACAACCCAAACATCCACTGACGGATGAGCTCAAACTCAAAACGTGGCGCATCCACGGATGGAACATCAGCCGTACAAAGCAAGGAGACTCTGACACCTGCTAAGCACGGATGAACCCTGAGGACATCACGCTCAGTGACGTAAGACAGTCCCAAAAAGATAAGCACTGTGTGACTCCACTTTCAAGAGGTACCTAGACAAGTCAGGTGCACAGAGACAGAAGGCGACTGATGGTTGCCGGGGCCGGGGGCGGGGGGAGGAAGGGGAGTTGCTAACAGGTGCAGGGTTCAGGCTGGGAAGACGAAGTCCTGGAGGCGGGTGGCGGTGGCACAGCCGTGCGAATGTGCTCAACTGTACGCTGAAACACGGTTACGACGGTAAATTTTATGTTATGTATGTTTTACCACAATGTGAAACTCTGACAGTGTTAGTCAATGGAGCAAGGAGGTGTCGACAAGGGGTAAAAAGGCAAAAGTCCACCCACGGCACGTCCAAGGCGAGCTCTGAACCATCCCGGGAGGACAGGAGCAAGCGGCCAAGGTGGGACCTGGGGTGTCTGCGCCTCTCGCCCCACGTCCGGGCCTGGGCGGGGGGATCAAAGCCCCTCCTGCCCACCTTCCAGGGCTGTCCCCAGGGGCCCGCCCATGAAGGGTGGGGACAGGCTCCACAAACTGCCCCCATAAATGCAACCTGGGCTTCACTCCGGGTTAGGGCACCCTGCAGCCATTCACGCTTCTAATGTTGGCATTTGTGAGCCCAGAGGGTCAAGTTCAAATGAGGACACCAACCTTGGGAAGGCAAAAAAGCCTGATGAGCACATTGGCAAGAATTCCGCAAAACGGGTAAAGGTCAAGGCGGTTTGGCCACTCCACGGCGTGGCACAGGATCCTTCCTGTCACAGGTGCGGATGGAGAGGACGGGATTTC
>VBSM01003167.1:158334-169911 GCA_008086735.1 Cheirogaleus medius
CCCCCCCCCCGCCTGCTGGTCCCCGAGCAGGAGGACTTGCTGGGAACAGGGGACGGCCAATGCCCTCATGGGCTTTCCCAGGCTGACCGAGGGGTCAGCTGGGCCTGCAGGGGGAGGGGCTGCCCAGAACTCTCACTTTCTTTAGTATCCTCCAAAAACCCACTTAGTAAATGAGTCAACCGCATAACCTAAGAAACAGCGTTTTAAGTGAAGCTGTTGGCAGAACCACAGGATGGATTTCTGGGGGCATCAGCGGAGCCCAGACTTCGGGTGGGAGGGGCGTCCATGCTGCTGGGCTGAGCCCAGAGGAAAACGCCCCTTCTCGAGACCAAGGCAAGTGCCAGGGGACTCATGACCTCAGGGCAGTGGAGCCCAGGGAGGGGCGTCAGGGAGATGTTAGCCCCGACCGGACCTGGGGACTAGAAGAACATCCCGGGCAAAGCACACGTCAATCCCTGGCGCTGGCAAAGGACCTGGAGAAACCCGCTGTGACCGGAGCTCAAGGCACCAGCAGGAAAGGCCTGTACGAGCCGAACAAGCAAACATAGGATCCGGACCCAGGTCTGGCCACCCCACAGACCACGGCCCTCCCACCCTGTTGGACCTGGGCGTGGGGCAGTTAGCAGGAAGCGCATGTGCAAAAGGGCCACCTGGGCAGGTAGCACACCTGGCCAGCAGCTATTCACCTTGGCAGATGGCACAGCCTGCCCTTTTTCATGTCACCTACTTTGGCCATTGGAAAGAGAGCAAGTGACACAAGCCACCTCCAAGACTGCTTCAAGAGCCACCAAGTGCATCCACCCTCGAGTGCCATCAGGACGTGAGCTGGAGTTGGGACAGGCTCCCGGCCAGGACAGAGCTTGGTCTGAGCCCCGGCCTGGGCGACAGAGTGGGCCACTCGGAGTGGTCGCAGGAGCTGCCTGAGCCCCCAGCCAGGTCCCAGGAGCAGGAAGGCCACACTCCCGGAGGCTCTCCTACCAGGCCTGCCTTCCAAGCCCTGCTCTACTGCGGCTGACACTGAGCATGTCACCCATCACACCTCAGAACACACCTCGGGGACAGGGACCGTGGCGAGGTACGGTTTCCACGAGAGGAGCTGAACCTCGGGGCGCGTGCGAGTGAGAGGCAGAGCCAGGGTCCCCGCCGGCGGGGTGCGCCCAGCTCTGGCCACCACCCTCCAAGGAGGAGCCCCAGGCCCCACCATCCTGTCAACAGCGATGACAGCTCTGTTCAGAGGGTACCGGCACACAGCAGGTGCAAAATAAGTGATGATGTCGTGAGGGCAGGAAGGGGAGGAACAGAGTGGAGACCCGACATCGACCCTTCCTTGGGCCATCTCTGACCCTGCCTGCCCGGCCCGCCGGCGCCATCCCCACGCTTCGAGCCCACAGACCTGCGTTTCCCCCGCACACCTGCCTCACGCACCATGCCCCCCCACGCACCCGCCCCGCACACCCACCCTGCACACCCGCCCTGCACACCCACCCCGAATACCCGCCCCACATACCCACCCCGCACACCCACCCCGCACACCCACCCTGCACACCTGCCCCGCGCAGTGGACAGCGACACCTCACCCCCACTCCACAGATGCAGAAACTGACTGGAAAGGTCCTGAACTGTCCCCAAGGCCACCGGCTCCAACAGGGCTGAGGGACCTTGCTTCCTCCCACCCAGACAGGGACAGCCCACTCTGCCCCCCGAGGTGCCCAGGACCACACAGCACTGGGTACACGGAGGAACTGTGTGAACCCGAACGCCACATCCGTGTGCGGGGTCCCTGGGCTGCGGCGGGCAGCTCACTGGGACTGCTGGCAGGACCCGTGGCCCAGGTGTGCTGGGGACTCCGTCGTGGCTGAAACCAGTTTAGCGCACAGACCTACCCGGGTTCACATTTCAGCTCCAAAGTTGAGCCCTTGGTTGAGTCGGTCACCACCCCCATTCCGCCCAGCATCAGCCTCCTCTCCTGTCAAGTGGGGTAGGAATGGGGCTCAACGCTGTTGGAAGGTAAGGCTGCAGGGGCCTGGCCACAATCACCTGTCACAGGGAGATGCTGGCTCCATCCTCCCACCATGAGTGCTCTACACCAGCCCATGGGGCATGTGGCGCTTTGGGAGACTTCAGCAGTCCCCAACCTCCTGGTCAACCAGAGAACAGGCCACAGCCGAGGGACAGCGATTCCAAAGCACCCTGCGCCCAGCAACCTGCAGTTTAGGTGGGGCTCGCCACTACGGCCATGCTGCAGAGGAGAAACTCGAGGCACGTGGAGATGAGCAAAGCCACAAGCCTCCTAGGAAGGGATTCCTTACCTGCCCGCAGGCCAAGGGGCAACAAGGAAGCTGTGAGGGCAGCCCGCAGATGCACGGTCCCACTCACCTGTGCTGTGCTTCCAGAGCATCCTTTCCTCGTTGCTGAATGAGAGCAAGCCAGGGCGAAAGTCCTGGCTGGTTTTCAGAACTGCACACACAAATTAACGGCAAACTCTCCACCTCTGAAGAGCCGCAGACCATAACAAACGGTGCACCCCAGATTTTCTCAGATGGTCCTGATTCCAAACATTCTAACCACCTGCCAGGCAATAGGTCCGGGAAGGCCGGCCATGCCGCTCACGACGCTGCACCGTTTCAGCGATTCGGCTGTAAGCAAAGCACCGAGAACACACCACTTAACTGCACCTACGGTGCCCGACGCCAGGTGAATCCAAGGCGTCCTCCAGCTCCACTCGGAGGGGGGGGCAGGACTGGCTTCACCTGTCAGCTATGCTGGGTTGACGTGTCCCCCCGAATCCATATCCACCCGGAGCCATGGAATGTGGCCTTATTTAAAAATACGGCCTTTGCAGACAGGAGATTGAGGTTGCTGTGAGCTAGGCTGATGCCACGGCACTCACTCTAGCCATGGCAACAAAGTGAGACTCTATCTCAAAAAAAAAAAAAAAAAATAGGGCCTTTGCAGATAGGCTGATGTCATTCTGGATTAGCACAATCCCTAAGTCCTATGACTGGTGTCCTCATGTGAGGAGAAAAGACAGATACATAGAGAAGACGCCATGTGAGGACGGAGACAGAGGCCGGAGTGATGCGGCCGCAAGCCAAGGAATGGCAGGAGTCGCCAAAGCTGGATCCTCCGTAGCACCTCCGGAGGGAGTGCGACACCTCAACTTCAGACTTCCGGCCTCCAAAACTGTGAGGGAGTAAGTCCAGCTGTTTTAAGTCACCCAGTTTGTGGTCATCTGCGCCAGCCGCCGCAGGAAGCTCACACAGCAGAGAAGAAACTGGCCAGAGAAGGAGGAGAACTGGCCAGGATCCCTGGGCTCTCGGCAGCTGAGCCCCGCCGGACAGCCAGCCCAGCCCAGCGCCTCCCCGCACGGCTGCCCCCACCCTGGGTCCGCTTCCTCCACGACTGGCCTCTCTTCAACACAGCCCCTTCCTCACGTCCCCACGGACAAGCAGCCGATCACAACGCAAGATTTGCAAATATCCCCACCTTTGCTATCATCATAAGGAAGAAGTCCAGAGAAAAATACGCAAACCTAGGAGCGCTGGGGCGGGAACCGCAGGTCCACGGGCAGCCTGCGGCCTGCAGAGGCAGCATCTGAACTCCTGGCCCGGCCCGGCACCGGCCACCCACCTCTCAGGCCGGGGCCACGTGCCCTCCGAGCCACCTCCTACCCGCCAGCCAGGTCCCTGGCTCTTAGAGCCGTGTTTGCTTTTTCCATCAAGTAAACAAAGCAGAAGAGATGCAAACACAGCCCTGGGAAGGCGGTGGGCACATTCCTCCCGCCAGCCGCTAGTGGGGGAGTGGGGGGCCGCTGCGCGGCGAGTCCAGCTGCACCGGGATGTAATAAAATGTGTTGCTAAGATACAAGTACCAAAGAAGTTCATTAAAGGACGCTCTAACCCAAGCTGCCAGGCTCTTCCCCTTCAAAGGCTGCTTATTTGGTTCCGTCCCGTGTTCATAATTAGATCCGCGGTACGAGAGGCCGCGCGCCCCCGTTCGCGGCCACTCAGCAGAACACGTTAATAAAATAACTTCAACGAGACGCTGACTGAGGCCGGAGCGTGCCGGGGCCGTGGGACTATTTCACTTACAGGAATACATCTGAGCTCCACTCACGTGTCTAAACGAGAGAGAAACACCCGCGAAGGGCTCCAGCGGCTCTCCGGTTGTGTCTTCCTCCCACAGGAGTTCGGGTCTCACTGCAGGACCACAGAATTGCTAACCCTTGCAGCCTTAGACTGTTCTAGAACCTAGAGTCTTAGGGTCTTTGACTCTTGGGGTTCCCCATCACAGCCTCTTGGCGTCTTAGGATCTCAAGGCCGAGGGGTCTCAGCATGTCGGCGACTGACGCGCTCGGTAACTGCACTTAGCGCTCTGCACGCGGGAGCCACGCGAGATGCCCAGCGAGGACACGGAGGTGAGGGCAGAAGGAAACTGCTAGATCACAGCACCTGGCTCCTTCCTCTTCATCGTCCAGGCCCAGCCGAGGTGGGCAGTCACCCTGGCCTCGCGGACAGGGTCTGGCGTCCTCCCCTGGGCTTGCCCCTGGATAGCGCCGTCACGCGCGGCTCAGTGCAGCTGCCGCCGGCTGGCTCTCCCCGGTGGCCCGGCCTCAGCTGAACGCCTCGGCGGCCCCAGGGCACTGGAGTTTGCCATCCCTGCTAGAGTCAGGAACTCACTGTAATCAGGCACAGTCCTTGGTGAGTCTTAAGATTTCTGAAGCACAGAATCTCAGCACCAGGGTGCAGCAGCCTGACCTCCCGCCAACTGCCCATGGTGCCTCTCCTTCCCCGACGGAGCGGCGGTCTGGCAAGTGAAGGCTTCGCCCGGCTCTACCCCAGCCGGCTCTCACGGCCGGGACATCCCGCCACACGTGGAGCTGAAATCAGCCTCCGCCCAACTTCTAGCACGACGTCAGCGTTCTGCCCGAGAAAGAGCTGCCATCCCAGACGCACTCGGCATCCACACTCGGCCGCATTAGCACCGTCGACTTAAGGGCAGGGGTCAGTCACATCAGAGAGGCCCCCGCACCGTCCCATCGACTCTCTGCTCTCCTCTGGACTGCTCTACTTAGGACTGCCACCTGCCCTACACACACGCGCGCTCACACGTGCACACGCACACGCACACCTTTCCCTGCTCTGTGTTTCGCCGGAGCACCTGCCATCTACCTGGTCCGTATTTCCCGTCTTACGTTCCTCACCGATTACCCGTCCCCCGTCTGAGGCTGTGAGCACCGCAGGGGCCTCTTCTACCCACTGCTGTGTCTGTCCCCAGCACGGTGCTGGCGCGGAGCGGGCCAACAGCAGGCACGTGCCGAGCGCCACCCACAAGCCTGGTGTCATGTCCTCACCTCAGAGCAACCTCCTCTGGACACACACCAGCTGTCAAGGCCGGAGACAAACCCACAGCACGCACTGCCACCCTCTGTCCCCTCCAGTCCCGTATGCTGAACACCCTGGGCCACCAAGCACCAGCTCCCGCTCTGAGACAGCGGCCAGAGGTGGCTCCTGGGAACTTCCCCGAGATGTGCCCACGTCTGCCATTTCCCCAGCACCCGCGGCTGCGACGACCTCCAGGGTCTGACCTCGGTCCACAGTGGCGCCAGGAGCCGCTCCATCAGCCCTCCCTCCAAGCCAGGACAACCTCTTGGAGGGAGCTTTCTGCAGCGGCGGCGGTGAGGAGGGCTCAGCCCTGTGGGCAGAGGGAGCTCTGCATTCAGTGGGGCTGTCGAACTGCAGCTTAAGGAATAATTCCGGCATTTATCTGTGGAGCGTTTATTACCGCCGAGACGCATTAATCACAGACGAGAGTCGGCATCACTGATTGTAGGAAATGCTACCTGTCACTTTGTGAGCCGCATCTCACATTAAATGCTGGATCATAGTCTCTAATATGTATATATTTTTAATTGCATTTTCAAGTTCATTTACATGTGCAGATTGGCTTTCTGCCTCAATGGCATCAAAGAGAAACACCTCTCCCTCTCCTTTCTTTCTTTCTCTCTTCCCTGGGGCAAAAAGCCTCTCCCCAAATTGACTACAGCTGCACCCAGGGGCAGCCTCCAGGCTGTCCCCACGGGAGGTCCCAACACTCTCCTGTGCCACCGCTTCTTGTTACTCTCCCGCCTCCACTCACGGGGCGGAAAAGCAGCCGTTAGTCCCCCCACAATGCCCGGCCCCCACAAATCATCATCTTTCAGCTCCTTTTGTATTTGGGGGGTGACTCTCTCCTCCCAAGCCCACAATGGCCTCTGCCCCAAGCGCAGACTCCGAAAACAGAAGCACGCACCGGGGCTGGGGGGCCATGGCAGGTGCTCCTGGCTGGTTTGGACACGGAGGGTAAAGAAACCCACCTTCCCGTGAGATCTATAGCCAACCCGATTCACCACGTCTCATAAAATGGACAATTCCGGAACGCACTGCGCCCTGTCAAAGTCGTCCGTCTCTTACTTGTGCAACCCAGAAGTCAACTGCTCGGAGAATCTAACAACAGTTCTGAAAACCACCGGGGTGTCGCCCAGGTCTGCTCTTGGTGGCCCTGTGGTCCCAACACAAGGTCACCCTGGGCAGGACCCAGGAACTCTCACACACAGGCTGCCCTCCAGGCAAGCGGCTTCTGAAAGAAAACTCCAGCGAAGCGAATCTAATTGTAGAAACAAACACAACAGGCCTCTGCACAGCCCATGTGGCCGTCGGGAGACCCGAGTCTCCACTGTCTGGTTCTGCAATCTCCATGCCCCACACCCCACTGGGCCTCAGTTTCCCATGAGTGCATGAGGGGCTTGGCCCTCACATCTTGTGCTTCTAGCCATAAGCCAGCAGGCCAAGTCTGGGGACACACGCCCTCCAGTTCCACGGCTCCCAAAGTCCGGGGCCGAATCCCAGCTCTGGACACACCGGTCTAAGGAGACCAAAGGCAACTCAGAGGCCCCTGTCCTGACGGAAAGCACAGACGCCTCTCTACTTTCCACAGCAATCACGTCCCTGGGGCCCCGCCGGCGTTCTCTTTCCTGAATTACTGTTAATAAAGTAATATTGACAACAGCGCCCTCTACGCCACCTCCCGCTGCCCCCAGGACGCCCCTGCCTGAGAAGGCACTTGCACCTGTGAGACCAGGACCCCGCCAGGCCCGCTCCCCTGTCCTCCAGGCGGGGTTCAACTCGACCCTGCTCAGAGAGGTGAGAATTCCCCCTGGACGGGCTCCTTTCTGCTGCGTTTTCAGAAGACCGGTACAAGCGCAAAGCCAAAAACTAAATAAATATGTAAAGTGCGACCCATCTGCGACGGCCAGAGACGCCGCCGTTGGCAGTCAGGGTTGTAGCCCGAACGAAGCTGCATCAGCAATTTCTCCCACATGCTGGAAATCGCTACCACGAACAATAAGTAAGCGCCAAAAAAAAAAAATCTTAAGGAAGCCTATTTGTTCCTTCAGAAAACAGAGGCCATTTCAAAATGAGAAAACATCTCCACCTTTAAGCAGAAAATAATGACATCAGTAATAATAATAATAAAAGGCTGGTAGCTGCCAGACAGCGAGGGGCTCTTCCCGCAGGCCCAGGGAGGAGGATGCGCTTCGGGGTCAGCCCACCCCCAGGTGCTGCTGCGGGTGCCACACGCAGAGGCCCCCTCGCTTCCAACCCGGCGCCGGCCCCGGCAGGCAGGCTTCCAAGAGATGCAGAGACTGGGCCCAGGCCTAGAGTCCTGGAAAGTTCTTGGACTTTCTACCACAGAGTGGAAGCCACACTCATTACCATCATGGTTTCCGATTTGCTGGAGATGGTCTCGACACCCTAACTCCACTGATTTTCACCTGCACACCTGCCCTGGAATAACAGTCACACCTGACCTTCCACACTCGTGGCAGAAAGTGCTGTCATTTCCCCCCATGCACCACCCGCAGAGGGGTTCAGGCCACGAAGCTGGGAGCAAAGTGGTCTAGACCACGGCTTCTCCGCTCACCGGCTGTGTGACCACAACAAGCCACTCAACATCTCTGGGCTTCAGTCTCCTGCACAAAGCAGAAATGAGCAGCTCGCCCCCCCGGGGGCTGAGTGAGGAGCGAATGAGCCAGGCAGCACCCCACAGGCACGCGTGGCCCGGCCGTGCATCACAAGACAATGCCGAAGTCCCACTGGACGGGGACTCACGGCACGCCCAGAGCTTCACGCACCATCTCATTTAATCCTCCCACGGTGCTTTAATGCTGTTTCTTGGGCGCTCACCACGCGCCCAGCACTCTGCTGCCTGACTCGCAACGCACTGTTACCCCCATTTACAAACCCAGGCCCCGACCCTCCGACGTGGCGAGGGCTTAGACTCCCGTCTGCCCGGCGCTAAAGCCTGTAATGTAAACCTCTTTGTTACGCGCCTCTCTCAGAGACACAAGTTATTAACAGAAGCCCCTGAACGGCCCCCTGGAGGAAATCTGGGGCCAGGGCCTTGGGGCTGGGCCCCTAGACACCCCCGAAGGGGTCTCCTAACCACCCTCTCAAGGGTCTGCCCCACGTCAAGAGCCTCGGCCACCGGAGAAAGAACGTCATGTCGTGGACCAGTGGTGGCTTCCGTGGATGGAGCAGGCGGCGGCCCCGTTTGCCATCGACTCACATAGGACACCGAGCCCGTGACGCCGGTCCTGAAGAGACAAAGGCGTTGGGGGAAACTTGCTAAATCACAGGGCTGATCCTCAGAGCCGGCAGCACTAATGAGGCAGCATGGGACTCCCGAAGTTATTATCAGAGTTATCTCATTGAAAACATTCAAAGTTAATTGAAATCAACTGTACAGTTCCGACAGCAGGTGTTCTGAGATTCTAAAGTATCAAAGCGAACTCTTTGCCTGGGCTGAAGGAGGCGGCACAGGCGCGTCAACCTTTACGGGGGAACGAGCGACGTGACACCCTCACGCAGAGAAGCTCACCCCCGGTGGGGACGAGCAACAAGGCAAAGGTGCCAAGGGCGGTGCGCCGCGGGGTTTCCCGTGGTGGGGATGTAGCGACACATTCTCAGCTCACAGCACCCGTGGCTCACGCGCACGGTTCGCCACGCAGCTGAGACGCCGGCTCACACCCGTCATCTGATTCCAACTCAGCGCCCGGCTGAGGTCGGTCTTACAGCCATCCCCACCTTACGGATGGGACAGAGGGCTCAGAGGCAGCACTATCTGCCCAGGGCCACTCAGCCGGCACGCAGGGAGCTGGGACGTGAACCCCAGGGAGGTGCTGACTTTGGGGCCTCTGTCTCTCCAGCAACATCACGTTATACCCTACAAGGTGGGCGACCGGCTGCAGATGAGGCCGGGGCTGACCCAGAGGGCACCCCAGGCTAAGGGACAGGATCAGCAGTCCTCGCATCTCAAGCTGCCTCTCTCTCATCTGTCCAGCAGAGAAGACTCAGCTGCCCAGTCTGGCCCAAGTCATGGAATTATTCTGACAATCAAATAAAAAGACATCCACCAAGGGGGTGATGGGGCGGACTCACTAAAGACAGAGTGCTGCAGACGGCCAAGGCAGCGTGTGTGCAGTTTGCCTCCACGCTTCTCTACTGGCACAAATGTCACCTCCTTGGAGCTGTCCCCACACCCCTCAACAGAGCACATGGTCCCATCTGCTGCTGGGGTGAGCCTGGTGGCTAGACATCTCATGCAAATACCTCCTTGGGCCACAACAGATAGGTGACGGTGGATACACCTGTCCCCCAACTACATATGTTTGTGAGCAGAGACCAAGTGGCAGCGTTCTGAAAGTGTAAAGCTTCCCAAAATGAGACATGACTGTTACTAACATCACATCACCCCCCACTGCTCCATATCCTCAATATCTGGTAGGAATGTCTTAAATGTTTGTGGAATTAACCTGAGTTGCTCCCCAGAGATGTCCCCAATACCATGTCAAGTATGAAAGGCAGGTCTGGCAACAACATGTTTGGTGCACCTGCTCGTGTAAGAAAAAGGTGTTTATCCAGAACACATCTGACGGACAGGCCTCGGAACGGCCACGGCTCTCGTCCCCAGGATGAAGTGGGGCACCAAGAACCGGAACTTCAGTTTTACAATATTCAAATCTGCACTGTGATTTTCCCAACGAGCTTGTTCTGCTTTTATAATAAAACTTTTTAAAAGGAGAATTCTTCTTTATCTTCTAAATGTTACAGAAATAACAGAATGTTGAGTAGCATCTTCCTTAGTAAATTTTGCTTCAGTAGAATGGCGATTCTCTTCCTGACTTCAAAAACAAATCCTTCCTCGCGTTTTAACAATAAATTTTGTATGTATAATAATAACTGATTTTGTATATATTACATAGGCTTCACACATGTTTATTGGTATATGTCAACATAAATATATTTACTATTTATCATTATAAATATGGTCAACAAAATAAAATCAATAAAAACTAGAACATAAGTGGTAAATATATATGACTATAAATGCATGTTTATATATGTATGCGTACAAGCCAACTCAGCAGAGTTACCCACTGAGTCACCTTTGGGGGGCTTCCAGAGGTGTCCCCATTAATTTCTCGGCTCTAAAGAGCTCTGGGGAAGGCAGGAGGAGGGTCACCTGGAGCCCCCACCCTCAGCCTGATTCTGTCCTGATCACCCAGAGCTCTGGGTCCAGCAGCCTCTCAGACAATCCCGCACAGGCGACAAACATCTGAGCAGCTGGGGAAGCCTGGGCCTCCTTCGCTCTCCTGGCCTTCTCATCCATCCTGGGATACTGCAAGCACCTCCTGCCTTGTGACCTCAGAGCCTTCGGCCTCGGCAAGAGCCCTCCATCCCAGCGCATGCCACCTCCCTCGCTCCGGCCTCAGCTCACCCCTCTCTCTGCCCCTCTCTCCACACCCCTACGTCCCACCTGCAGGCCATTTTCCTCCCGCAGCTTGGCCGCCAGCCCCTCCTGTCCACACCCCCGGAAGCCTTGAGGACCCATCTCCCAGACAACCTCCTCCAGGAAGGCACCCTCAGTCTCCAAGGCCAGCAACGATGCTAGTGTTCCCACAGTGTGATTTTGCATAGCCCTTTTCTAGAAGTTTCTTGGAACAGTGCTCCACACTTCATTTTCTGTTGTGCCTGCGAGGGCGGGGAGCTGATCTCAGTCATCTTGGGTCCACTCACTTCAAACACACGATTTTAGAAGCCTACCATTTACTTCATGCATGCTACGGCCCAGGGACTCAACTTGGACCACGAATAAGTCATCGCTAACACTCACGCCATCCCGGCTCTGAGACTACAGGGAGAGGAGGCCGGCAGGCCCCCTACGGGAGCTTACAGTCTAGCAGGGGAAGCAGAATGAACTAACTACTGACATCAAGACAGACGATGTCAGGCATTTCCCAGGGGCAAGGAAGCGCTCAAGGTGTCCACAGCTACAAGTGCAGAAGCGAGGTACGGCCCCCAGGCTGGGACCGGGGAGGCGGGCAGGTGCACCGTGAGCATGTTCAGATTTCAAGACACTTGCTCTGGTGCAGGACAGACCAGAAGGGGCAAGGGTGGATGCAGCATTCGTAAGAGTCAAACGGTGGGGGCCGGGCGCGGTGGCTCACACCTGTAATCCTAGCTCTCTGGGAGGCCG
>VBSM01003167.1:178400-188809 GCA_008086735.1 Cheirogaleus medius
AAAAATAACAGCCCTGGGAGATATTAACATGGTATAACATTTACAGATGAGAAAACTGAGGTGTGGTAACGTTAATTAGCCCAAAGGCACCTAGCTTATACGTTGGGAGCCCTCCATCTGAACCCAGGTCTACCGGGTCCCAAAACACCAGCTCTCGATAACTCAAGGGAAGAAGAGAGAAAGGAAGGCTCTCCAGGACTCAGCACTGCCGTAGCAGAGACAGGTCAGGGCCTCGAGGAGCCTGGTGCTGTCTGCAGATCGTGGGTCTTTCTGCTGGGGGGTGTGGGCACTGCGTTGGCAGCTGCAGCGAGCATCCCTGCACCTCACCCCTGCAGCCTCTCCGGGGAGAGGAAGGAGCCGGGGGCAGGAGGGCTTCCTTCCTTCCCAGGTGGCTGACCACCCTTGGAGTCGGAAGTGGGTGTGAGCCTGGCAGGTGCCTGTGGGGGCCGTGCTTACCTCCGGGATTTTGACTTCCTCCCGGGGAAGCGAGTGATGAGACTGGCCAGGGAGACAGGGCCGCCCAGCGTGAGTGAGGTGCAGCCCCAACTGCCCGGGGTCCCTCTGTGGGCGCCACAAAGCCCAGCCCTGGGCAGCACCCGAGGACATCTCTGTCCCAAGGCCGCTGTTATTAGCAGCACCATCTTCATTAGTATTTTCACACCCATATCACGGTAGATTTCAAATCAGCCGTGCAATTCTCTTTTTGAGAGTGAGTCAATGTGCTGCACATATATGTAGCGTGCCCTTTAAAAGGAAAAAGGGTTTCTTCCTCTGGAACACACGGTGCGATAAGCCCTCACCTTTGCACCTCGAGGCCCTGTGGGGCCGTAAGAGCGGAATTGTTTCTCTGATTTTCTTTCTCACATTTGGTGATGTTTTTACGTCCAGGCTCTGGCCAAGCAGTGACCCTGACCCTGGGACCTCTTTGCAGAGTGGCAGTAAAAGTCCTTTTTCTCTGATGGCCGGTTCTTTGCTTTGTGGTCACAGCCGAAGGGCACCCGGGGAGGTAATTGCTGGGGAGCAGAGGGGGGAGGATCTGGCCTTCATTCCACCGGCATCCACAGGAATACAAAATTTAAAAATTTTTATTATTTACAAAATCAAAAAATTAATTTCTTTAAAAACAGGGCAAGGTCTCTGTTCAGGAGGCAGGCAGGGAGGGGAAGGGAGATTTGTGACCAGCCCTCCCTCTCGTCCCTTCACATCCTGCCCTGCGCTGGGATGGATAGCATCTCCCCCAAACTCACATCGTTCTCAGAACCTCAGAATCGGGCCTTACCTGGAAACAGGGTCTTCACCTGTAACCAAGTTAAGATGAGGTTGTCGTCTTGCATCAGGCTGGGCTCTAATCCAACGTGACGGTGTCCTTATGGAGAGGAGAAGAGACACAGAGACGGGGAGGACGTCAGGGGATGTCGAATGCAGAGAACTTAAGGACTGCTGGTGACGCCAGAGCCCAGGGCGGGGGGACTTAGAACAGGCACCCCCGGAGTCTTCAGAGGGAGCACGGCCCGCCGACATCTTTATTTCCAACTCTGGCCTCCAGAACTGTGAGGGAATAAATGCCTGTTGTTTAAATCCACCTGGATGTGCTTTGTCACGGCAACCCTAGGGGACTGACACGCTCCCTGTCGTCTTCCTCAGCCGAGCCTCAGCTTATCTGGAATTCCACCTCCTTCTCCAAGCCACCGTGATCAAAGTCCTAAGCCTCCTTACTTGAGGGAGAGTCGAGGCTGCACCGGTTCTTGTGTGGTCAGCACTACCCCGGCCAGCGCAGAGCCAGGCCTTGCTTGGACTCACCCCTTCCCCTCCAGCAGGCCCTGGGGACGGGAGGTGTTGTCTTCCGCCTGGATGCTCGACCGTTCTTCAATCCTGTTAGTTTCCTCCGCTGGCCTGTGTGTGCAGGCATAGACAGTCAAGTCTCATTGTTCATTTACATACTTAGCACCTATTTCTCCATAGTTCATTGAAAACTTTCAAGGACTTCTGAAAAAAATCCCTTTTATCCTCGTTTCAGTCAGCCAAATGCCGAAGCCGTGGAACGGACCGGCGTCTGCCTCCCGGTTTCGCCTGCCCACACCTCCCTGCTTCACGGCTGGGCATGCAGGGGCCTGATTAAAGAGCATTTATTAGGCACCCACTGTGCACCAGGTGCCACAATGGCATTTTAAGTTATCATCATCATCATCATCATCACTGTTATCACCTGGCTAATGTTGATTGAAGGAGGGCGTATTAAATGCCAGGCATTGTGCTAAAGGCCTCCCACATTGTCTCATTTTAATCCTTCCCAAAACCTTATGAAGTAGGTAGTATTAACCCCCCCATACAGATGAGGAAACTGAGGCCAGCATACAGTGGGCGACTTATCTAAGGAAGCACAGCTGGAAAGGAAGCGTTTCTGACCCGGAGTCTAGCCCAGGTGCAGCCTGGTTACTACCCCTCCTGCGCTGAAGCCCCGAGGGCTGCCTGCCCCTCCCCCACAGCAGGCTGGGTTTAGTCCTCCCCCTGTGGTCACGGTGATGGTGCAGTGACGGGAGATGCCCGTGGACACTGGGCTCGGAGGCTGGAGGCTGAGCTGGCAGCTCCAGTTTTAATGCCCTGCAGGGAGGACGTAGGTAAAGAATCTTGCAACTGCCATGTGGCAGTCACTCACAAGAATAGTAGTTGAGGAGTTGTGAGTTATTAATAACATGTATAATAATAAAATGAAGATCATTGTTATAACAATGAGAGGTGCCAAGAACGAGTGCTAATCGCATCAATTACTAATGTATTGGGGAGTTAGAAAATGGTCCAAGGTTTATAAATCAGGAAGAAGAAAGTCAAGCTTCTGAGAAATGTGTGAGTTTGGAGGTTCAGAATCTCTGCCCGAGAGGAGTCAGAGAAGAATTTCAAACAATTGCGTCCCCGGGAATAGTCCCCCCGGAGATAGCTACTGACACATCAGAGCTCCTAAAACAAACCCCACAAAAATCCCAAGCCACCCTGACCCCTGGATCCACGTATCCAGACTAGGATGCCACCATTTAGACACCGAGCCTGCAGCACAGCCAAGCCCCAGGGGATCCCCTCGGCTGCCTGGTACCCCAGTACCCAGCACGGTGCCTCACAGGGGTGAGGGTGCTTATCGATGTTGCCACAATTGCTTTTTTGGTAGTAGTGTCATCACAAACGAACGTCAACAAACGTCTCACCCAGCCAAGCACTGCCCGGGTGCCTCGCACCTCTTACGTGAAGGCCAATGGAGGCTCCGGTCTGCGTGCACTTGCACACGTGTGTGTATTTATTCGTATGCCTCTGTGTTCAAACTGAGGTTCGACTTGGTGCTAAATAAGCCTGCTGAAACTTGGAAAGCCGTGTAAACTGGTGGATTGTTATGATATTTCCACTTTGAAACACAGCACTATAAAAGATCCGAGTCGTGCAAGCTGACAGGTGCTTTCTTATTTGTGAACGTGAAGGTTACGGCCCCGGCCCACCCGGCCTCACAGAGATTTGAGAAAGGAACCAGAACGAGAGACGGGAGAGATGTCAGACGTGTGCCGTGGTGCTACAGAGCTCTATATCTAAGTGCCATGAATCCGACTTTCCCGTTAACCTCTGCCAGGTCTGCTGGGTCCTGGGGCTGCAGGATCCGCCCTGACCAGTCCAGGAAGCAGCAGACCTGGGTGTGTGTAGGAAGCACCCCCAGCCCCGGTCTAGATGTCCTTGCACATCACAGGGAAAGGGTGCGATGCAACCGAGAACAAGTCCCGCAGAACCTGCCTCTGTTGTTCTGCCAGTGAGAGTCCACCTGCACCTCCGCCCGCACCAGCCCCTGGCTGTAGACCCGCGTTACCCCTGCCCAGAGGCCGCTGTGCACCCAGGAAAAGCCACCTGCAGCTACTGAGTCAGGGCCCTCTTCCTGCTCTTTTTCGTTAAGGCAGTGTATGTGTGAGATGAAGCAGGATCCTAAGCTTCATCAGGGTGTCTCCGGGAGAAAGCAAAGACTGGATTTTTAACTATAACATTTAAAAGTTTAATCATCCGAGGCTTTCATAATCAGAATCTAATTCAAGTAAGCAAAATATTAGTATCCAAAAAAAGAAGAGTGAATATGTCCAAATTAATTTATTGGCCAGTTGAGGCTTCTCTTAATTGATGGGTCATGGAAAATGTCCCGGTGGCCGGAAGGTGTGTGCTTTCCTTATGGGACCTCTCGTTCACCTGGAGCCACGGAACAATGAGGGGTCAGTGCACAGATTTTAGGGCCCCCACCTACGAGGGGGTGTAGTGGTTTGAATAGTGTCTCACCACCCCCCACCCCAAATTCATGCCCTCCTGGAACCTCAGAATGTGAGTGTGTTTGGAAATAGGGTCTTTGCAGATATAATCAAGGTAAGATGAGGTCGTGCCGGAGTAGCGTGGGCCCTAAATCCAGTGACTGGTGTCTTTATAAGAAGGGGACAGGACACAGACACAAGCAGAGCGGAGACACCACGTGACGGCAGAGGCAGAAGTCGGAGTGAGGCAGCTGCGGGCCTAAGCCCACCAGAGATCCGTGGGAGCCTCTAGAACCCAGCAAGAGACCAGGAAGGACCCTCCCCCAAAGCCTTTGGGAGGAGCACAGCCCTGAGTACACCTTGATTTTGGACTTCTGGCCCCCAGAACTCACCATGGCAGCCACAAGACACTGATACAAAGTGGCCCCTTCCATGGGCTGCATGCAGCCCTGTGAGGAGACAGAGGCTCGGGCAGATTCAGAGCTGAACTCCGGCCTGGGCTACTGCTTGGATCCCCACCCTCTGCCTGGCTCCGGCTGCCCTGCTCGCTCTCCAGATCTGCTGTGCCCATCCGCAGGCTCGCGGCCAGGCTCAAAGCCCCCCTCTTCTGTGAAGCTGCCGGGCATCGATCCCCCTACACCCCCCCCAGCATTGATAGGCCAGTATGTTATCCATGTAATTGATTGACTTTTTTCTGATCCATAAATGTATCAATCAGTATATGTTCAGTGCTACCATGAGCCGAGCACCGTCCCCGGGGCTGGCAATGCAGCTGCAGACAGCGGAGCAAGTCCCTGCTGCACAGGGCTTACCTCTGGGGTGAGAAACAATCGATGTGGAAGCAGACACAAGCAGGGAGTCTTGTCTTCCCAGGGTCGTTAGCTCTGCCTCTCTGGGCCCGAGAGCAGTGGGTGCTGCTTCCTCTGCCATGCGCCACTGTCACCTGGGCCCGTTGTCTGTCTGTCCCACTAAAGAAAGCCCCCTGGGATCAAGGACAGCGTCCTATCCACACCTGTGTCCCCACGAGCTCAGCCCCAGTCCCTGCAGGGGGCGACCCCCTAACCTCGTCAGACTGGCCTGAGTCAGGGGGTGGGGAGGAGTCCTGGGTGTGGGACGTGTGTGGCACTGTCGTGGCCCTGGCATCGGCTTTTATAAATAGACGGATAAACATATGCCCAAGAAGAACATGAGGCAGATAGAATATAAACAGTTTATTTTTCCTTGTTGGGGTGACTAAAGGTGACTGAGCTGAACTATGTCACTCAGCCACCCAGAAGCATGACACAGATGTAACCAAACCATCTTTCATGTGCCCCAGGCCCCCAGCCGCACCTCACACCTGCTCTGGACTTGCTCTGTTTTGTGAATTTTCCAGGGGTGGTTTGTAAATTAGTTTACAGGTGTGTACTAAGAGGTGTCCTTGGTACACAGTAGGCATTCAATAAGTGCTGGTCCATGGTTGACTGTGTTCAGAGCCCTATTAGGGAGGAAGGAGACCAGACCCTGCCCTCTGGTGCACGGCACCTGCCCCGGCTCACCCACACCCGGTCCTCTGAGTCCTGGCCCAGATGAAGCTCCCAACATTCAAGCAAAAGGGAACCATCCCGTGTGCCCAGAGCAACAGGGGCGCCTCTCAGTTCCTTGCACACATGCATGAACACACACGCACACACACGCACATCCTGACTGTAGGCGAAATCAAATGGAGACAGACCCTGACAGTTTAATCCAAATAAACTCTCCAAGTGAGAAGAGACTGCCAAAGTCATCTTGCCCATTCTGTCATTTTAGGTTGTTCAGGGAACTTCGACCACACCTCAAGTCAGAGGCAGAAGCAGGCCTTTAACCTCAAGCCCCTCTCTTTCCCCAGGCAGAGAGCGCACCTGTGAGGCACGCGCGCCACCCCACGCTCCTGCTCCCCAGGCAGACATGAGCAATCGACCCCGCTGCTCTCCCTGCTGGAGCCTGGATGTGTCCACAGAGCTGCGTCCTTCTCAAAACGGCTTTCCAGGCAGCCACTGCCACCTGGTCAGCTTGGATTGGTCCCACTCGCCTTCTCAGGTGTCCCCACCCGCACGTCCTGCCCTCAGGAGCCTGAGTGTACACAGCGCCTGCCAGAGGCAGGGACCTGACTGGGAATGTGACCTGGCTTGGAAAAGGGGTCTTTGCAGATGTAACTAAGTTAAAGATCTCACGATGAGAGCCCCCTGGACTTAAGTCCAATACCAGGTGTTGTCGTAAGAGACACCTGGAGGCAGGGAGGGAGGAAGCCTGTGCGAAGGCCCGGACAGAGATCGGAGCGACGCAGCCATGAGCCGGGAAAGCCCTGGAGCCACCAGGAGCTGGAAAGCTGAGAAAGGACTGTCGCCCAGGGCCTTGGGGGACACAGCCCTGCTGGCACCTGGATCTCAGACCTCTGGCCTCCGGGACGTGAGAGATACATGTCTGTTGTTTCAAGCCACCCAAGTTGTGGCGATTTATTAACGGCAGCCCTAGGACGCTAGTGAATACCTGAGACAGGAATTTAGGTATTACAGTGGAATGCAGGTGTCATAGTGGAACGCAGGCATCATAGTGGAATGCAGATATTATAATGGAATCCTGATATTATGATGGAGTTCAGGCATCATAGTGGAATGCAGATATTATAATGGAATCCTGATATTATGATGGAATTCAGGCATCATAATGCAATTCAGATATTATAACGGAATGCTGATATTATAATGAAATTCAGGTATCATAATGAAATTCAGTATCCTAATGAGAACCCCAGGTGTTGGACCCCTGTCATGTGCCGGGTGCTACAGGGACGATTCACACGTGATATCTCTGATGACACCGACTAAGTGCGGCAGGTGCCACCATCACCCTGACGGCGCACGAGGGTTCACAAGCTGTGCGAGGCCAGAGGCTGGAGTCTGCGGCCGGGACTTGAGGTGCGTAGGACCGCCGACTGCCCTTCGTCTCTCGGTCTCTGAGACAGGCTGGGGTGACACAGGTCTGTTTCAGGAGGATGGGGGTCTTGCAACCCTCGAATCCCACCCCGTGAGCAGCTGTGGCTGAACCCGACGCTGGAGCCAAGCTCTGAGGTTTCTGCTCGACGTTTGAGGAGTAGCCCCAAGTACAAGACAGCATTTTAATAGGGGAATCACTTTACAGGGTCGTTGAGTTTTTTTCCCTCGACTAAAGAAGAACAGAGTGGAGACATCCTCCGAGCTATATTTAGTAGAGAGGGAGGAACTTCTGTTTATTAAAAGAAATGGGAGCAGAGATGTTTGGTAGTTCTTAAGTTATTTAAAGTCCCCGTCTTCAGCATAATATTCCCTGTGTGGTATTAACATTAGGATACGTGATAACATGCACTCGGAGAGGAGAAGAAACAATGCGGAAATCAGCCGACTTTCCACTTGCCCGAGCGGAACCGCCAGGGTGGAGAGTTTACAAGCGCAATGCAGTGTCGACAGAGCACGCAGGATGGGACGGCCCCGAGGAAACCCTGATGGAAGCATCACGAAGGGACTCTCAGGGGTGACGTGCCGCCACTTGGGACCACACCTCAAGGGCTCTCACCTGTACCTGGTCGCCAGGGACGGGGACCCTCAGGCCCAAAGCATCGATTCTAGCAGGAGGCCAGTGAGCCTGGGGACGTCCCGCCCTCGGGTGGGGCTCTCACGTGTGAAGAAATCCTTCACCATCCTTCTTGTTTAGTTGGCCGAGAAAGTCCTGTGAGGAGACAGAAAGCGTTATTATTGATACTTTACAGGGAAAAACCCTGCTGAGATGCCGGTTGCGTGACGCACGCAGAGTCTCGTTCCGAGGGAGCGAGGCGGGGGGAGCAGTGGAGCCTGGACCAGCCGGAGTCCCAGCCCGGAGAGGAGCCGAGAGCAGCAGTCCCTGACTAGTGACGGGCACGCCACCACCACGCCACACTCGGCATCAGGTCGCGAGACGTCAACACTGTGATTCTCACCAGAGCAGGGTCCCCGTAGACAAGACGTCACACGGAAGCGATGCTTTCTTAACTTGTCATCCTGTCTCTCCCGCCCCCGACCCCGGGGCAGATAGAACCGAAGCGCCTGGTGGTTCAGGCCACGTGTTGATCCCGCTGCGCTCTGCCCCGCCTGTGGGGCTGCTTCCCCTCGTGGGTGTGGGAGGGTGGACGGGGTGATCTGGAGGGTCCTGAAGAGTCTTCCCAGATCTGGAACCACCCTGAGCACCCCGTCAGCCGACGTGCCTGGGAACCGCAGTCCTCCACGCGGCAGACACGGGCCTGCACTCAGACGGTGCATGGAAGGGAGGATGCTCTCCGCTCTCACGGTCCTTCGCAAGTGACAACAATGTCACCTCCTCACTGACCCTCTCCCAGTGACCTCCGGTTTCTCTTTCCTCCCCCCTGCTTTAGTGGTTATGTTATAGATGTTTTATTAAAGGGCATCTCAACTCCTTTTTGTTACTTGGCAGGGTGTAATTCCAAAGACATGCATGAGAGCAGGGCGGGAGGGAGGCAGGGAGGCAGCAGCCTACCCTCGAGTAGCCCGAGGTCCTGTCGGATCCCGTGCAGCCTGCACGTCCTGCGCGGGGGGCGGACAGAGCCGCGAGCTGGAGTCTGGTCCGCTCAGGCCTGGGGCCCTGGCAACGGCTCTGCGTTCATGGGCATCTGTAATGGCTCTGCCGTTACCCACCTGCCAAGGGACCTCCCCCGAGCAGACACCGGTTCCCACCTGCCCGAGGTTCTACAGCACCTGGGCGGGAAGCCCCTTCGCCAGGCCCCAAGCCCAGCACCCTTTCCGCTCGGCTGTAGGAGAAAAGGTGTTTTTTTCTAGAAAGTCGGATCTGCCGCCCACATCCTGCGGATCCCCCACTTGGAAGTCAGGACATTTCAGCCACATGCAGCCCCTTCCAGCCACGCCGCAAAGCCTCTGTCGCATCGAGGATGAGTAGAAGAACGTTTCTCAGCTGGTGCACGCTGGCCCCGGCCCAGGCCCTGCGGCGAATAGCCTTGATCTTGGGCAATATCTACCGGTAGATGCTTTTTTCCTCTTCAGCCACAGACGCCTGTCCCACCAGCAAGGCGCCTGGCGGCTCCTCCTGGGTCTCCTTGACCTGGAACATTCAGAAGCAGAAGAAAACGCTCCCATCTGCCAGGCCCATGTCCCCTGGGAAAGGACGTCTGCATCTGGCCATGCTCTTCTCTTCCAGTGCGGGAAGCGGCTGTCCCGTGCTCTGCGCAGGTGGGCTGGTGCCCAAAGCCCCTG
The DNA here is from genome assembly GCA_008086735.1 of Cheirogaleus medius. Classification (NCBI taxonomy): domain Eukaryota; kingdom Metazoa; phylum Chordata; class Mammalia; order Primates; family Cheirogaleidae; genus Cheirogaleus; species Cheirogaleus medius. Next base: position 187,924 of record VBSM01003167.1, read on the forward strand.
GGGAGCGGCCGGCGTGGATTTTGGTCTGGAACATTCCCCGGAGGACTGCCCAGGTACCTCGCTGGGTTTGGACCTTACCTCGATCCCTGGAGGGAGCCGAGGCTCCTGTGACCTGCCCTCCAGGTAAGAACACCGAGGCTCAGGAGGGGAGAGGATCTGCCAAAGGTCCCGGCAGGTAGGAGATGCCGCCCAAGTACCCCCCGCCATCGGACACGGGCTGGCCCCAAGCCTGGGCGCTCCTGCCCCGCACCCACCTCGCTGGTGACTCGGTTGTACAGGGGCGAGGAAGCACGTTCCCGCTGGACCTGGATGGCAGAAGCAGTATCCCAGCTCGAGCCCGGTGCTGGGTAGAGGGGCGAGGTCACAGGCCGTGCTGGGGGGCACACTCCTTGTGGTGGTATCCTCTGCCACTCTGTCCTTCTCCCCCACTTCCTCCCAGCTTCCTGTTCCCGAAATTGCTCTTGGAGAGTCACCAGCGGTCTCCGTTCACTGACGGCCACTCCTCAGGCCTGCCCTCCCTGACCTCTCCGCAGGGATCAGGGCACCGGGCCGTCCCCAACACGCTCTGCTGTTTCTCAGGCTCCTGAGCACTGCGGTTCTCCTGCTCGGACCTGGGACCCGCGCCGTCCTGCCCTACATACGCTCCCAGGGGTGGGGTCTCAGCCGAGTTTGCAATGATGCATCTCGTGCCCAAGCCCTCAATCCCGGACACCTCCCTGCCAACTTCACATCTCTGCCTGGATGTGTACGGAGCCCCAAGGCCAGAACATCCAAAATAACTTCTTTCCCTTTTGTATTAGTTCCACTGTGACAATGTTCCATTGGCCGGTGAAAGTGCTCCACTGATGGGCGACAGACTTCCATTGACAGGTGACAGCACTCCATT
>VBSM01003167.1:198484-209829 GCA_008086735.1 Cheirogaleus medius
GTGTGGTGTGTGTGGTGTGTGTGTGGAGTGTGTGGTGTGTGGTGTGTGTGTGTGTGGTGAGGGGGAGCTCAGTGGCCCCCAAGCTTCCACCCCAGACACCCGAGGGCTTCCCGCCGCCGGCCTCTGCTCCGGGTGTAGACGGCCGGCTTCTCGGCCCCCCTTCCTTCCTCACTGGCGAAATTCTTTCACTACGGTGTTGTGTTCTCACGGTACTGGCGCGTTCAGGCAGGAAGGGTGAAGCACAACCCGGAAGCCGTCGGCGCCCTGTAAATAGTGCGGGCTGTTGACACAGCTCAAGTCCTGCAGCCCCATCTCACCCCCGAGGCCAGACCCCGTCACCTGTCCTTCTGCGATGCTGGCCCCTTGCCCACCTGGTGGCCCAGGGTCCCCTGTCCCTGAGGACCGAGATGGGTGGTGGCTGCAAAGGGGAGCTGGCCAACGCCCCCAGCCCGTATCCGAGGAGAGCCCCCGTGGCCCCAGAACTGTCTTGTGAGGTCGGCGGGGCTCCTGCCACGGCCACGTTTACACCTGGAGGGGACCCACAGGGCTTCTCCTATTCATCCTTCTAGTACAGGTGTGAACATACAGCACACAGGTCTTGAGAGTACAGTCGATGAGTTTTGACACATGCACACTCCCGTGCAACCCACACTCCGATCGAGATCTAGAAATTTCTATCACCCCACAAAGTTCCCTTCCTGACTTTACCCGCCAATGCCCCCACTCCCCACTCCCTACTCCCCACAGAGGCAACCACTGTTCTGATTGCTTTTTCTGTTTTACATTTAAAAACCTAGATCTGGCTATTTTAATTCAGGAAAATAACTGTTTGCACCACTGTTCTGATTTCTCTCCTCATAGATCAGCTTTGCGGTCCGGGAACTTCATATCAACGCAATATTGCAATATGCACTTCTTCCACGCAACATGATCACAGTTACCCATGTTGCTGTGAGAATATTTAGATCTTTTCTTAATGATGTTAAGATGTTATGACCTGCTGGATATAAAGTTCTATAGCCCTATGGGTCTGAGAGTCTGATACCAGCAGACACTTGTGAATATAAATTTGGAAGCACCTTAACACTGCATGAATTGCCGGTGGGGAGTCTCTAATTGGAGCACTCTAAGACCCCCAAAATCTAGGTATCCAGGCTGAACTTACCCTCACCAAAAATCCAGTGTGGCGAAGCCAGCCACTTACCTGGTTGTCCTAGTCTGAGACCCTCTAGGGCGTAACCCCTCCTCTTCCACGTCCAGGCGCCCCCCTGTCCCGTCCTGGGGAATCTAGCATCCTAATCTCCATGCACCCGTCCTGTCGTCCCCACGGACGGCGCCCTGGTTCTGGCCTCCCCCTCCGTCCCGCATGCTGTCAGCAGCCATGCCTGCCCACCCCCAGCCCCCACCACTGCTCCACCCACCTGAGCCGGGGTGGCCCCTGAGACCAAGGACCAAGCAGGTGTGGTTCCAGTCCAACCGTCAGCCAGAAGCGAGACCAAAGAGGCACACACAAGGGCGGGCTGTGCAGTGGGCTCACTTAGCCCACCTGAAAAATGGGAATAATACTACCTCCCCATACAACCTTGTCAAAGAAAATGATAATGTAGGGAAATTCAGCGGCACAAAAGGGCTTTTACGCAGCATCGGAAGACTTAGGTCCTATTCACTCGCTTATTCATTCATTTAAAATATGTTTGTTCAGCACTTGTAGGGGGCCTGGCCCTGTGATAGACGCCGTAGGATTCCCTAAAGAAGACAGTCCCTGACCCGAAGCTGGGACAGACACAGAAAGAAGAGACCGTGGAGGCCCAGAGGGGGGAACTGAGGACTCTGGCCTGGTGGGCAGGTGGGTGGCCAGGGAACACTCCACGAAGGTGGAGACGTCTGAGATGAGTCTTGAAGAACGTGGTTAGGAATCTCCAGGCGTGGAGAGGAGTGTGCGGTCAAGAGAACACTGGACAGGTAGAGTCAGTGGGATGGAGGGTGTTGGTGGGAGGGCAGCGGAGGAGGCAGGGAAAGAAAGAAGCTCAGGGTGTGACACTGGGACTTGTTCCCACCATGGGCAACTGAGCAGATGCAGCGTTCAGCCCGGGGAGGGGAGCAGAGCCAGCTGCTTGCAGGGCTGGGGCTCGTAAGGGTCTCTAGCTTGAATGAATGAAGGGGTCTGAGCTGCAGGGACAGGGGAGTCTTCAGCCATGGATCAGACACGGCTAACCCTAACCCTTATGGTGGGAAGGGGAGGGACTAACGTGGAGGGGAGGAGCCAGCCAGGAGGGGTGGGGCCAGACTGGAGGGGCGGGGCCATTCTGGAGAGGAGGGGCCAGCTGGGAAGGGGCAGGGTGAGAGAAGAGCACCCAGGCTGGGTGGACCTGAGCACTCCAGGGAGGCGGAGAAGCTCCAGCTGCCGAGCTTCAGCTCTCTCTGGCTCTGGCTCTGGCTCAGCCGGGCCTGGCGTGGCCAACCCACTTCCCTCCTCTGGGCCTCCCCAAGCTTCCCAAGGCTGCAGATGGGGGAGGCCTCCCACGAGGTGAACCCCAAGGGTTCTGCCAAATCTGACACTCCATGCCTGCGGGATTTTGAATCTTCATGGCTTGATTTTTTTTTCCTTTAAAGAATCCAGTTGAAAACTACAGCATGAATAATGAATACAGTTTGCAATATAATGAATCCATATTGCAAACTACAGCAATATGAGAGTCAAAACAAAACAAATCCAAAATACATAAATTCATATTTCTATCAATTACACAGCGGAGGCCACAGTATTAGAGGAGAAGTTTCTGGAAATCTAGCAGTAATCACAGAATCTCGCTCCCAAGCGCAGGTGCACACGTTCTGACACAGCGCCACGTCCCGGCAGGGTGCTCTCGGGCCATTCATTTAAGGTCTCTGAGCTTCGGTTTCCTCATCAGCAGACTGGGGGAAGGAGCAGGTGTGGAGATCCAAGGGCTGCTGCTAATCAGACTAAATGAGTGAACGCGAGAGAGCGCGTGAACCTGCCTGCACACAGGAAGAGCTAAATAAATACCAGCTGTCACAGTGCCAAAACCCTCATTCTAACCAGAGCGGCCAGCAAAGTCTGTGCCCGCGTGTCCGCTCCAGACCTCCAGCCCCGACCTCTCCACCCGTCGCGGTCTGGCTGAGAAACGGCTGTTTCCCCCAGACCATGTCTGCCTCCGGCAGGGTCGCTCCAGTTAACATCAGCAGCAGGAATGGTTTTGCAGGCTCCCTCCTAACGGTGTGGGCCTTAGAATGATCCTATCAACTAAAAGTCAGAAAACAGGTCTTACAGCAGTGATTGCGGTCAGCCCAACCTGCCAGGCTTTCTCCAGGAGTGAGACCGGGTTGTCGGGTGGCACCAAGGGGCCACAATGCATCTTGGCCTCTTGTCCCCGGATCAGGGCGATAATCTCTGCCTGCCTCACCCAGAGCACCAGGTGGATCAGACACCTTTTGACTCTTCTTCCCCCTCTGAGGTGATGGGGCTCCCTGAGTCATTTGTAAACAACTTTCCCATAACTTATCTGCCCCTTTACGATTCGGGTCCACGCCGGTCGGTACGCCGTGCACTGCCACACACCCTACCCGACTTACGACGGGAGTCCTTTGATTTTCCATAAAGGTAGTGAGTGATGCCAAGTCAGCGACGGCCAGGGAGTTCCCGTTGGGGGCATAGGGACCAAAGGACAGCAGGCTCAGCCCCCCTGGGTTGGGGAGTCGGTGGTCCCACTTCCCACTCATTAGATAAGACCCCAGAAGGACAGAAGGTCGGAGTGATAAGGGACGCCGTCCGGGTTAACTGACGGAGAACACTCTACTGTGCACAAGAGCTCACGTCCGTGCCGCAGGCAGCCTGGGCAGGAACGATCTCCTCCTCATAAACGAAGGACCCGAGGCTGACAGGTTTCGAGTGGTGTATTATGTAGTTTACCTGCCACGTCACTTGTGCCCCACTGAGGTGGGAGGGCGGCCGGGCCAAATGGAATGGACTGGGCTTTAGCCACAGACACCCACTCAGGATTCATTTGTCCGTGGACAAAGACTGTCACGAGCAACAGTGATTTCAAGGGAAGCCTCATCCCTGGTCACAAGCAAACTGTTGCTTCTTCCCTTTGCACACAGCCCACGTTCTCCCGGGGCCAACGCTTCGTTTGCTTCTTGGAAATTTGGGAGGTGGGTGGTGACATTTTCAGCTGCTATTCTCATGCATAACATTCTTAGTCACTGTGGGCAGCGCAGAAGCAGCAAAAAGCCTTCCCACCACCTGCGGCTGGCTGTTCCGACTCCACGCTGCCGTCGCGCCTACCTGCGGAAGAAAGTGACAAGCATGTGTCCCTCCTCCAGGGCCCCATGAAGACGGCGGCCGTAACAACCCCTCCCAAATTAAAGACAGGCACACGGAGGCTCCGTGACAGAGCCAACCCTGTAGTGACACCTGACCTCTTCGGAGACCCGTTATCCGGCTCCCTGCACCATCTGGAACGCTCCCAAAACCGGAAATGGCAAAGACAGGCCCCCGAGCATTCCAGACAGGTGCCCAGAACCCGCACCCTGAGGTTCATGCCTAAAACTCACGGAGAGCCCCTGCTCCAAGGTATTTATTTCTATTTCAGAAACAACTTAGCCCTGATCGTCTCACATACACAAATTAAAAGCAACAAATCCCTGATATGTCGGCTCTGCACACCTGCTGTGCAAGACGACAGCATCAAGTGGCAGTTACTGCAGATGAATCTGAAGGAACCTTCCAAGCCCAGCATCCCAGATTTTCACAATCCTCAGCATAGATCATTATAAAAGAAACTTACGTAGTGGATATAGTTTCACACATCTTTGCTCAGCACCAAGCAAACCAAAGGTGTCCACAGATATTATTTTGATTTCAGGAGCTAATCAGCCCCGTCATCTTGGTTCTCCCTGCTCTCTCTCCTTCCGCGTGTTCAGTGGGGCCGCGCGGTTCCGGGAAGGGAGCCCTGGACTCAGGGGCCAAATGTGCTGTGCGAGGTGTGACTTTGGGTGTGGCGCCGAGCTGCTCTGGGTCTGTCTTCTCTCCGGTGACATCGAGAGCCACTCATGCACCATTTATGGAGCAACCTCTGCGAGCCGGAGCCATCCCTGGACCCGAGGACGTGGTGAGAAACAGGACAGCCGTGCCGTCTGTCCGTCGGGCTTCTGTCTCTGCGAGAGAAAGACAGACAGAGATGGCTTGGCAAGCAAGTCAGTGGGACAGTTTTGGATAAGGACGAGTGTGGTGAAGGATGGGAAGCAGGTCAGCTGGACGGAGGGACCAGCGGGGCAGCAGGGCCATGGGACTTTGCGCTTGAGGGGGGCAAGGCCACCTGGAACTGTCAGAACGATCAGAAGGTGCTGACCGCGGGGCTGCTGGGGAGCCACATGCCAGGCAAGGAGTGAGCCTGGGATTTGAGGAAGAGGAGGGAGGTGAGTGTGGCCCTCTCCTCATCCCTCCGCCCCCCCTCCATCCCCCGGCCCAAAGAAGCCCACTGGCCAGAAGCCCCGGGGTCCGGAGCCTCCAGGGTGATGGCTCTGGCAGCTCCATGGTGTTATCAAGGGCCCAGGCTCTTTTCTGTTCTTTGCTCTGCCATCCAATGCATCATTCATTCATTCATTCATTCCCTAAACGTATATTAAGCCCCTGCTGGGGATACATCAGTGAGCACAGCAGACCAATTGCTCCATCATGGAAATGTCACTCCTGCGAGGAGAGCTATAGGACAGACAAGTAAACAGTACATGGAGTGTCAGGCATGGGCCGTGCTGTGGCGAAACTCAAGGTATGCAGGGCGTTAACGTGATGGGAAAGGCGGGCTTTTGTGTAGAGTGGTCGGGTGGTCTCCTGGGCGTGGGGACACTGGGGCAGACACCTGTGGGAGCTGGAGCTGGGTGGGTGGCTGGGGAGGAACAATCCAGTTGCCAGGATCCCCGGGGGCGGGGGGCTGTGGGGAGGGTGTGCTGGGCTGCTGGAACACGGGAATGGCGGGGGAGGGGACAGGAGGCCGGAGAGGAGGTGGGGCCCGTCTTGCAAAGGTGTGTGGTTGATTTGGGTTTTAGGGGAGCAGCTCTGACGGGCCTCGGGTGACAGTGGGCTCCAGCAGCTCTCCAGGGAAGAAAGGGACCGTCCCTCTTCCTCTCTAGGAGTGTCTTAGGCTGCTCGGGCTGCTTTAGCAAAATACCACGGTCCGGGTGGCTTAAACAACAGGCACTTACTCCTCACGGTTCTGGAGGCCGGGAGACTGGGACCAAGGTGCAGCGTGGGCAGGCTGCGGTGCCGGCCTCGTCCAGGCTGGCACACGGCCACCTTCTCGCTGCTTCCTTGCGTGGGGGAGGGGACTCTGTCTCTCTTCTTCTCTAAGGACACTAATCCCATCCACCCTCATGACCTCCTCTGACCCAGTCACCTCCCAAAGGTCCCCCCTTAATGCCATCATATTGGGGGTTAGGGCTTCAACAGAGGGATTTTGGGGGACACAAACATTTAGTCTGTAACTGGGAGACTTTTCCCAGCCCCTCTCCCACCCCGAGCAAACTTCCGCTTGTGCCTCGTTGGCCGGAACTGGCTCCTGCCTGGCCCTTCCTGGACCAGCCATTCACAAAGCAGAGGGGATGACTTTGACTGGTTAAGGTCACCTGGGGTGAAGCAGGTCGGCCCTGAGGTCCCCTTCAGTGAAGCTGGGGAGGTCGGCAAGGGCAGGAGTCTGGGCTTTATTCCAACGGAAACGGGAGCCATTGGAAGGGTCTGTGGACTTTTCTCAGCTGTACGTTTGTTTTCTGTTCCAGTAATTTCTGCTCTCACTCATGTTATTTCCTTCCTTCTACCTTCTTTGAGTTGATTCTGCTTTTCTTATTCTAACTTCCTGTGGTGGACACTTAATCATTGATTTTCAACCTTCCTTTCTCCTAAAATGTGCATTTAAGGCTATAAATTCCCCTCTAACTACCACTCTGTCTCCATTCCATAAATTTTGACGTGTTGTATATTCATTATACTGTTCAGTTAAAAAGGTCTTATAATTTCCACTGGGAGTTCTTTTTTGATCCATGGGCAATTTTTTTAAGGAAGTATATTGCTTTATTTCCAAACATTTGGGGATTCTGAAATTATCTTTTTTGTTACTGATTTCTAGCTTAATTCTATTATACTATGGCCAGAGAACATATTGTATATGATTACAACCCTTTGCAATTTGCTGAGACTTGCTCTACAGTCCAGCACGTGGTCACTTGAGCAGAACGTGAATTTTGCAGTTACTGGGTGCAATGTTCTGTATGTTAATTGGGTCACGTTTGTTAATTGGGTTGTTCAGATCTATCTTGTTATTCATTTTTTGTCTGCTCCTTAAATGTTACAAGCTATTAAGAGAGGTGTGTTATAGTTTCCCACCTTGACTGTGGATTTGTCTTTCCCTGTATTTCGATTGGTCTTTGCTTCATATGTTTTGAAGGTATATTAGAGTTATTATATCTCCCTGGTGGTTGACCCTTTGTCATTGTGAAATCTCTCTATCTCTACTAATATTTTTGGCCTTCAAGTCCACCTTGCCAAAAGATAACAAGTGCTAGTGAAGTCGTAGGGAAAAGAGAATGCTTGCACTGTTTTGTTATGAATGTAAGTCAGTACCGCCACCATGGAAAACAACATGGAGGTTCCCCAAAAATTAAAAATAGAAATACCATATGATCAAGCAATGCCACTACTGGGTATATATCCAAATAGTATGAAATCAGTATGTCGAAGAGATATCTGCATTCCCATAGTTATTGCAGCACTATTCACAATAGCTAAGATACGGACTCAACCTAAGTGTCCATCCTCACATGAATGGATAAGGAAAATGTAGTGTATACATACAATGTTGTACTGTTCAGCCTTAAAAAAGCAGGAAATCCTGTCATTTGTGACAACATGGATGAACCTGGAGGGTTTTATGTTAAGTGAAAGAAGCCAGGCACAGAAAGACAAATATTGTATGATTTCACTTATATGTGGAATCTAAAATAGTCAACCTCACAGGAACAGAGAGTAAATGGTTACCAGAGTGGTCACCTCCTTTTAGCAGAGGCTGGGGGTGGGAGCACCAGGGAGATGTTGACCAAAGGACACAAAACTTCAATCAGGAAGGAGGAATAAGTTCAAGAGGTCTATGGAACATCATGGTGACTACAGTTAGTAACAATACACGGTACACTTGAAAACTGCTGAGAGTGAGTTTCGTGTTCTCATGACAGAAAATGATAAGTATGTGAGGCGATACTGCCTGCCAGCTTGATTTAGCCATTCCACAGTGCAACAAATATCAAAACGTCATGTACATCATAATATATAATTTTGGTCAATTTGAAAAAACTTTTAAAGGTCTAATTTGTCTGTTATTAATTAGTATAGCTACACTAACTTTCTTTTGCATGGTATATCTTCTTCCATCATTTACTTTCAACTTTCTTTTAAACTATGTCTTTATTTTTATTTTTCTCAACTTTTTGCTTTGAAAAAATGTCAAGTGCACATAAACGCTAATATAATGAACTCTCCTATAACCGCCAACTATATTTACCAATTTTAGCATTTTCCCACATTTGTTTTACTTGTCTCTTAATATGTATATTTTTTTCTGAAACATCTGAGGATTGGTTATAGATGTCAAGAAATGTCACTCCTAAATGCTTCAGCCTGCGTCTTCTATGAACAAGGGCATTCTCCTACATCCCACAGCACAGGTATCACTGATTTGACATTAATATGATTCTATTAACCAATACACAGTCCATAGTAATAGTTCCCCTGTTTTCCCCAAAAATGTCCTTTTTTGCTGTAAATCTAGGACCCAGTTCAGGATCACTCCTTGTAATTGCCATGTCCTTTTAGTCTCTTGATGTGTAGAATGGCTCCCTGAACTTTTTCAGTCTTTCATAACATTAATATTTTTAAGAGTCCAGACAAGTTGTTTTGCAGAATACATCTCAATTTGGATTTTTCTGATTGTTCCTCATGATTTAAAAAAAAATTTTTTTTCGTAAGAATATACGTAGAATATCGCGTTCAGTGATCACACCAGGTAGCACAAGACGTCCGTTTGTCTGGTCACCAATGGAACTCGAATTACACACACACTTGAGCTTTTGACATCTCCACATGTCCGTAAGTTCTTTCCTGCGTTTTCCGTTCTCTTTTTCTCCCTGTGCTTCACCCTGGAGATTCCATACACACATGTCTTCCAGTTCACTGATTCTCTCTTCAGCTATGAATGGTATGTTGTGGGGCCCATCTGTTGAGTTCTTAATTTTAGTTATGGAATTTTTCAATTCCAGGCTTTTCATTTGATTCGTTTTTATAAATTCCTGTTCTATGGTAAAATTTTTCACTGATACCTATATTCTTAAACATATGAATCGCTTATTTTAATTTTCACATCTGATTATTTCAGGAAAGGATGAAGCTTCTGGCCAGTCATGAATTTACCACGGATGTGATGGATCTTCTTGAAATAAAAGTGCATTCGTGTTACATGTACTATTTCACGAGCTGCTTTTTCACTTAATGGATTGTAGACATATTTTCACGTCAAAACAATTGTTTTATATAGTGATTTTTAGTGGCTGAAGAATGTTTCAGTACGTGGATGTGTCTTAATTTATTTCATCACAGAGTTGCTTTTCTAAAACTCAAGCCCGGCCACACAATAATCTAACTCCGTTCAAGGGCCTCACATTGGACAAAGCCCAGAGTTACTGTCTAGAATTTGTTTTTCACGGTCAGATCCCAAATAATTGTTCCTGTTTCGTCTCCTCCTGGCCCCTTCCCACTCGTCCCTCAGGCTCTGTACGGTAGCTGGCGCCGCTGGTCCGTGTTCCTAACCGCTGTGCTGGTTACCATGACATCAGCGGCTGTGTCTGGGAACCCCCAGGTCTCAGCGTCTCAGCACGACAGAGATGGAGCCCTCGCTTCCGCTCACAGTAAGGCCCGTCTGTGGTGGGGTAGGGAGGGGAGTTCTGCTCCAGGCAGCCACTCGGGGACCTGGCTGACCTTGAACAAGGTCCCCTCGGGCACCACGTCCAGCCAGCAGATGGGGAAGGAGTGTGGGAGGACATCACAGAGGGTTCCTGGCCAGGCACAGAGGTGGGGCCTGTCCCATCCCAGGTCTCACCGCTGTGCCCAGGCCCGGGTCATCTGGACCTGGATCTCTGGGGCAAACTGGACCAGAGAGAAGACAGAGCAAGTGGAGGGGCGGTGACACCCCCAGGGCCTCAGGGTCCCTGTGACTGCCCCCCCACAGCCCCTCCTGAAGGCCCCCCCCGCCCCACTCCTCAGAGTCCTGCCCACTCTCTGCTGTTCCTCAGGCCAGATGCCTAGACCCCCCCACCACCGCCGTGGACACTTCCCCGTCTCACCACGACCACCCCCTCTACCTGCCGGATCTCACACCCGCCCTACAGCTCTCCGGGCCAGGACCGGGGGCGCCCACCCTGCCTTGCACCACGACCCAAGAGAGCACAGCCTCAGACGGTGCCGCTCTGGCTCGCCCTGGGCCTTGGCCCAGCCCCTGCCTGCTCCCACTCGGCCTCACAGAGGCCCCCAAGGACCCCACAGCGCCTCGCCTGAGCCGGCTTTCCAAAAGGCCAATGTGATGTGACCAAGTTCTCACTGTCTTTAAAACCCATCCGTGCTTTTCTGCTGGTTTGGGCAGAGGCCACACTCCCCTGCCCAGTGTGCCCTGCCTGCTTCTCCAACCTCCCAGGTGAGCCCCGGGCCCAGGCACACCGGCCCTCTTCTGCCTTCCGGGCCCCTCCCTGACCAGACCCTTGATGCCCTCCTGACGGCTGGCCTTTCCCCCAGCTAGGCCGGGCTCCCTGCCCAGTGTCTCCCCATCTGTGCCTCCCCCACCCCACCCCCCCCGACAGAGGGTTTTGTGCAGGGGGTTTTTGCATCACTTGCTGTTTGATCACAGCGACCTGACATCGCTGCGCCTGGTCCCTAGCACCTCGGGGAGCACCTGGCGTGTTATCCCGTGGAAGGCAGAAAGGATGGAGCTTAGGAAAGGAAGAGGGGAAGGGAGGGGGCCACAACAGCAAGTAGAGCAGGGGAGGGGACAGGAGGGGAGGGGAGGGGAAGGGAGAAGAGGGGGCAGGAGAGGAGAGCAGACTTCCCAAAGGCTCCCCACCCCTCACCGTGGTGTGCAGAGCCAGCCCGTGCATGGGGCGGTGGCCTCCCCTCCAGCTCCGAGTCGGCCTATCCACACCCGCCCCGGGGAAGGCGCCCTTTGGCAGGATGTGGGGACAGGTGGCAGCGGCAGCTGCACAGGGCTCTCCTTGGCTGCGTCTCACAGTCGGGG
>VBSM01003167.1:213629-224256 GCA_008086735.1 Cheirogaleus medius
GATGGACCACAGGGACAGTGTGTGGACAAAGGGCTGGACTACAGGGACACTAATGGTGGTTAATTAGCTTGCAGTTGGTACCAGGCTCCGGCAGGTCAGCTAAGGGCGCGGTCCCCTCACTCCTGATGTCTGAGACGCCGCAGAAGCCACCTGGGCTTGGCGTTGGGCCCCAGTCATGGGAAGGCAGAGGGTGCTGAGCCCGAGACTGAGGGGATCGTCTCATTCAAGTGGTGTCCTGCACAGCCGGGAGCCCTTGCGAGTCCCCTCCCTCGGCCTCAGTGTCTGTCCACTATGACATCATCCTTGGACGAGTCGCACGGGAGGGTCTCCCAGGTCAGCTCTCCGTGGCGCCGGCTCGCCTTGGACCTGGCGAGGTTGCTGTGTGCTCGGCTCCAGCTGCATGCGGAGCCCGACGGGCTTAATTTGTCTCCCCCACGTGAGTGGGTGCTAGCAGTCGCTGCGCCCCGACTTCCTGCCGAGGACGGAGCAGGATGGGGCTGCCCGAGAAGCAGCTCCGCTGGCCCCGTCCCAGGTGCAGACGGAGGCAGGAGGCAGGGAGGGAGCCTCTGTCACCCGAGCCATCAGTCTGCCCTGTCAGCTCCAGAGCTATTCTCCCTTCACGTCTCACTCAAGCCACTTTGAGGCCACACTCGGGGACTGTGGTCAGTCCATCCCAGGGGCCCGCTTCTCCAGGAGCAGAGAAGGCAGAGAGAGCACAGGACAGGACTCGGTCCCATCAAGGCGGGAGGTGTGAGGACCAGCCCTGAGAGGCCACAGGCCAGCGGAAAGGCCCCTGGCTTAGAAGCACCAGTCCAGCCCTGCCTTGGACCGGCAGGGGGACTTTGGGTTAGCCACGCAACGCCGCCAAGTCTCAGTTTCCCCGCGTGAACAATGGCAGTGGTAATCCAAAGTGGGGCTGGGAAACGGGGTGAAGCTGAGCAGTGTGGGGGGCTTTTGGGGGTGGGGCAGGACCGTCCAGCCCCCAAGCCCACTCGCCGTACTCCCGGATCTGGGATGGGGGGTGCCCAAGTTCCTGGTTCCCTGCTGGCACGGAGATCGGGATGGAGCGAGGCTCAGAGTCCTGTGCTTGTGCGTGTGACCGTGTGAGGTGCCGTGTCACAATCGTGCCATAGGGCTGCACCCCAGACCTCTGCACGAAGAACCTCCCAGGGGTGAGATTGGACACCTGTCATGTCGGGGCAGGTGGGGCTGTCTGTAGCAGGAGAGGCGTCCACAGGTGTCAGACTTCCATAAACACGGCCCCCAACCAGGCTTTCGGTAAAGTAGGTGAAGCCACCCTCGAGGTTGTCCCCATGTGCCCGTCACCCCAGCAGCCACTGCTGGCCTCTCCATTTCTACACGGTATTTAGAAATGCCACAGCACGTATGTCCCCAAATCCACATCCAGAAGCTGCGAGGGACCTGACTCCATCATCCCTGGAACTCCCACGAATGGCTGGTGTGCGCAGAAAGCAATTCGACCACTTTGGAAAACTGTTTGGAAACATCTGCTCACGCTGAACGCATGTCTGCTCCCCGACCTAGCCGTTCCGCTCTGGGTGTTCGCATCAGGAGGAGTGGGGCGCAGGCCTGTAGAGACGGGCACCAGTATGTTCGTCCCGGCTTTGTCCACGAGAGCCAGAGAAGGAGACGGTCTACATGCCTATCAACAGGGTAAAGGATAAATAAGGTGCGATATATTTGTATCATGGAACATCACGCAGAAAAGGAAAACAATGATCAACTGCCGCGTGCAGGAAACTGGATGACTCTCACAGACGCTACCTTGAGTGGGAGCAGCCAGCCCCAGAGAGCATAGACTACACGGTCCCACCTGTGGAAAGCACAGAACAGGCCAGACCAGCACGTGGTTAGGTCCCGCTGTGGGGAGGGCAGTTGGTGGGACCCAGAGGAACAATCTTTCTGGGGGCTGGAAACGTTCTGCATCTGAAGCTGATGGTGGCAGGTGGGCGGACACACAGGTAAAAAGTCATTAACACGTAAACTTAAGATCGAGGCATTTTATGCACTTTATAGCATGTACGTCACACCTCAATTTTAAGAACTTTGGTGACTTCCTGTAGCCGACAGGGGCAAGTCCAAACTCTGCCACAGGTTCACCACACCTGGCCTTCCACGGCCAGCCTTTGCCCCGGTTCCACCTCGAAAAGAATGAAAAGAATCAATCTCTCCTTTCTTTCCCTCTTTCTCTCTCCCTCTTTCTTCTCTGTTTTCCCTTCTCTCTCTCTCCCCCCCTCCAGCTCTCATACATGCACATGTGCGCACACACACATGTGCATACATGCACACACGCACGCATGCACAAACACACACGCACACATGCACAAACACACACGCACACACACGCACACATGCACAAACACACACACACACACGCACCACACCGGCCATCTTCTTGATCGCTGTCTGGCTTTATCTCGTAGCCACTCCAGGAAGTAGACATTGTTACGACCACTTGACAGACGAAGAAACAAGAGCCTCGGAGAAACATGCGACTCACAAAGCCCCTAAGGGCTTGAGGTAGGGTCCTCACCCAGCCCAGCAAGTAGGTGCTGAGCACACGCGGGTGTAGCCATGCAGAACGTGGTGCACGCCCACCCCTGTCTTCAGAGCTTCCGGTCTGCAGGGAGGCGAATCACCGGGTGGAAAATGTTCACGTGTGGAGGGCGCATGAGCCCTGCAACGGTCCCTGCTCTACCGCTGGACAGATTACCTAAACACTCCAAGCCTCCATGTATTACCTGTGAGCTGGTGCTGACCCCTGCACCTCCCTGCCGGTGGCAGAGGAGACGGGTGCTGGCGGCCTGACTGCCCGTCTTTCTGATGGTGGAACATCCTTCCCACCTGGCAACTCGCCAAGGCTGTGAGCAGAGGCCACCTCCTCTATGAAGACCTCCCCAGGTGTGCCTCCTTTCTACACCCTAATCATCATCTTCATCATCATAACAGCAATAATGTCAAAACAGATAGCTATCGAATTTCAAGAACGTGCTACATGCCAAGGACTACGCAAAGTGCTTTACATAGTTTGCCCGTTTAATTCCCGTGACAACCCTGTGAGGTAGCACGTGTTACTGTCTCTACTTTCTAAACTGAGGCTCGGAGCAGTTAACGGCCGGCCCAAGGTCACACCTCTTGCGATCAGCGGAGATTCAGCCAGGTCTGTGCGTTCCTAGGACACAGAGTCCCTGTACTTCCTTGAGTCTGAAACAATCTCACATGCGTGTAGCAGGTTATTTAATCGTACCAACTAACATTTGCATGACATTTTACTACTTGCAAGGCACACTCTTCATTCTACAGATGAGAAAACTGAGCTTTGTTATTTTTTTCCTGTAACGAATAATCGTGGAACCCCCACAGATGCCCGGGATGTGGCAGCATCAGCTGACGGTTAATGGAGAGCCGGGTGCCAGCCTCAAACCCACACGCATCGCTGGCGACGGTGCCGGGAAGGAGACCAGGCAGGAGAGAGCACGCGCACCGGCAGGGCTGGGGGCTGCGGGCCGGGGAAGGGCCCTGGGAGGAGCAGCGTTTAAGAGAGGAGCGTCTGGAGGAAGGGCGTGCTGGGGGAGGGCACAGCAAGTGCAAAGGCCAAGGGAGGGGACAGCGTGTCGTGCCTGCGGGAGGACAGACGTGCAGCGCCCCAGTGGTGTAGGTGAGCTCAGGAGCCAGCCAGGAGCGGGATCGAGGCTCCAGGGCTGCGGCGGGAGCTGGGGCTTTGTCCTAAGCCAGTGTGGAGGTCACAGAGGGTTTAAGCAGGAAGGTGACATGATTATATCCATGCTTCAAAGAGGAGCCCAGAAGGGGACAACCAGAGCCCGGGAGGCAGAGCAGAGGCCCAGGCAAGAGACGATGGCAGCTGGGACAAAGACGGAAGCAGGGCCGGGAAGAGGTGAAGGGAGTCGGGAGCCGGGTGGAGACGGAGCTGCAGGACACGGTGGGTCATACTCCAGGGACGAGGGAGAGACGGCCCCCTGGGGTTTGTGCTTCTGGATGGATGGTGGCACCGGTTAAGATGATGGGAAGGCAGGCACCAGACGGCACCGGGAGCCAGCGAGGGAGGAGGGGAAACGGGCCCTGCTCCGCAGCTCCTGCGCTGGGTGGCCCTGTCCCCAGCCTGGCCTACGGCCCTGAGGCCCTGCAGTCGGTCCTCGGGTTCACCCCCCTCGCTCCGCCAGGCCTTCCCAGGCCGCACCAGCTGGACCTCCCTGGGAGCACTCACTCTGTCACAGGTCTGGTTTCATCTTCTTCACAGCAGGGACCAACAGCTGTGTTTGTCTTGTTCTGCGGTCCCCACCAGGCCATGGGCCGTGCCAGTCTGTGGCCTGTTGGGAACCAGGCTGCACAGCAGGAGGTGAGCGGCGGGTGAGCAAGCCAAGCTTGGGCTGTATTCACAGCCGCTCCCCAGCGCTCGCATCCCCGCCTGAGCTCCGCCTCCCGTCAGATCAGCAAGGCATTAGACTCTCGTAAGAGTGCGAACCCTACTGTAAACTGCGCACTCAAGGGGTCTACGTTGTGGCTCCTTATGACAACCTAATGCCTGGTGATCCGAGGTGGAGCTGAGGCGGTGATGCCAGGGCTGGGGAGCGGCTGCAAATACAGATCATTAGAGAGAGATTTGGCTGCACAATATAACGCAATGCACTTGAATCATCCCGAAACCATCTCCTACCCCGGTCCATGGGAAAACTGCCTTCCGTGAAACCGGTCCCTGGTGGCAAAAACGTTGGGGACCGCTGATGCAGTTCATCCAAGTATTTATTTTCTCTCCCCAGTTGGAATGTTGCCCACCTGAAGGCACGTCCAGTTCTGAGAGCTTGGTCCTCCTGTGCCTAAAATAGGACCTGACACGTGGTAGGTGCCCAACACGGTTAACCGATTCACCGGCTCGACCGTCTGTTCTGAGCAAACAGAGGGAACTGTGTCCAGCTCCCGGTGTGAGGCAAAACTGCGTTCCGTTGGAGGTTAAAGATCCTGGCTCTGGGGCCGGGCATGAGTTCCAATCCAGACCCTAGCTGTATAACTTTGGACAAGTCTCCTAACCTCTCTGAGCCTGAGTGCATCACGAAGTCCCTCTCGCGAGGTTGTGTAGGAGCAAATGAAATAATGCTTGCCAACAGCCCATCCCTGCCCGCACGTAGTTAGACCTTACACGATAGAGCTAAGAAAATAAATAGAAATACCCAGAGCCACACTTCCTAAAAGTTCAAAAATTATGTCTTGCTCTTTATTCTCTATAATTGTCACATAGAGAATTTAGAAATTATTAGTCACATTGGCACCAATCTCCCTTTCCAGCCCACTGGCACCGTCAAAAGGGCGCAGCGGCATGCAGAGAGCTGGGAATGGCTTCGGGCTGAGCGACAGAGCCGCACACCCGGCTCACAGGTGCCGTGCGCTGCTCCCTCCTGCAGCGGTGACTCAGCCAGGCAGGAGGAAGGGCTGCAAACACTTCTCCCAGAAAGGATGATCGTCTTTGTTCTAAGGACTGACTCACTTGCCCACCGCGTTTGCCTCTGTGATGCTTAGCAGCAGCTTTGCAAAGAATCAGAGAGGGGAGAAAGTGACAGCCCTCCTTGGCTCCCCCAGTGGGCTGTTTGGCAGGAGTAACCCATTTCTCCACCCTTCCCCGCACCCAACCCCCTCGTAGGGGACGGTGCTGCTCCTCCTTTCGAGAGGTACAATCTCTTTGCCACCCCGTCTCAGAGCTGGGCAGGTGTTGTGACTTGTTTTGGCGAGCAGAATGTGGAAGAAGTGACTGTGTGTGTGTGTGTGTGTGTGTGTGTGTGTTCATTCCAAGCCAGCTGGAACCCTGTTGCCTCCATGGGAACAAGCCCGGCTAGCCATGAGATGGACGTCATTGTTCACTCCGAGGCTCAGAGACGTCATGGGACCTGTCCAAAGTCACACAGCTGGGGAATGAGACAGCCCACGGAGCAGGCTGAGTCAGCCCATTTGTCCCCGTCTAGGCCCCAAGGACGTGGAAGAGACCAGGCAAGATCGGCACAGCTGCCTGCTCAACCTGCAGCTGACCGCAGACCCATGAGGGTCTTTGTGCGATTGCTTTATAAACCCTGTGAGTTTGATATTTTTGTGTGTTTTCACGATGGTGAATATTGGCTTTTTGTTTCCATGTTTAAGACTTCTTAGAGTGTTTCCTGGAGGGCCAGTCTAGCGGAGATGAATTCTCTCAGCATTTGCTTGTCTGGGAAAGACTTTATTTCTCCTTCATTTGTGAAGCTTAGTCTGGTAGGATATAAAATTCTTGGCTGACAGTTTTTTCTTTCAGCACTTTGAAAACGTCATCCCATTCTTCTCTGGCCTGTAAGTTTCTGCTGAGTGGTCTGCTGTTAGTCTTATGGGGTTCCCTTTATAGGTGATTAGATGCTCTTTTCTTGCTGATTTTAAAATTCTCTTGACTTTAATCATTCTGATTATACTATGCTGTGGCGAAGTCCTTTTTGCAATGTATTTGCCTGGGGGTCACTGGGCCTCTTGTGTCTGAATGTCTAACTGATAAATCCTAAGTTTGGTCACTTTATGTAGTCCCAGACATCTCCAAGCCTTTGCTCATTCTTTTATATTCTTTTTTCCTTATTTTTTGTCTGACTGGATTGTTTCGAAAGATCTGTTTTCCAGTTCTGAGATTCTTCTTTCTGCTTGGTCTAGTCTATTCTTGGAGCTTTCAAATGTGTTTTGTATTTCCTTCAATGAATTTTTCAGCTCTGGAATTTCTATCTGGGTTTTTTTTTTTAAAAAAATGATATATATCTCCTTGGTAAATTTCTCATTCATACCCTGAATTGGTTTTCTGATTTATTAGTATTGATTTTCAGATTTCCCTTCCATCTCATTGAGCTTTCTTTAGAATCAATACTTGGAATGATTTATCTGGCATCACGAGGAACTCTTTTTGAATAGGATCCATTGCTGGACACTGTCGAGGTCCTTTGGTAGTGTCATATTTCCTTGCTTTTCCATGTTTCCTGTGTCCTTCTCTCGATACCTGTGCATCTGATGTAGCACTTATTTGTTCTGATTTTTGAAATTGCTTTCAAAGTGGAGACATTTTCCCTAAAGGTGTATATATGTTGTTGGTTGAGCGGGACACTCTGGTTTTGATTTTGGTGCCTGCAGTACTGTAATCTTTCTATGATTTCTTAGGCAGCACCCAGGGTCAGTGGTGTCTGTGATTACCTTGGTGGCTTAGGGAACAGTTATTACTTGAGGCAGTGGCGAAGCTTTTCTGGGGACTTGAGCAGCAGCCGAGCCGGTCTCTGGGCCCCAGTGGTGGAAGCAGAGGGCTGATTTCAGGCCCCAACGCGGCTTATGCTGGCAGTGGTGTGAGTGTGTCCTGGGGGGCCCACTCTTGGGCCTGCAGGTGGCTTGCTAGGAACCTAGCAGTTGGAGCATAGGGCCAAGTACACGGGCTGGTTCTCAGGCTCCTGAGCAGCTGCTATGACGTGGGAGGTGGCAGTAGCAGTGGTAAAGTCACCCACTAGGACCCAGGTGGTCTGTGCTGGTGTGACAGGTAGCTACAATGGGCTAGGGAGGCTAGTCCCTAGGCCCACAGCTACTTATAACAGGGTGGTGGGGACTGTCCTCGGTGTGCTTAGGAGAGTGTGGTGTCCCCTGTCCCTTCTCAGCCAGCTGGCAGCTGCAGTCCAGTCACCTTGCACACAGCCTGAGGGCGGGGCACGGTCCAGTGTTAAACTCTCAATCCGGTGCTGGCTGTGGACTTGCAGTCGGAGGGTGCAGGGCCCTCCCGGGCCAGTGGCATGAGTGAGAGAGTGTGGCAGTGCCGTCCACGAGCGTCTCAGTCTCACTGGACCCCACGGCAGGGCGATGGCAATTACCCCAGGTGCATACAGGTGAGCTTGGGCTTCCCTGGGTAGGTTGCTAACCAGCTTCAAACTCCCAAAATGTCCCCTTGGGCCTGTGACCAGAGAGGGTGGGGCCTCTTCCTGGCAAACGTTGTGGGCAAGATGCTGGGTGGAGCGCCACCTGTTTACAACCGGGTCCCACAGAGGCCCGTAGCAGGGCAGTGGAAACTGTCCCAGGTGTGTGTAGGACGGTTCGGGCTCCCCTGTCCCTCCTCAGCTGGGCGGGGATGCGGCTGTGTCAGCCCAAGGGCAGGGCGCTCCCCAGCTTCAAACTCCCAAAATGGAGCCCGGGGCCCGTGACCAGAGAGGGCGGGGCCCTTCTCGGGCAGGTGCCCTGGCGGGACCCTGGGGGGTGAAGTTCGCTAGAGACCTAGTCTGACAGCAGCCAGCTGCAGAGCGGTGGACGCCACCCCGGATGCCGCCGGAACCTGGGTCCCTACCCCTCCCGGCAGGCGGGGCTGCAGCTGCACTGAGCCCGACACAGCCCAGTGCAAACTGTCAAGACGTCACCAGGGACCTGCGACTGGGAAGGCCGGCCCCACCCAGGCAGGCAGCGTGGGCGAGAAACCGTGGGACACGCTGTCCACTCGCATCTCAGTCTCAACAGCAGCCCACGGCGGGGCGGCGGGGACCCTCCCAGGGGTGTGTGGCGGCACCTGAGCTCCTCCATCCCTCCCTGGGGCTGCACAGTGACGGCAGGAGCACCCACGGCCCCCCAGTATCTAGGCTCTCAGAGTGGCCCCAGCTCAGGCTGCTCTAGGCTCGGACGCCCGTGGGGTTCCACGCGGGTTCCCTGTCGGGAGCAGCATCTCTGCGCAACCTCCACGCAGCCGTCTCCCTGAGGCCTGGGACCTGCACGAGTCGCTTCTCTCCTAGCCGAGGTCATAAAAGCCCATCCCAGTGAGTGGAGCCCTCGTACCGGTTCCCCACGTCCCGGGGCTTCTCCCGGCTGTTAGCCCGTCCCTGGCAGGGCAAGCTGCCCTGAACCCTCTCCTCACCCACTTTGGTGTTTCCTGTCACCTCCCTGGTGAATCCTGGCATTCTCTCCTAGAGGATCTGTTCAAAATGTGGGGATCTATGCACCATTCTGGTTCCTTTCCACGGGGGAGGCACAGGCTACCTGTGTCTGGTTGGCCACGTTGATCCTATAGATCCTATCTGTTCTAGATCATTTTAAATCGCCTGTGTGGCTCGGACTACCTTTCTTCTGGACAGCGCTGGGGTAGGGAGTTGATCCCAGCTGTGCAAATCATTCTTACTTGCTTTTTGTCTGAAATTTGTTTACAGGAGACAAACACCTTCCCTCCCGGCTCCACCCGCACCATGAAGGCTAAAGGCCAAACCCAGCGAGCAGACGGAACTAACTAAGAAGTCTGACGGTTGGAATTTTGTTTGTATTTCTTCCGTCAGCTCACATCATCAGTTTGCACTCTCCTCTGCGGGGTTCCTAAGAAGCAGGACTGCCACCCGTGAGTGTCTGCACTTCCAGAGCCTGCCAGGTTCTGCTCCTGCGGCTCTGTTAGGGACTTCTGCTCTGTTGGCATTTTCACAGGCTTGCCCCTGTAAACAAGGCACTCGGTCTGCTACGTTAAAAGCTTATTGCTCACAACAAAAGTGGAAACAAAAGAAAAAAACCAGAAAGAGTCCTCCAGTAAGTGATTTCCCTTTTGCTTTTCTCTACTAATCTAGTAGTCTCTTTTTGCGGTCAACAAAACACACACGCACGCACACACCAACACACACACACAGAAGAAACATGTCAAACTCATGCTTTCAGTAACAGTCTATACACTGATTTTTTTCTTTTTTGCTTCTGCATCAAAATGCATTGCCCGTCAAAACTTGGGCCCCAATCAATAAACACTAAAGTCCAGTTCCAGAGAAATCTATGGCTGCTAATTAAAATCACGCTCATCATGCCAAAATGTAAAGGATTTACTTCTTGATTCTGCTACTAGTTGCTGATGCTTATTTTCTCTTGATTTATTTTAAAACTGTACCTTCCTGGCTCTCAGCAGTTTGTGGGCCCCTGAGCCATCTGGTTTCCTCAAACACACACGCACACAGAGGGCAGAGCCTCAGGGCTCAGGCGGGGAGTGGCTCTGTGGGCTTGCTGGACACTCTCTGGGGGCACACTCACAGCACGTGGGGGCGCCTGGAGGGAGAGGGTCGGGCCAGGCACAAAGTTTGAGTCAGGCAAGAGCAAGCTCTGCTCCTGATTCACTGATGGCCTTGGACTAGTGGCTCAACTCTGGAACTGTGCCGCTTTGCCCTACAGCAAGAGAACAGGTCTGGAGCACCCACAGGATCCCGCAAGCACTGAGGTTGGGTGCTTGCTTCCTCCTTTCTTCTTCCTCATTCAGTCAACAAACACGTTCCAGGCACGGTGATGAGCGTTGAGACACTCAGACACTGCTTACGTGCGAGTTACGCAGTAGGAAAGACAGACCCGTCACAGACAGCCACAGCACAGTGTCGAGGGGCGACAACACGGCTTGAAGGAAGAAAAGAGGCGGCACGAGCCAGGCAAAGAAAGAAGGGAAACACCCTTGGTCCAGGCTGGTCACCTTGGTTCGAAAAGCTTAGTGCAGTGTCCGCAGAGCAAGTCCCGTAAATGTGGTAAATGGTGAGCAGGAAGGAAACGGCCTGGCGGGTGCAGGGAGAGGCCAAGCGTGTTGCTGGGGGGCGGGGGGGCGGGAACAGGTGGCGCATGGTGGGGG
>VBSM01003167.1:229077-242051 GCA_008086735.1 Cheirogaleus medius
GTGCACAAGGGGCACCGGGCAGCCAGGGCTGAGGAGAAGAGGCAGTTCCACAAGGTGGACATCTGTCGAAACTCATCGAATTGCACAACTTAAATGGGGTCAGTTTATTGTATGTAAATTATACCCCAACATCTTAGTCCTGCACCGCCATAAACGAAATACCTGAGGCAGGGTAATTTATAAAGAAAAGAGGTGCACTGGCTCACGGTTCTGCAGGCTGTACAAGAAGCACAGTGCCAGCATCCGCTTCTGGTGACGGCCCTGAAGCCTCGGGAGCTTCTAATCAGGGTGGGAGAGGGACAAGAGAGAGAGGGGAGGGGTGCCGGGCTCTTTAGACACCAGCTCTCGCAGGAACTACCAGAGCAAGAACTCACGACTTACCTGGGAAGGCACCAGCCAGTGATGAGGGATCCGCCCCCAGGACCCTAACACCTCCCACCTCCATCGCTGGGGATCAGATTTCAACATGAGGTTTGGAGGGGACCACACCGTATCACTCAATGAATTGAAATTGATAAAGACACACAGGCAAAAGTAGAAGTACACCAAACAAAAGATTCAAGGCAGTTCTTTTTAAAACAGCTTTACTGAGGTATAATTGACATACAAAATAACTGCCTACAGCTAACATGTACAATTTGATGAGTTTGGTAGAGGACGGGAGTGTGGGCGGGGCCTGGTGGGGGGGAGGGGCCCGGGTGTCTGCAGGGAGCTCCGTGCTCCACCGAGGGGGGTTGTTCTGTTCTAGGCTGGAAGTGGGGTGGGGACCCCCAACCAAACCTGGGGAGATGGGCGGGTTCTGGGGCAGAGGGCCCTGCTTCCCCACGTGAGGTGGTGTTGTGGACCGAATGCTTGTGTGCCCCCCAAATTCATAAGCTGAAGCCCTAATCCCCCATTAACTGTATTTGGAGATGGGGCCGTTTTGGAAGTAATTAAGGTTAACACATTGACTGCCACACTAGAAAAAAAAAATTTTTCCCTGGGGTCACAGTATTTTATGAAAACAAAACAATCCTTTCCAATTTGTTATTTTTTATTTTCTGTATGTGAGTTATATGCAACACAATCCAAGTTTTTAGAATTAAATTGCCAGTATTCATTGTAACAATAAGAACATCAACAAGTAAGATTTTCATGAACCAACTGCAGGGTTTTGCTTCACGAGGCCCCAGGCTCAAAACTAGTGCGAGTTAAATACAACTCACATGGTAGTCAACGTGTTAAATGAGGTCATGAGAGGGGGGCCCTGATGCAACAGGATTAGTGTCCTTGTAAGAAGAGACAACAAGGAGCTCGGCGCTCTCTCTGCCAGGTAAGGACACAGGGAGAAGGTGGCCTCCGAGATTCAGGAAGAGAGGCGGCCTCACCCTCACCCTGATCCCGGACTCCCGGCCTCCAGAACTGAGAAACGAGCGCGTGCTGTCCGAGTCCTGCAGTCTCAGGTGCTTTGTCACGGCAGCCGAGCTGACCTTTGCTGTCCCCAACGGACCCTCCCACCCCTTCCCTCCTTGGGTCCTCTGCCCCCAACTCCCACCCAGACCCCCCCACTTTTGCCCTAATTTGAATTAGTCCCCCTAATTCGGAAGTTCAGGATGTGGGTCCCTGGGCAGATGACTTCTGAAAAACTTACCAGGCGACGCTGGCGCACCCCTGCGCCTCTGTCCCAGGAGAGCTGCTGCCCTCGCGCTGGCCGGGCCCTGCACGCGCTAGATGCTGAGCTCCTGTCACCGCCTCCGGCCCCACGCCCATGTGATATTGGGCATTATCATTATTCCCATTTTATATGATGAAACAATCGGGGCTTACAGGGCTCCTTGCTCCATGTCACACAGCTGGGAAGGGACAGAGCCTGGAACAGCTGGAAGGACGCTCAGGTACCACGTCACCCAGGGGTCCCCACCGCGCTGCGTCGGAATCACCTGGGGGCTCTAAGACCTCCTCGCCTGGAGATTCCGATCCAGCCAGCCCGATGCTCTTTCCCCAGCGAGTCTCTCAATCGCCCAACCCTTTGGCTTTACAGGTGGGGAAACTGAGGCCGAGAGAACCCAAATGACCTGTTCAGGTCACAGAGAGTTCTTGACAGAATTAGGATTGAAACCCAAGTCTCCGTGGCGCGCATCAAAGGTTCTTTCCAACACGCCGTCGGGAGGAACAGCGCCGTGACCCCTTCCGCGGAGGATGGCGGAGACGTCCCTAACTACAGACCGTGGAAACCCAAACCCTTGTCGAGTTTCAAGGTAACGCGGCCCCAGACAGGGATCCCTGAAAAGCAGTTCCCCAACCTGGCCTGAGGAGTCACTGCCCTTGCCTAGAAGGAAACAAAAGGGCTTCTCCAGGAGGACCCAGAGCCAGGCCACTCTCCGGTGCCACCTAGTGACACGGACCGGGCCGTCAGAGCTGCTCGAGGACAGAACCCGCAAATCACACAGCCCGAGTGCTGGGGACGGCCAGAGGCAGCAGGACGCAGGGGGGGTCCTCAGGTAAGATGCTCCATGGACAGAGGTGGCCAGAGAATTGTCACCAAGGAGGTGAGACTTGAGGAAAGGTAGGGATTTACATTAAAACAAAGCATTTTACTGAGAGTTAGGTACGGCGGTTCCTCAAAAAATCACACACAGAATTGCCATGTGATCCAGCAATTCCACTCGTGCGTATAAACCACAAAGGACTGAAAGCAGGGACTCGATCAGATACCTGCAAGCCCGTGTTCACAGCCGCCAAAGGCGCCAGCAGCCCGAGCGGGTGAGCAAACTGTGGTCCATCCCCACAGTGGGATGCCGTTCAGCCTCACAAAGGCAGGGGATCCCGGTACACGCTACATGTGGGGCCCTGGACATTGTGCTAAGTGGGACAAGCCAGCCACAAAGGACAAATATTTTATGATTTATATGAAGTGCTATGGCTTGAGCATGTTCCCCAAAGTGCACGTGTGGGAAATGTAACCCTCAATACAACGACAGTGTTGGGAGGCGGAGACCAGGGAGTGACTAGACGGGAGGGTTCCGCCCGCATGCATGGGTGACGTCCATGTCTTGTGAGCAGATTCCTTACAGAAGGATGAGCTGGGCTTCAGCCTTCTCTCTCTCCCCTCCACCCCCAACCCCGTCCCACCCTCCAGCCTTCCACATGGGATGACAGGAATGAGGCCGTCCCCAGATGCTAGCCGTGTATTCTGTCACAGCAGCACAAACAGGCTAAGACACGAAGTACCCGGAAGAGTCAAACTCATATTTTTTGATGCTAGGAAGTAGCACGGAGGCTTAGCCAGGGGCTGGGGGAGAGGCATCCTGGGGCACGTTTAACGTGTGCGGAGTTTCAGTTTGGGAAGATGACGCAGTTCTGGAGACGGAGGTGACGGTGGCACGGCAGTGTGAATGTATCTATGTCACTCTACCGTACACTGAAAAATGGTTAAAATGGTGAGTTTTCTGTGATGTATATTTTACACAACAAGAGGAGGAAGAGAGTCAGGTACCAGGCCTGCGGCGCGGAGTCAGGCTGAACCGAGTATTGCTCCCCAGAACGCGGGGGTCGGTCATTCCTCACTCACCATCGCATGCCAGGGACTATCTAGGCACCGGAAGTCTGACACCAAACCAGACGGGCAAAACTCCTTGCCCTGGCAGAGCCCACAGTCCGGTGACAACAGCACCCAGCTGAGCGAGCCCGTACCCAGCATGACAGACAGCGACACCTGCTCTGGAGAAAAGCACAGGGGCAGGGGTGGGGCTGTCATTTCACACAGGAGGGGAGGGAAGGGCTTTCTGACAGGCGACCTTTGACAAAGGACCCTGAAGACAGGGAGGGAGCGAGCCCCCACGTGTTGGGGAAGAGTGTCCAGGCAGACGGACCCCCAAGTGCACAGGCCCTGGGGTGCTGGAGTGGGGTGCCGTCCGCTGCGAGGACTGCGGCTTCCCATGGGTGGGATGGGGCCGTGGGGGGTTCCAGGAGAGGCGAGGCATGGTCAGCCTTAGGATTTAACAGGCCCGTCCCGGCTGCTGAGAGAGAATGGACCCGAGGGGACGCAAGTGGCGGCAGGGAGATAGCAGGGAGGCCCTTGTCCGAACCCCGGCAGGAGGTGACGGAGGCTGCGGGGTGGGGGCGGCTGGTGAGGAGTGGGCAGTTCTGGGTCTGGTCAAAGGAAGAGCCACGGGGCTTCCCAGCAGCGGGGTGTGGGTGAGAGAGAGTCGGGGTGGAGGAGGCTCCAGAGCGTTTGGCTTCTGGGTCTGGCCCTTCCCCCGGCCCAGAGCTCTCACGCAGTGACCCCTCCCCACCGTCCCCTGGAAGTGTGCCTCGTCCCTGTTCCTCCCGATCAGAAATCTCCAGGTTCCCAAGACCTGGTGTGTGGCCACGGGGTCCTCTTAAGTGTGTGGAGCCAAACAAGGGCCTGTTACTAGGAAATGAAAGCGTTCCACAATCTGCCTGGCAGGTCTTTGCCAGCCGGCTGGTGTTAATTGAGCACTTACTGTGTACATTTTGGGGACAAGCGATGCCACTTAGCGTTGACACTCAGAGAAGGCTTACGAGTGGAGGCAGTTAGCTGGTAACTCCCGCAGGGACACGCGTGCCAGGCCAGTCGCGATGCTCTCTGGGGAGGCGGCCTGGCCCGCGGGGTACGGATCGGGGCCCCTGCAGCCCGTGGCCTGAGTTCAGGCCCTCACTCTGCTTCTGACTAGCTGTGTGGATGGGACAGGGCACTCGGCCACTCCTGCCTCCGCTCTCGTCTGTATAGCAAGGGTAGCGCTAGCTGGCTTCCCTCGGCACGTTGGTATTTAATTGACTAACACGAATAAGGATTTAGAGCAGGGTTTTGAGCGGGGTGGGGCTAGGCCCACAAGCAGTGCCCAGAGTATGTTGTTTGTCATCATCCTGTCATCGTTGTCATTGTCACCACTGTCAGGATTCAGAGGAAAGGTGGCTGTGGGAGGCACATTTCACCAAGAGGTGGGTCTCGAGTTAAACCTCAAAGCAGAGTGGGGCCTGCTGTATACCTGTGATAACCCACTGCATACCGACGATAACAGACGCTTCGTGGCCCCTCCCGTGTCCTTCACACGCGTGCAAGGGGCTCACTGAGAAAGAGTGGGAGGTGGGCACCAGCCACACAGAAGGTCGTGTGTGGAAGCACAGACGGTATGTGCAAGCCCATTAGGTGCAGACGGAGTTAGGAACTGGTGTTCCAGCAAGAGCGCAGGCCAATTTTGATCGTGCTGGGCTTCCTGGAATGCTGAGCCCCCTTCTCGCCCCCACACACTCCCTCTGCCCCGACCCCACCTCCTGCCTCCCCGAGCTCTCCATGGACTGTTCAGGCCTTAACAACTCTGGAGAGCTATTATGATCTATCAGGTGAAAAAATAATTTACTTTACAAAGTGGCGTGTGTGATTTTCCCCATTGGCTATAATAGCAACGGGAAATCATTTCAGTTGGCTGAGTGCATAATCCGTGTGTGCTAAACTTCCCTAAGCTTGAATTTACACAAGGGAGGGAAATAGCCCCCTGGGACCCACTCGGTGCCGTGGAGTAAACAGCACGCGTTTCCTAAGTGGGCTGCGCACGTGCCAGAACCTCTGCTCGGGACCCTCCGCCGTCAGCCTGGAAGGCCAGCAGCACTCAGGAACCGTCTCCCAAACCCTCCCATGGCGGGGCGGGGGCCCCAGCATCATGCATGTACCCAGCTAAGAGGCTGCTGACATCCTGCTCCTCTGCCACCAGCCGGCACAAGGAGAAAGGGAGAGCGGCCAGCCCGGGGACTCCGCGCCCTTGCTGCTTCTGCCTCCCTCATGTTGGCAAAGTGCCAGCGTGTTGAGAGCTGTAAAGTCCAACAGCAGGTGGGCGTCACCTGTGCTCCGCTGCTTGTTCACCAAGTCACAGGATTGTGGTCTTGAAGAAAAGTATTGGGGTTGCCATGGTCAGGTTGCTTCGAAGTGTTTCAGGATGTGCCTGGCTTCTTGCTCCAATCTCTGCATTTCCCATGGAAGAAATGCAGGGCCCGGGGGCCTGGTCCATCCTGTCCTGAGTCAGAACACTTTGGGGAGCCCCAGGCAGATCATCAAGACAGTGACTTGAGGAACCTTTAGTGAAAAAAACAGGTACAAAATTGTACCTACAGCATAAGCTCACCCAGGTATGAAGAAAAAAATATGCCAAACTCTCAGCTTTCCGAGACTGGATTATGAGTAAGGTTTTTCCTAATTTTTTGCATTTTCTGAAATTTTCTACAGTGAACATGCAAGTAATAATAGTAACGCAAGATCTTGACAAACAAATCTTAAACTTCCACTCTGACCCTGTGTCCAAGTTCTAACAAGACTCGTGTGCAGAGAATGCCGTGACCGATCCCCAGCGGGACTGGGATATCACAGACCGCATCAGGGGCCCTCACTACGAAGTGCAGGGCACAGAGCGCAGAAGCAGGGGGGAGACTGGAGTTCATGCCCTGCAGGTGAGAGCTAAGGCGAGCCACCTGCTGCCCTGGACCCTCAGCCTTCACATCCCTCAGCTGCAGGCAGGAGTGAGTCTCCCCTACCGTAGCTGACACCTGTTACTTCTTCCTGCTCAGACTCCTTCCCTGTCCCTTTGGTAACGTGGATGTTCCAGCTTCTCCCAGGTCACGAGCAGCCCGGCCAGAGCACAGGTGTTTGCCTGGTGGGGTCGGGGAGGTGCACGTCAGCGGCAAAGCTAGACACTTGGACAAAGAGAATTTCTCTATTTGGGGCACTCGAGCCCTGAGGCTCGAGTGGAATCCGGGCACTGCCATTGTGGTGGTGGTTTTGAGAAAGTCAGTCTGAGAATTAAGCCAGCAAAAGAGAAAACAGAGCAAAGTCACGGAGCCACGTGACTTGCCTTAGCCAAAGAGGCAACAGCATGTAACGAACACAGGCTTGGGGGGGGGGCACTTTGTCCACGTGGAGAGGAGGGTCAGAGAACGAGGCAGTGCTCAAAGAAAGATAGGGATGCATCGAAAACCACAGACGCTGCCTTTGAAAGGCTGCCACTGGCCAGATCTAGGTCAATTTGAGCATAAACATAACTCCCACTCATAAAAGATGATCCACTGACTGTAACAGGAAACCATGAATCCAGACACTCATACTCAAATCCACACTCAGAGCAGCTCCGGGCCAGGCCTCCTCACTGCAGGGCACGCCACTCAGCTTTCTGCGTGGGACCGTGGGATGACAGCAGCTCTCTCCAAAGAGAATTCCAGCAAATCCTCCCTCTTCTTTCTTTAATCCCATTCTTATGCCTTGGGTTGAGGGTCCAGGAGCCATGGAAATAGTCCCTGAAATTGTCCTTATAAATCCTTCACAGGGAGATCTGGTATTGGAATTTGACATCTATTTCACATTGGCATTATCCTTGAAATTTCTATTTTAACAAGATGTTGTGTCTAAACTAACTGCTCTGCCACCCTGTGTCACTGTGCAACTGTGAGAGAGAAAACCTGGGTGCAGACACCGTGTCCCCAATCTCACATCTGCAGAAGAAACAGCGGCACTGACTGCCCGGCCGACCAGCTGCAAAGAAAATTCAAATGTGGAGAATCGCGGCGGCGTGTTTCTGGCCCCTCTGGACAAAAGGAAACCATTTAACCGGATGATTCCCTGGCTTTCCCTTAACTATGCCACACGCATTCTCCCACAAACATCATATGTGTTTTTTCTGGCATTTGTTCCCCTGTGGGGTAGAATTCCGTCTATTTTAGCCTGTTAGTGGAAAGCACCTCTCACTACTCAAGGGCACGACAGGGTCGTGGAGATACTAAACAGTCGACACTCAATCGTCACGTTTTTTCTGCTGCGCCTTGTCTTGGCTTAGCACCCCTGAGAAGCAGATTCTCAACCGAGGGTTTGCGTGTGAGTGGTTTATCTGGGAGGATACTCGTTTCCTCCGGCTGCCGTAACAAACCGCTGCAGGCTCGGAGGCTCATAACCGACATTTGTTCTGCCACGGCTCTGGCGAGAGCTGGAGGTCTGAGATCAAGGTGTCCGTGGCGCTGCGCTTCCCCCCAAAGGCTCTGGGGGCAGGTCCCTTCCACGCCTTTCTCCCGGCTTCTGGTGGCTGCAGCGGTCCTGGGTGATCCTCGGCTTGTAGACACACCGCTGTGACCTCGGCCTCCATCTTCACAGGGACTCTCCTCCCCCATGTCTGTCCCTGTGTCTGTCCTCTTCTCATGAGGACCCGTCGTACTGGATTAGGGCCCACCCTCCCCAGGGTGACCTCGTCTTACCTTGGTTACATTTGGAAAGACTATTTCCAAGTAAGGTCACACTCACAGGTACCAGGAGTTAAGACTTCATGGGACACAGTTCAGCCCGATAAGAGGGACCCCCCCTGGGGGGTGTGGGGGGCATGAGGCAGGGAAGGGAGGAACTGATGCGGAGTGTTCTAGAGCAAGTCACCCCCCGGGAGCTCCCAAGTCCCGCTGGAGGCGGCACAGAGCACGTCTCAGTGACTGCGGCCAGCACGGGCAGGGAAGCCGGGCTCCTCCGCTCCCGCACACCCGTCTCTCTCCCGCGCTTCCCACTCGGCACCGGCTCGTGGCTCAGAGCCACGGAAAGGCGGCAGCACGAGAGCCACAGGTGCCCGCACTGAGCGGCTCCCCGTGTGTCCACACGCGGGCTGAGGGCAGGGGTAGGAGGCCAGCAGTGCCGGCCGCACACGCCAACAAACTCAGGCTAATTCTCTTTACAGCAAAGCCAAATGAAAATATGAGAAGTGGGATCTGCTTACGTTCCGCCCAAGGGCTTTAATCCTAAACTATGACCTCGGAATGTTAAAGCGTGGCCACTGGTATGGTGTGAAGTCCGGCGAGACGGATGCAGCGAGGACCTGGGACAGAGGCTGGCCGGCCAGGCGCCAAGGACGGGGCCCTCCGAGTCCCTGTTGGCCCGTGGGCTGCTCCCGCCGCCTCCCCCTCCTCCTGTTGAGCCGAAAGAGCCAATGCCTCATGTCGGGGGTCAGAATGTGTGTGCCAATCCCGCCGCCATTCCAGCGTCAGACGGCGTCTCCCTTCCTGACTTACGAGACAGAAAACGAGTCAGGCCTTGGCCCGCCTCATTTCAAAGACCACCACACTCTGCTAACCGAATCCGACCCTCCCGTCAGCTCCGACACCGACAAGCCCCAAGGCACTAAAACCACAGTGTAGCTTGCTCGCTTCAGGAGTGATTAGAGCAAGCCTGATCACTGGGGGCGGTGATGATGGAGAAGAGGAGATAGTCCAAGTATCCCGGCGCTTCCCTGGAGGCGTAATTAGTGTGCCTTGGCAATTGTTCACTTTCAGCCCTGTCATAATTTTCAGCAGCAGGTTAAGCTTCTGAGAATGAAGTAATAGCTATTAATTAGTACGTAGATTCATCAAGGAATAAGAAATAGAAAGAAATTGGTTTGGGGGGTGGAAAGTGTAATTTAAACCATTCTGCGCGTTGATTCCCACCATGGCCGTGCCAGTCCGGCTGCTGGGCTGCAGGGCGCCCCCCGCCCCCCGTCTGCGCTGACCGGGGCCTGGCTGCCACCGGGCGAGCGAGGCCCACTCCCCACGCTGCCAACAGGGCAGCACGGACCATCCTCTTCCGGGCGAGGCCTTCCCAGACCAGCTCAGCCCAGACCCTTCCCCACTCACTGAATTCTAGGACCTGTCATTCATAAGCTCGCCACGTCCTGTTCGGGACGCAGCCCGTGTCGCTGCCGTCTGCCACGGTTAAACTCACACCGCTGCTTAACGTCTACTGTCACTGTGAAATATTCCCAGGGAGAATATAAACTTGAGGGTGGAGAACATAGTCATTCCCCCTCACTCCCAGATTTGAGTCCTAATTTCAAATAAAATTGCCTAAAGAAATTGTTACTCCTTTATTACCTTCCTGCAGAAAATACACGCATCAGTGGGAGCCTGCGTATCACACGCTCCAGGTGCTTCAGAGCCGAGGCTACGGGACCCAAAACTGCCAGTCGACAGAGACGGGGGCAGGGAGGAGAGACCCTAGAGATGACCCCAGGGTCACTGAGGTCTGGAACCCACAGCAACGCAGTGAGTGAGGGTGGTGATGAGAATAGGAGCATTCTCTCTCAAGTATCTGTACGACTTTACCAGTCCCGTCTGGGCTCTCCTGGAAGCCCAGGCTCGCCTCCTGGCTCTAGCCCTTTTCAGTACAGTTAAAGTTCAGTGGAGAATTCCTGAGTGATCCTGGTTTGGCCGAGGGAACAAGCCTGGGGGGGTGGGGCGTATGTGGTTCTCCTTCACCACACAATGTCCTAGTGGGAGGACATGCTCATTCCTTCGTCCATCAGACTTGCGCTGGGCACTTGCCGTGGGCAAGACTTGGTGCCAGCCTCTGTCTGGGGAAGGGAGGGCTCGAGGGTGGAAAGGAGGGAGGACAGGCGCATGCATCAAAGACCAGGCCAGCCCTCCGCATGCCCAGCACGGGGAAGTCAGCTCCTAAACGCCGCCAATGCGACAGGGAAGAGGGGCACTGAGAAGTTCAGAAAATTTCTTGGAAGCACAGAGAAAGTGTGGAAGTAACTGAAATACAAAGACATCATGTCGGCTCCCTCGCTCTCAGATCTCCTGCTAGGAAAGTGCAGACACTAGAGCATCCTCTGGAACCAGGTTAAATGGCCACTTAGGATCCTGGAGTCATTGTGTTCGTTTGTGTAAATTCATTTTGTGTTCATTTTAAAGTGCTGTTTGGATACATTGTGTTTATTCATACTATATTTAGATACATTGAATTTATTGATTTAAGGTTCATGGGGAGTAGATAATGTGGACTGATCATGTAAAAATTGCTATAACTATGAAAAGGAACTATTTCTTATTATTCGACATGGTTGCAAATGTGCTAATGCTTAAATGGCCCAAGTGGCTCCTTTCTTTCCCAACGAGAGAGTGATAGTTAAGGACATTGGCTCAGACATCCATAAGCAAAGATTTAGTGCTAGACTGTGGACGAGCCCCAAAGAGATCTTACCACGGCTAGAGTGCAGGCTTTGGCAACTCAAACACCGCCTCGGATGGGTGCCACCTTTGCGACCTGGGCAAACTGCTCAGCCTCTCGTGCCTCAGTTTCCTTAACTTTTTAGGGTTGTTGTGAGGATTAAATGAGCTAACATGTGCAGGTGGTGGCCAGGCACGGTGGCTCATGCCTGTAATGCTAGCGCCCTGGGAGGCTGAGGCAGGATGATTGCTTGAAGTTGGGAGTTCGAGACCAGCCTGAGCAAGAGCAAGATCCTGTCTCCACTAAAAATAGAAAGAAATTAGCTGGGCAACTAAAAATAGAAAAAATTAACCAAGCATGGTGGCACATGCCTGTAGTTCCAGCTACTCAGGAGGCTGAGACAGCAGGATGCTTGAGCCCAGGAGTTTGAGGTTGCTGTGAGCGAGGCTGATGCCACGGCACTCTAGCCCGGACAACAGAGTGAGACTCTGTCTCAAAACAAACAAATAAAAACTATGTGCAGGTGGATAAAGCTGCATAAATGCTAGCTCGTTATCATTGTCATCTTCCTCCTCAGGATGATGGCACAGACCCTGTGCTGGTAGCCCCCGGCGGGCAGTACGGCAGGCAGGTAAAGAAGGAAGTGTCCAGAAGCAGCCAGTCTGACTACTGAGTTCCAGCTGACTTTAAGATGGGAAGTGAGAATGAGACCCCTGAGTTGCCTCAAATGGCCCCGCCAAGCTCTCTCATCTCTCCCTGTTACCTAAGAACTCTTCGAATGTGGAAAATTTCCCCCAGGCCTTCCTAATGCATCCTTGGATCGGCATCCAAGGATGGGAATTTGCATTCTGGCTCGACCACCTGCTAATTGAGCGTGTGCCGGGCATTGACCCTCACACCAACCCTCAGGGGCTGGTGACTCTGAGGGTACTGTCTGTCCCAACTTTGGCATTTCTCCTTTCCCCCTGCACTTCTCTCTAGCTGCTACCTTGCAGTGTCCCCTATCTTAGCCAAGCTTCTGCCGAAACCATTTCTACCTTCTCACACCCCTTGTCTGCTTCTTGTCCCACAGCAGCCTCTACGTTCCAACCGTATTGGCAGAGTCCCGTGGTGACCTTCATGCTGCCAACTTTTAGGTGTGTTTCCCTCATTTTACAGCGTCTGTCGGTGGCAGTTGATGAAGTTGACCAGCATCCCTTGTTCAGCTTCCAAAGTCCTCTGTTGTCCCTACATTCACCTGTTATCCTTCGAAATCTAGTTGAGACTCTACGTCTGCCAGGAAGCCATCTCTGATTCCTGCTCTCTTCTCTCTAGTCAATGACTGTCTCTTCTGTGTTACCTCTGAACAAATACACTTGCCTTCTTTGTTATACTTACATCATACTGTAATTTTAAAAATCTATCTATGTCTTCTATCGGGCAGAGAGTTCCTTGAGGGTAGAAATCATAATCCATTTCTCTATTCCCAGTATATTATACATAGTTGGTCCTCAATACATTGCTTATTGAATAAATTAATAAATAAATTGATAAAAAAAAAAAAAAGGAAAGTGGAAGGCGATTTCCTATAATCCTGAACAAGAGGTATGGGAGACTATTCTGATTTTTATCTGGGAGAAAGCAAAGTCAAGAGACAGGCTGTTTTCGATGTTCAGGGGTGAAGTGCAGAGAGAGGAGGCTCAGGAACAGGCTTCTCGGTGTCCACGAGCCGTTCGCTGAGCCCAGGACGAGCACCTCCCTGTCCCCAAGGCCTCTCGTCCCCTCCAGCCCAAGGCCAACCCAGTGCACCAATGCCTGGCTGACTGGGGCTTTTTCTGGCATAAACTGTGAGCTCTGATTGGCTTAGACTGGAAAGCAGGTGAAAGGTGGGGAGAAGAGGGAGAATCTGGTGGTGGTGGGAATGGGAGAAAATATTTCCCAAATAAAATTTAAACCCATACCAGGGCCACAAAGAAAAATGATTGATAACATTTGCTTACATAGGCCAGGCGCGGTGGCTCATGCCTGTAATCCTAGCACTCTGGGAGGCCGA
>VBSM01003167.1:243269-254355 GCA_008086735.1 Cheirogaleus medius
AAAAAAAAAGAAAAGAAAAAAGGAACTTCTTCAACCTGATAAAGATTATCTGTGAAAACCCGCAGTTGCATCATATTCGATGAGAGGCTGGATGCTTCCCCCAAGAGTAAGGGCAAGATAAGGATGTCCATCCTCATCACTTCCATCTGACATATTACTGGAGGTTCTAGCCAGGGCAATTAGGCAATAAAAGAATAAAAAGTATTCAAATTAGAATGGGATAAAACTATTTCTATTCATAGATGCCATGACCTTGTATATAGAAAATCCTAAGAAATTGATAAAAACTATTAGAATAAACAAGTTCAGCAAAGTTACAGGATATAAGTATCAAAAATTGATTATATCTCCATATATTAGCAATGATAAATCTGAAAATGAAACAAAGAAGACAAGTTCATTTACAATAGCGTCAATAAAAATAAAATACTTAAAAATTCATTTAACAAGTAAAAGACTTGTACACTGAAACTATAAAACATTGTTGGAAAAAAATTAAAGAAGATCTAAATAAATTGAAAGATACCCATGTTCATGAATTGGAAAACTTGATACTGTTAGAACAGCAATACTCCCCAAATTCATCTAAACATTCAATGCAATCCCTATGAAAATTCCAACTGCTTTTTTGCAGAAATTGACAAGCAGATTCTACAATTCATATGGAAATGCAAGGGACCTAGAATAGCCAAAACCATCTTGAGAAAGAAGAACAAACTTGGAAGACCCACATTTTCTGATTCCAAAATGTACCACAAAGCTACAGTGACCCAGACAGTATAGTACTGACAAATAATATACATAAACATCAATGGAAGAAATTCACATTCATAGTCAATCAATTTTGACAAGTGTGCCAAGACCATTCAATGGGGGGAAAACAGTCTTTTCAACAATTGGTGCTGAGACAACTAGATACCCACACACAAGAGAATGAAATTAAACTACTACCTTACACCATATGCAAAAAATTATCTCAAAATGGATCAAAATCCTACCTTACAACATAAACAAAAAGTAATTCAAAATGGATCAAAGACCTAAACAGAAGACCTAAAACTACAAAATTCTTAGGAGAAAAACTTCATGACATTGGATTTGGCAATGATCTCTTGGATATGACACCAAAAACACAGGCAATAAAATAAAAATTAGATAAACTGAACTACATCAAAATTAAAAACTTCTGTGCATGAAAGGACATAATTCACAGAGTGAAAAGGCAACCCCCAAACAGAAGAAATGTTTGCAAATCATGTATCTGCTAAGGGGTTAATATCCACAGCATATAAAGAACTCCTACAACTCAATAACCAAAAAAAACTCCAGTTTTTAAAAACGGGCAACATAGATATTTCATTGTCAATGGAATTGACATTTCTCCAAAGAAGATACACAGATGGCCAATAATTACAGGAAAAATGCTCATTAGGGAAATTCAAATCAAAACCACAATGAGATATCACCTCACACCCATTAGGATGGCTACTATCAAATAAATAAATAAATAAATAAATAACAAGTGTTGGCAAGAATGTAGAGAAACTGCAACCCTTCTACAGTGTTGGTGGGAATGTAAAATGATGTAGCGGCTATGGGAAACAGCATAGCAGTTCCTCAAAAAATTAAATATAGAATTACCATATGATCCAGCAATTCCACGTCTGGGCATATACCCAGAAGAATTGAGAGCAGAGTCTTGAACAGATATTTGCACACCCATGTTCATAACAGCATCATTCACAACAGCCAAAAGATGGAACCAAATCGGGTGTCCAGCGTGGATGGATAAATCAACACAATGTGCTCTGTACACACAAGGGAATAGTATCCAGCCTTAACGAGGGAGGAAATTCTGACACAGGCCACAGCATACGTGAACCTGGAGGACATTATGCTGAGTTGAATAAGCCAGTCACAGAAAGACAAACGTCGTATGACTCCACTTATAGGCAGTACCTAGTGTACTGAAACTCACAGAGACAGAAAGTAGGAGAGCCGTCTCCAGGGGCTGGGAGGAGGCGGAAGTTGTTGTCTAACAGATACAGAGTTTGGGTTTCGCAAGATGAGAAGAGTTCTGTGGATTGATGGTATTGGTTATTGCACAATAATGTGAATGTACTTAATGCCACTGACCTGTACGTTTAGGAATAATTAAGATAGTAAATGTTACATTATGTGTCTTATCATAATTTTTAAAAAAGAAAATATAGAAAAAGTTGATTAAAAGTCTAATAGCTAAATCTATAAAACCCTCATAACAATACATAGGTATAAATCTTTGTAACCTTGAATTAGACAATGACATCTTAGAGATGACACCAAAAGCCCAAACAAAAGGAAAAATAGATAAATTGGACTTCAACAAAATTATGAACTCCTTTTGTGTTTCAGAGGAAACCCTCAAGAAAGTGAAAATGCAATCAACAGAATGGGAGAAAAGATTTGCTAATCACGTATCTGTTAAGGGACTGCTATCCAGGATATGTAAAAAAAACTTTAACTCAACAGAAAAGACAGCCCAAGTTTTTAAATGAGCACAGGATCTGAATAAATATTTACCCAAAGAAGATATACAATTGGCCAAGAAACACATGAAAAGTTGTCCAACATCATTACTCATCAGGGAAACACTAACCAGAATCACAGTGAGCTCACACTTCACATCTGTCAGTATGGCTATGACCAAAAGAAAGGACAGTAACGAGGGAGAACGCGGAGAGACTGGAACACTTGTATGTGGCTGCTTGGAAGGTAAAATGGTTTTGCTTTGGAGCAGCTTTGGAAAACTGTTTGGCAGCTCCTCCCAATGTTAAACACGGAGTTGCCATATGTCCCAGAGACTCCACTCCTGAATACATAGCCAGGAGAATGAAAAGCACGTGTTCACACAAACACTTTTACACAAATGTTCATAGCAGCATGATTCGTAATAGCCAAAAAGTGGAAGCAGCGCAATGTCCATCAACTGATGATAACTCTAAGCCAAACGTGGTCTATCCACATAATAGAATATTATTCAGCCGCGAACAGGAATGAAGTACTGACACACGCTGCAACGTGGCTGAACCTCCGAAAGATGCTCAATGAGGGAAGCCTGTCACGAAGGCCACACATTATGTGATTCTGTTTATACGAAATGTCCAGAATCGGGGAACCTGCTGAGACAGAGAGCAGACCAGTCACCGCGGGGCTGGGGGAGGAAGGAGTGACTCACTGCTGCTGGGTGCTAGGTTTCTTTCCAGGGTGATTAAAATGTCATACAATTGTGTGAGGATGGTTACTCAGCTCTGCAAATATACCAAAAGCCATTGAATTGTACAATTTAAATTGGTGAATTGTATGACGTGTGAATCATAGCTCAATAAAACTGATATTAAATTTTTTAATTAAAAATTAAATTTTGCAGGGTCCAAGCAAGCACAGTGTTGTGTTTCCTTCTCCCACTCAGGTGGCAATGCAAAGGGGACGGTTAGATTTAACCACCCTTCCTTTGTAAAAAAAAAACTCATTTCTTTGGACAATCTGGTCTTCTCGAAGAATGCCGATTTATCACTGCCATGTTACTGTGAATACGCAAAGCTACAAACTCACGCCAGATGACTTAGTGAGGCTCTTCTGTGCTGATGTCCACTTACTTTTCTTAGCTCTCTTTCCTGCCATCAGACCCTCCTGTATAATGAGTATTAAACTTCATTCTTGGGATTGATCTTCATGATTTAATAGGAAACACGGAGAGGCTGCCTCCAAAGGGAGTTTTGTTTGTTTTTTTTTTAAGATAAACCACAATGCACTGGCGGTTACTAAGATAATTACGTGAGGAACATCCTATTTGCAAGTTCTGGTAGAACTTTGGGCTACAGAACGAAAAAACTTACTTGCTCAGGACACAGTCATTATAGGACTTAGGCCAAAATCTCAGGTCATACATAGTAGCTCTTTATATTAATGAGAATAGTCACACGAGACGCCTGTGTATAAATAGGTACGATAAATTCATCTCTCGGCGACAGTTGTCATTCTGTGACCACAGACTCCCAGTCTTCCGCATGGTGATGCTGCGCAGTTCTGGAACAACAAACCTGGGGTCTGCGTCTGAAGATGCCTGTCCCCTGGGATTCAGGAGCCCCAACAAGGGTGACTAGTTGAAAGACAGACGTGGAAAGAGATGAGTCACGAATTGACATACAGTGGCCTTCTGAGAATCCCCGAACGCTCAGGTATTCCGTGGAACGTTTCCGAGTGGCAGAGCGGGATGCTGCTCTCCAAGGAAAGCGCAGCCCCGGCGGCAGCGGAGCGTGTGCCCCAGACGTCGATGACAGCCACATTCAGGCCTCTGTCACCTTTCAGCTAAACGGTACGATGGCTTCCTAACTCATCTTCCCTGGTCACTTTTCTTAGATGGCGTTCAAGCTCTTACACAGTCTGGCCTTTAGCTGGTACGGGGGGCAAAAGTGAAATGTTCCCCCAAGGAACCTAGACATAGGGGAAATAAGGTCGCTTTCCAAGATTTACTCTAGAATTATTGGACAATTATAACATTAAAAGATTTGCAAGAGTAATCAGGGAATTTCTATAAATGTGAGATCTAAGAATTTGGAATATCTCCCCTCCCCCTCTCAAGAAGTCGGGTGGTGCTGTGCTGGTAAATGTTGAACAACGGGCTCTCTGAGGAAGTCCTGATTCGTAGTGTTCACCAGTGTCCACGGCTTAAATACTCTGGCGGTGGCCAGTTCAAGCCACCAATAGGATTGAATGAAGAGTAGGGGAGACATGTGTACAGTCAGGTCTCCCGAGCCAGCGTGGGCCAGCTCCAGCATGTC
This sequence comes from Cheirogaleus medius, assembly GCA_008086735.1. Classification (NCBI taxonomy): domain Eukaryota; kingdom Metazoa; phylum Chordata; class Mammalia; order Primates; family Cheirogaleidae; genus Cheirogaleus; species Cheirogaleus medius. Next base: position 248,093 of record VBSM01003167.1, read on the forward strand.
CCTGCGTCCTAGAGAGACAGGACTGGAATGTAAGTGTCAGCTAGTAAGCAGACACCCAATTAATCATCGCTTACCCCATCTGAGGAAATCTGTGCAAACTAAAGGAATGATGATCCATGGAAAAGAGGGAAAGAGAGCCACATCCACGGTGCCTTGTGGGCACCACCCAGGAAGAGTGTGCCCTGCTCCTTGACCCCCGGGGGCAGCTCTCATTCCAGCTGGCCGAGACGGACTGCAAACCGTGACTGTACCCCCGCGATCCGACACCCTGCTTATTGAGCAACTTCCTGATTAGAACTTGATTTCTCTTGAAGGACGGTTTGCCTGTCCCGAGGGCAGAAGCATGATCCGCTGACCAGGTCCGCTACTCTATTGAGCAGTTGTACTTCTCGGTCTTTGTTAATTGATAAACTGGAATCCTAAAACACGTTCTCATCACAATCCTTTTAACACGTCCTGACTGCTTCGGGAGCGTAAACTCCAGTGCTATCCCCAGCGCCGTGAGACAGCCCAAAACTCTGGGCAGCACTTCTGTCTGCCGCTGGGCTCCACGCACGGATCAGCACAGGCCCCGATGGGAAGAGCAATGGCGACATCCTGGCGGCCCTGGTCGGTCCCAGTGCCTTCAGGCAGTGACTTCGGTGCATTATCCAGCTTTGTGCTGCTCTCAGGAGGAATGTGCATCTGTTACGAGGTCCTTGTCATAGCCAGAAGTGGAAACCCCTGAAAACATTCCTCTTCGAATCCGATGTTTACTCCTATTTCAAGGTCTGGTTCAAATGACACCTCCTTTTCCTAGCTATCTCGCCCTACAAAGAACCGCTTCCTTGGAAACAGCCTGTAATATCCACTTTCTTCCATAGCCCCAGGAAGTAAAAGACGACTGCTGCGATGTGCTAAGGCTTCTTCCAGCCGTGGGATGTTTTCTGTCGGAATCCGTGGGAAGCAGGAAGAGAAGCTAGGAAGCCTAGCAACAAGACCGGTCTTCAAAGTCAAGGTCCAGAAACGGGCGACCTCTGCCTTCCTGACGTTAAACTGCTTGAAATTAGACTGTGTGACCCATGTCAGTGTTGCCACACGCCATGGGACGCTGTGCTTCCTGACAGACGTGGGCACATTAAGACAGAAACCGCTGTGCATTGAAAAGGCAGCTTTAGGGTGCGTTTAACATGCAGATGCTCCGAGGGGGCAGAAGAAATGACATGCATGGGTGAGCCGCACAGCTAAGGAGCAGCGCTATTGAAGCCCGCCATCCGGATTGCTGGAAGGTGACAGTCTCGCCACCGTTCTCACCCCTGGCTCCGCCGAGGAGGACGTCACTGCGACAACCGCTACGCCCGCGAGGGGGTCTAACCGGTCTTAGATTTTCAGAAATAGCATAAAGATGGGACAAAATCATAACTCTGCTGAGGCTTTTGTTACAAACTTGAAGCATAAGAACCATTTCTTAGACATCTTAGCACAAGTGGCCCTGGGCACCTTTCTCTCGAAATCCTTCGTTCTGACAAAGGCAATGAGTGGCTTTAAAGGATTCCAAAAACGAAAAGGCTGCCGCGATCGCTCCCATTCACTCTGACCGCTTTCCTTGCGATTTCATACTTTGTTTTGAAGCTTTTCAGCTGTCCTTTGTAGTTCTGTGAGAATGATCTGCAAAGTCTTGGACACACTGACTTCATCCCAACTCCTAATCCTCCAAGTGATTCCGTGGCCTGCCGTTCACGGGACCCCCGGGGTTCCCGCATCAACTGGGGGATCCACCCGCTGCACGTGCAAGGAGGGCACTGACAGAGGCACCGCCTTGCTCTCTCCAAAGAGCATCCCTGCTGTAGGGGACTGAACTGGAGGCCAGCGGTGCTTTCCAGAAGGCTGATGCAGCGAGATGCCAAAAGCTGCCGGGACACCTTCCGCGCTGACGGCATTCCCTTAGCTACTTACGGAAACAAGCCAGGGCAACTATTCCTGGAGATAACCAGGAGTGATGAGCCGCTGTTCTCTTAAAGATGACAAAGTGTGCAAACTGCCCCTCATCCCCCTACGACACTGGACTCCACAGAGGTGTCCTCCTGCCTGGCCAGCAAGCCTGACGTGGCTGGCAGCCCATTCGGGCTGAAAGGCAGCAGGCGAGGAGCGGCTTCTCGACGTCATGAAACGTGGTCTTATCAACCCCCCCATCTGGGCAGCGGGTGCTAGGTTACTCTCACACATACAAATTGTGACGGAGCCGTCGCTTCGGTCAATAAGATAATGGCAGAGGCGTCCCCAAAATATCTTCTGCTGGTTAAACCCGGATGCAGTTGGGCTATTCCAAGGGCATCCCACTTGAAGCAAAATGTCTTATGATCTGTGAAACATGCTGTCTTAGTCCATGTGGGCTGCTATAACAGAGCACCACAGACTGAGTGGCGCAAACAACATTTCTTACAGTTCTGGAGGCTGGGAAGTCCAAGATCAAGACGCCAACAGATGTGGTGTCTGGCGAGGGCTGCTCCCTCGTTTGTAGACAGCACGCGCTTGCTGTGTCCTCATATGGAGGGAGAGCAAAGGCCCTCCTGTCTCTTGTCATAAAGGCACTAATCCCATCCTGATGGTTCCACCTGCATGGCACAGTTACCTCCCAAATGCTTCATCTCCTACCATCACACTGGGGATTAGGGTTTCAACATATGAATTTGGGGTGCACACATTCAGTCCCCGGCACTTGTACTCAGCCAAAACATGTCCTTTAATATAAAACAAGTCAATAAAAGATGCTTTTAGCCAGACACAGTGGCTCACACCTGTAGTCCCAGTGACTCTCGGGAGGCCGAAGCGACAGGAGGATCACTTGAACCCAGGTGTTCGAGGTTTTGGCTACTCTGAGCTACGGTAACGCCGCTGCACTCCAGCCTCCAGCCTGGGTGACAGAGCAAGACCCTATCTCAAGAAAAAAATGCCTTTAAATAGCCAGTTCAGCTCCCCAGCCCACCTGAAGCACAATCAAATAGTAAACATCCAATTCATCATACAGAACAGTGGGAACCAATGAGAGCCCATGGTTAAGAGCAGTAACTTATTACGTAGGCATTCCTATGAAAGTTCCCACCCTGGAAGTGCTTATATTCCAAGTTAGCAAAGGGGAGGAGAAAACATTGGGGGGTTTTTTGTTCATTTCCTTGATATATAAATTGCACGGAAAGGAACAGTTGTTTGTTGGAGCAAGGGGATGGCCATAAAAGAAAGCTGGATTTTGAGGAAAGAGAAGAGGTGTGCTTCCTTAGAGCAAAGAGAACAAAAGACCTTTGCAAGAGGCTTCTGGTCCTGCAAAACAGTGGTAAAGTTGTCCCGACACTCTCCCACGAAAAACATCTAAAGTTCTAGATTAAATGTAAAAAATATCCTTTTACGTGCATGGCCAGGCTTGTGAAAAAGAAAAAGACGCTGAAAACAAAGCCAGAGCAGAAGTGGAGGTGGGGAGAATGCCCTGAGGCCGGCGGCTCTTGAGCACACTCTGCCAACTGTGGGAAACGAGCTTCAGCATTAGGGTACAAGGCCAGCACGCACACAAGATTGGCATTGCCACCAGGGACTCTGAAAGGGTGGGCTAGAAAAAAGTCCCACCTGCAAAGGAGTCAGCAAGGAAATGAGTCTGTCTCAGCTTCGACTCAGGGTGGAGGGGGACAGGCTCCCCTGAAAGCTCTTGACCACAAGCCAGTGCTCAAACGGGTCTGTGCTTCAATTAGCACCACCTGCATGGACAGAGAACTTCAAACTGACTATTTGACCCAAAGTATTTCCAGGTTGGTGGTGCCCCCAGGAGCCTGACAACAGAGAACCAAAATCTTCACCCTCAAGCAGGTCCTCAAAGACTTCCCATTGAGAAAGTTTCAAGGAGCTTGAACTTTCAACCAAAAGCACTTACACATGAAGAAATGTCTCCGTGACTGACAGTGAGCAGATTCACCATAGAGTAGATGAGCAAAGGCACCAGATTTTAAAAATTATCAGATACAGAATGTAAAATAAGTATATCCTAACATATTTTTTTTTCTTTTTTCCTGTTTCAGTGTTTGGCTTTTATCTAACATATTTAAATAAAAAAGAATTGAAAACATGAGTAAAAAAAAAAGATATTATAAAAAGACCAGGCAGGCCGGCGCGGTGGCTCACGCCTGTTATCCCAGCACTCTGGGAGGCCGAGGCGGGAGGATCACTTGAGGTCAGGATTTCGAGACCAGCCTGAGCAAGAGCGAGACCCTGTCTCTACTAAAAATAGAAAGAAATTAGCTGGACAACTAAAAATATATAGAGAAAGAATTAGCTGGGTATGGTGGCGCATGCCTGTAGTCCCAACTGCTCTGGAGGCTGAGGCAGGAGGATCGTTTGAGCCCAGGAGGCGGAGGTTACAATGAATGAGCCATGATCACACCACTGTACTCCAGCCTGGGCAGCAGAGCAAGGCCCTGTCTCAAAAAAAAAAAAATTACCCATCATGTGGCTGGATTAGGAACATGCATAACTTGAGGGAGAGCCAGTGGGGCACATGGACCGATTACACGTCACCATCTGAGAGGAGGAGAGGTTTTGTCTCCAGGCACCTGGAATTATGGAGCTACCTTAACCAAGATGGGGAGAGATTGCAGGGAAAGCAGCCAAGGGCTGGGGGCAGAGGCAAAGACGGAGGTCGGGGTTCCCTGGAGTTGGAGACATCAACACAGACACAACAGGATTCACGGATCCAGAGTCCAGGGGAGAGGTTCAGGCTGGAGATAAGCTTGTATCTTCTCTGTGAGCCTTTTGTAAGATTTCCCACGCAATTCCTAAATTAAAACAAATCCTTCGTGCCCCAGTTTGGGATGTGGAAAATAACCATAATTAAAAAACAGGAGGATTGAAGCACAGGCTCTGCCGAGGGGGCGGAGGCCAACGCAGGCCGGACTCGAGCTCAAGCGGGAGCCTGCCGGCTGCGGAGATGCCAAGCGGGAAGCGAATGAGTCGCCGCCATCCGGGGACAGGGGCAAGGGTGTGAGGCGCCGCTCTGCCGAGTGCTCAGGCCAGTCCCAGGGTTTCTTCCAACCAAGGACAGCGATTTCCTTTCTCCGTGCCTCCCCTTCATCTGTTATTATGAGATAGAATCACACTCTGCCCGCTGCCCGGGGCTCTTGCCAGAACCAGGCGCTCTGATTGCGAGGCCCGGAGTCCGCGCCCCGTAAATGTCCGCTCAGACCGCGATTATCTGTCCCCCCCCCGTTTCTCTCGGACTCCGTAAGAGCTTTAGGCCCATTCCCCCTTGTGTCACCAGCTTACGGCACAGTGTCCGCCGCAAGTGAGCAGTCAGCACGTGTCTGTTGAGATGAATTGAACAGGGAAGTGGCAACAGCCCATGGCTCTGGGGAAAGCAAGGCTGTTCTTCGCCGACGTGCACCTGCGGGCACCTGCCCCTGCCCCCCTGGGCTAGCGGCCCGCTCCTGCCCCGGCTCCAGCCACCGCCTCCTTCTCCAGAACCGCACTTCTGTGCCTCCCTTTTCTTTACCTTCAACCTCTCCTTAGATTTTTCCCCTTTCATTTTCACATGCTCAGGGCTCTCCCACGTAAAAACAAAACGACTCCTTCTCCCACCCCACCACCCCCCTCCAGCTTTTCCCATCTCTAAACCTCTGTTCTCAGCCAGACTTCTGCAGAGTTGTCCTCACGGGCCCTCCACACCCCGTCCTCGCTACCCAGGCACAGGGCTTCTGCCCAACACTCCCTTCTCCAAAACGGCTTTCTCCGGGGCCACCGGAGACCAGTTATTTTGCTGAATCCAATAGACATTGTATAATCCTCCTCTTACTTGTCCTTTCAACAACATTCGAGACACCTAACCACACGCTCTTCCTTGAAACACTTCCGTTCCTCCTCCTGTATCTGGGCTGGCCATCCCCAGCCTCCCTGGCTGGTTTTCCCTCCTCCAGGGATGATTAAGTGCCAGAGGACTTCCTCGAGAACATGCGTTTGCACTGCAAATTCCACTCCTAGGCAATTTCATCCACTCTCATGCCATAGGTTACTCTTTGAACATTTTTTTTTTTTCAGAGACAGGATCTCGCTCTGTTGCCCAGGCTGGGGTACAGTGGCCTGGTTACAGTGGCCACTGTAACTTCAAACTCCTTGGCCCAAGAGATCCTCCTGCCTCAGCCTCCTGAGTAGTTGGGACGACAGGTGTGTACCACCACACCCAGCTAATTTTTTTAATTTTTTGTAGAGACAGGGTCTTGCTATGTTGCCCAGGTTGGTCTCAAACTCCT
>VBSM01003167.1:254455-268388 GCA_008086735.1 Cheirogaleus medius
GATGTGAAAAAAAAAAATGGGAAAAATCCTTTTGGTTTCTTACAGGACTAGGTGAGCATCCCAAAAGCCTTGGCTATGCCTTGGGTTGGGGGCTGGTGGGTGGAAGAGTAGTGAGTGATTAGAAGCTATTAGAAAGTGACACGGACATGTCTAACAGAGGGACTTTAGAGCTGAAAGGCACCTTAAAGAGAGCCTTGGCAGAGAAGCCAATGGGGGGAAGCCCAGCGATGTGAAATGATTTGACCCACATCACAGGTTGGTTCGAATCGCTGAATGCTCACTGAACACTAGGTGCCAGGCACTAAGCCGGATGCTGGGGAAATTAATTCCCTGGACTCAAGCAGCTCATAGAAGAGGCTCGGGTCGGGGCAAGCAGGGGAGGACGCCTCAGTTTTGGCCACTCGGCGGGTGGTGGGTATGTGAAGGCTGTCCCCGTGCAGTGGTTCCCAGGCCTTCGATGCTGCCGGTCTGCCCCAGGCCAGGCACGGTGCCAAGCAGGGGAGAAAGGAGCTGTTACCCTCCGTTGGAAGCTGAGGGTGCAGAGGGGTGGAGAAGGGGAGGCTGGGGAGAGGCTTCTCAAGAGAGATGTCCGCCGAGACTCGGGAAGCCACACCTGGCCCCCAGCCCCGTGCTTTTTCATTCATGCATTTTGGAAAAGTTCACTTGGGTAGTTACTGCAGCAAACAGAACTGAGCAAGGTGAGCATGTGCTTAAGGGCCTCGTCACCTGAACGAACAGGACCGTGCTTCTACAGAGCTGCAGAGACCCCTGCGGCACGAACAAGGCAACAGCCCACCACACTGAATCCCAGGTGCTCTGGGCGCTCCGTCAGGCAGGGATCCGACTCGCCAACGCGTCCTGTCTGTGGTGGAACCCTGGACATTTCTCACAGGCTCTCCAGCGAAAGGACAGCTCGGGGGAAGAGTGTCAGTTGGGACCAGCACTTGTGTCCACGGCAGCTCGCAGACGGGCCGCGAGCTCGCTCTGCCTTCGGCTCTGTGCGCACGGTGGTTAGCGAGTCCATGCTGGGGTCCCAAGGGGACGGTGCCCCACGCGTTCGTTGCACAATGCGGCCCTGGGGGAGAGGACAGAGTCCCTGAGTGGGCCTCTGGGACCTCCGGGAAAGGAAGAGACAGAAGTTGCTGCTCTTTCCTCCAATGGCAGGGCCTCCCTGGAGTCCGGGATGCGGAAGTACGACCTCCAGGCGTCAGACTCCCGGCCGCACTGGGAGAAGTCGGTGGCCCTGGAGGTGTCCCAGCGAGCCAGCACACGCACCCTCCCCGCTCTGTCCAAGCCCCAGGAACTCCGCGCCACTTTTGAGTCCTCCCTCGGGACTGTTTCCCTTCCGCAGTCTCCACGTCCATCCGTGTCCTGGGGCTGCTGTAACGAAGCCACAAACCAGCGGCTTCGACGACAGAAACTCTACATTTCTGGGGTCGAGAGTCCAAGATCAAGGCCTCAGCTCAGTTGGTTCCTCCTGAGGCCGTGAGGGAGGATCTGCTCCAGCCTCCCTCCGAGCCCCTGGTGTTTGCCGGCCACCTTCACCACACTGGGCTCATAGACGCAGCACCTCAACCTCTGCCTCCACCTTCGCACGGCCTTTTCTCTCTGTGTGTGTCTGTGTTCACATTTCCCCCTTTTATAAAGACACCAGTCACACTGGATCGGGGGCCCACCCGATCCCAGTGTGACTTCATCTTCACTAATTAGATCTTCAATGACCTATTCCAAATAAGGTCACCTTCCGAGTTATCAGCGGTTAAGACTTCAACTTATGGGCTGGGCAAGGTGGCTCACGCCTGTAATCCTAGCACTCTGGGAGGTCGAGGTGGGAGGATTGCTCAAGGTCAGGAGTTCGAAACCAGCCTGAGCAAGAGCGAGACCCCGTCTCTACTAAAAATAGAAAGAAATTAATTGTCCAACTAAAAATATATAGAAAAAATTAGCCGGGCATGGTGCCACATGCCTGTAGTCCCAGCTACCTAGGAGGCTGAGGCAGAAGGATTGCTTGAGCCCAGGAGTTTGAGGTTGCTGTGAGCTAGGCTGATGCCACGGCACTCTAGCCCGGGCAACAGAGTGAGACTCTGTCTCAAAAAAAAAAAGACTTCAACTTATGAATTTCGAGGAGACACAATTCAACCCATAAAAGTCTCCCTCAAAGTTCCCATTAGAGGAACCAGCCTCGCAGGTCCAGAGATTTCCACTGTTCCCAGGAGGGGGTGGTAGTGGACACTGCCTGCCCCCCAACCCCGTCACTCACTGCTCCCTCTGCTAATTGGTGGGACACTACGGGGCCTCGTGCCCCAGGCAATGCTCACTCCTTGCTCTCCCGGCACTGAACACGCCAGGCGGTGGCTGTTCAGGGCTCTCCTCCCTGCCCACGGTGGGGTGGGAGCAGGAGGTGGGTCCACCCAGTTCTCCAGGCCTGTGGCACCTGGTAACCCTGCGCTTCTGAGGTCAACGGGCACTTGTGCGGCCCGTTAATAAAGTGATGCTGCACTTATGCAACACGTATTTAGTGAGCGCATTAATTAAACCTTGCTTTGAATAGCAATGAGTGTGTGTCTCACAGCCATAGAGACTGGGGGAGGCAGGCAGGGGAGAAGGGAGATGGGAGGGAAGGGGGAGAAGACGAGAGGGAAGCACAAAGTACCTACCCCACACCGGAATCCCCGGGAACCTGCGATGCCCGCCTGTGGCTTCAGACACTGAGACTTTAAGATGTGCTCAGAACACCCTCATCCAGGAAGACCTTCTGGGCCTTAAAGCTGCTGACGCGCACGCTCACAACTGATGATGGCTTTTCCAAGCTAGCTTTCAGTTGCCTGCCCTCGAGACAGAGTTACCTAGTACCTTCCATTTTTCTCACCTCTCTCCCACCGATGTCAGTTTTGCTTTCACATCCTAAGAAGGGCTGTCTTTTAATACCTTCTCTTTTATAATGAGTTACATCTATATACACGTACCCCTCTTAGGATCAGAAGAATAAAGTAATGTGGCCTAGAAGGAGTGTAAAAACATTTGTAAACTTTATTTGTAAATCACATACATTTTTAGAGGGAGTCTCAAATATTTCCCATAAAAGTATAATATAAAGCAACTCAAGCAAAAATTTTAAATAAAGCCTTCCCCTAATTTTTTGTGAGCAAAAAAGAAATTATTATTTGTTGATGGTGTACAAAATGCCCAGCATGTGATGTTCCCAGCAACCCTTAGAGGTAGATGGCAGTGTCCCCATTTAACAGATAGAAAAAATAATAATAAAAGACTCAGGAAGATGAAATAACTTCACTGCTAAGTAATAAAATTGTAATTTGAGCTTAGCTGTGTGCCTTTTTCAAGTGCATTGGGCTTTTTCCACTCTAGGAAAAACTTCCTTAGCTCCAACTTTTAGGTGAACTTTGGTTAATAAATGTCATGTCACAGAAAGTTCATGACAAAGGCAAAGGCCACAATAAGGGAAGCCCAGCATTCATGCACCTGCAACCAGGAAGTGAGTTAACATCCCACAGAGCACGCCTGGACTCCTTGGAGGTGGCATAGTGGATAACCGCTTCCCTATCTGTCACCAGTTGGCACAGTCTGAGGCTCATTCAATACATTCCCAGGAGGTACCGGGGGTGTCAAGCCTGTGGTGGTTAATTTTATGAGTCAGCTTGGGGGGGCGGGCGTGGGTGAAATTCACATTCAAATCAGTGAACTTTAGGTGAAGCACATTTCCCTCCATAATGTGAATGGGCCTCGTCCAATCAGTTGAAGACCTGAATAGAAAAAAAGACCAATGTGATGGTTAATTTTAGGTGTTAACTTGACTGGATTAAGGGATACCTAGATAGTAAAAGATTGTTTCTGGGTGTGTCTATGACAGTGTTTCCGAGGAGACTGGGGTGTAAGTTTGTGGACTGGGCGAGGAAGATCCACTCTCACCGTGGGCAAGCGTCGTCCAATGGGCCGGGGGACCAGATGGACCAAAAAGGCAGAGGAAGGGTGAATTCATGCTCTCTCCCCCCCAGAGCTGGGATGCTGCGCTTCTCCTGCCCTTGGACGCTGCAAGTCCAGGTTCTCCAGCTTCTGGATTCCAGGACTCACACCAGTGGCCCCACCGCCCTGGCTCTTGGGCCTTCTGCCTTAAACTGGGGATGACACTGTCAGGTTGGACTGAGCCGCCCTACCAGCTTCCCTGGTTCTCCAGGTTGCAGATGGCCTATTGTGGGACTTCTTAGCCTCCATAATCCTGTGCGCCATTCCCCTAACAAATTCCCTCTCAGATATGTATACCTGTATATATCCTATTCGCTTGCTCTCTCTGGAGAACCCTGACTACTACAGCTGGCCTCCCAGAGCAAGAAGGAATTCTGCGGCACACTGCCTTTGCACTCCATCTGCACCATTGGCTCTCCTGGGTCTCCAGCCTGCCAGCCTAAACTGCAGATTTTGAACTTGCCAGCCTCCATAACCTCATGAGTCAACTCTTCATAATGCACACACACACCCCACATCCTCTTGCTTTTGTTTCTCCGGAGTACCCAGACTCACACCGAGCATCAGTGTCCACAGCAGCACCTTTGGCGTGGCTTTCCCCGGTTGGAGCAGAGAATCCATCTTTTGGATTCCCTGTGAAATGCTCCCTGGTCTCTGTGATCACTTACTTCCCAAAATAAACTAGCTATGTGCAAGCCCTTGTCTCAGGCTTGCGTGTGTGCCACCGAGGGCAATGACTACACAAGTGTATTCCTAGCTCAAAGGCAGCGCTGTGTGTCTTCTATTTCCAAGCATCTTGAGACCCAGAATGGTAGCCGGGAGGCCAGAGCGTAACAATAAATGCTGGTTGAATACTCCTCACTTCCCTAATGGGATTGCAGTTCTCTCTGTCAAAGAATAATATTCTTTTGTATCCTTTCCTCCTTTGTTGCTTAGCGTGTGGGAAGTTTGCAAAAATGCTTGCTGAACTGAATTGAATGCTGTATTTTAAAACTTGCCCATGTGTTGTCATGATGTAGATGCACTGTAGACTTTGTTATTGTTCAAATATTATATTATTTGGTGAATACAAATACGAAAGATTTGGCTAACAACTTCTGCTCTGGTGTCAGATGGGCCTGGGTTCCTCCACTAACCAGAACAATGTAACCTCTCTAAAAAGAAATATAATTACATTTGTATGCTGACAGGAGATAAATGCCCTCCTAGAATTCCCATCCCAGCTAAATGTCAATAAAAGAATAAGGGAGAGAAGAGTTTTTTTTTTTCCCTTTATAAGACTAAAAGAAAGAATGCCACTATAAAGATTCCCACTGAAAGAAATACTACAGGATTTATTTCAGAAAAAAAAATTTGAAAGAGAAAAATGTAAGAAACAATGATGAACGATAATTGGTGACTACATAGGCAAATCTAAATGAGCATTGACTGTATAAAAGCAACAGCAATAGCAACTAATTTGAAGAACATAAAGATGAGGTGGAAGTAATGAACAATAATGACATACAGGATAGCAATGGGTATTTGGGTTAGAGCATTTTAAGCTCTTGGTATTATTCAAGGCCAGAGGAGAGATATCGATTAATTTCAGATAAGTCAAATATGAATGTTAAATATGCAAACAGAATAAAACTTCAAACCTGTGGATGAGGAAGAAGTAGAGGAATAGGTATAATAAAACTATGGAAGAATGCATGGGTTTAGATTTATGGCAGGCCTGTCATAGTGTCCCAGGCCAGAACAAACGTGGCCCAGAACCATTGCTATAGTGGGGGAAAAAAAAAAAAAACTATGAAAGAGTTTATTTTCTAAGGTATTTAGGCCACCATTCCAGACGTGCATCGCCCTTGATATTTTATTTAGAGCTTAGAGAATGTGTAAGGTTTTCAGTTAGAATCAATCTTGTTCTACAAGTAGCTTTTAAGCCAAAATATCAGGGTTAATACAGTTTACAATGATTATACTTACTTTCTCCAGTTATTTAACAGATCTTACCATGCAGTGACATATATGAGGATTATGATAAATTGAAGATAAAAACTAATGTACCAATCCCTAATGGCTTCTTCAGTTTTCTTGTGTACCAAGTGTATGTACCATATCTACAATATCCTCAAACTTTGCATTATATTTCACCAAGGCTATATATTTCATCTGAAAATCATAATCATCAAACTATACAGCTGTCATGACTTTATATCCATCTAGAATCTACTGTGTTTCCCCGAAAATAAGACAGGGTATTATTATATTTATTTTTCCTCAAGAAGACACGCTAGGGCTTATTTTCAGGGGATGTGTTATTTTTTTTTAAATACGGTACAACAATCTACATTTATTCAAATATAGTTAAATCGTCTTTTTCTGGAACATCATCCTAACTCTCCAAACCCCAAATTCCATCCTGAATTTCTTGTGACTCTATTTCCTTTATAACCACTGGCCCCAGTCTCTCACGTCGAGCAATAGAGCTCTCACGGGGCAGATGAGAAGGGCTGCTCGTCTTCTTTACCGCTCCGTGACCAAATGCATGGGTTGTGCAGATGCGCTGCGTAGCCACGCCCATCACTAGGGCTTATTTTCGGGGTAGGACTTATATTGCGCAAATGCTTAGAAATCCTGCTAGGGCTTATTTTATGGGTAGGTCTTATTTTCGGGGAAACACTATGTAGACTCCAACTTGGCTTATCTCCCTATACACAAGTTCTCTAAATTCTCAATACAGACAGTCCCCAACTTATGATAGTTTGGCTTAAGATTTTTCGACTTTACCATGATGTGAAAGCGATATTCTTTCAATAGAAACCATACTTCCAGTATCCATACAACCACTCTGTTTTTCACTTTCAGTACGGTATTCAATAAATTACAAGAGATATTCAACACTCTATTATATAATACACTTTGTGTCATGATTTTGCCCAACTGTAGGCTAAAGTAAGTGTTCTGAGTATGTTTAATGTAGGCTAAGCTAAGCTGTGATGTTCAGTAGGTTAATTGTATTAAACGCATTTTTGATTTACAATGTTTTCAGCTTACAATGGGTTTATTGGGACATAACCCCATCGTATGCTGAGGAGCACCTGTACCTGGCTTTATGAATTAGATATTTCACTTATATTATTTCAGTTTCTTAACTGCACACCTCTCCATTACTCCTCTCTCACAAGGTTGCTTTTTTGCTGCAAAAAAAACAAAAAGTGAAATATTAAACAGGGATTTCATTAAATTCTATAATGTAGAATTTTACCCAGTAGCTTATCCCCCTTAGTCTCTGTCTTTATAACATGCTCTGAGATGTTCTTTTCTTATCAAGTTTATCCAACTGTAAATACTAAAAATTTATTTTGCATTCAGCAATTTATGCCAAGCGTGAGTTTTCCTGGCAAAAAAATCTGAGCCTAAAGTGCAAAACAATTATGGAAATAACTTAGCTGAGTCATAGACTGAGTGGCTTATTGCTATTATAGACATCTAAAGGTAACATGTTCTTCTGGAAAATTCCAATTACAGTGATTGTAGTATTCTTCCTAATACAACTCAGTGCAAGTATTCTGCATTTATAAGTGTGTATTAATCGATATATAATCCCACATTATCTTATCTCACTTATGATCATGGTTTTCAATATTTGATTTCTACTTTTTATTCAAATACAATTATTTGCTAATAGCTCATGTCTAGATAGACTGGTGTTCACTAACAACTCTTTGAGATTTCATTTTTTTTCCAAATCAGTTTAAGCCCTGATTGACCATGTGTTATGGACTGAATTTTGTTCCCCCCCACCCACCCAAAATTCATGTTGAAGCCCTAATCCTCAATGTGACTTTACTTGGAGATAGGACCTATAAGAATTAAGGTTAAATGAGGTCATAAAGGTAGGGCTTTGATTACCAATAGGATCTCTGTCCTTGCAAGAAGAGACACCAGAGAGCACACGAGTACTCGTGCTCATTCTCTTTCCCCTTCCTCCCTCCGTGCATGCGTTGGAAATGTCCTACTGAGACATTCCCTCAATGGAAAAGACCATGTGAGAACACAGCTAGAACGTGGTTCTCTATAAGCCAGAAAGAGAGCTCTCACTAGAAACCAAACTTGACGTACCTTGATCTGGGACTTCCAGCCTCCAGACCTACAGAACTGTGATAAAATGTCTGTTGTTTAAGCCACTCAGCCTGTGATATTGTGTTCAGCCTTCATTACGACAGCCTGAGCAGACTAATACCCCATGTTTGGCTCTAGAGGTACAAAAATGAATCAGAGTAAGTTCTACACTTTGGGAGTACATTGTCTAATGAGAAGAGACATTTTATGAAGATACATGCCATACGTACTTCTAACTCAGCCATAGAACACACATTTGAACAAGGTTTCCAACGAGGTCCAATTAGAAGAAACAACAATCCAGGCAGAGAGAATCCCAGCAAGGACTCAGAGGCACTCAAAGGCAGGATGTACCCGGTGAACACCGAGAGACTAAAGGGCATAGGGCATGACAGGGAGTGTCAGAAGAGGAGGCTGAATAAATGGACTGGGGCAAGATGTTCATGAAGGTCCCTGAGTGTCAATACCAAAGAACTCAAGTTTCAATGTAAGAAAATATTTATTAAACAATATATGATTAATAGTTTACTAGGGCTGCCATAACAACTACCATACACTGGATAGCTTCAACAACAGCAATTTATTTTCTCACAGTCCTGGTGGCAAGAAGTCCAAGATCAAAGTGTCCGCAGAGTTGGTTCTTTCTGAGGCTTCTCTCCTTGGCTTGTAGGTGGTCTTTTCTCTGTGCACACATCTACATCCAAATTTGCTCTTCTGGCTGGGCACACTGGCTCACACCTATAATCCCAGAACTTTGGGAGATCAAGGCAGGAGGATTGCTTGAGTGAGACCAGCCTCGGCAACATAGTGAGACATCATCTCTACAAAAATTTTAAAAATTAGCTGGGCATGGCGGTGCACACCTGTAGTCCCAGCTACTCCGGATGCTGAGGCAGGAGGATCGCTTGAGCCCAGGAGTTCAAGGTTGCACTGAGCTATGATAACACCACTACACTCCAGCCTGGGTGACAGACTGAGACCCTGTCTCTTACAAAAAACCAAAAAGAAACCCTTGGCCCCACATCACACTCTAGCTACTGTTTCTTCTTCCAAAGGTATCATTCATATTGGATTAGAGCCCACGCTAATGACTTCGCTTTAACATAATGACCTCTTTAAAGTGTCTATCTCCAGATGTAGCCACATTCTGAGGTTACGGGGTTTAGGACTTCATATGAATGTTGGGGGGGGGGAACACAACTCAGCCCATAGCAAATACTACATGCATAATACAAATGAGTTTAAGGCGTTGCCCTCTAGGGAAGTGATTCTTCTTGCACAACTTTTTTACTTTTCCCCCAATGGACTCCCAAGTTTTTAAGGATTTCATCTGCCAAACTGCAATTATTAACTTAAAACTTTCTCATTTTTCCATTTTTCAAAATCAAAGACAAAATATTGATCAAATCTTATCAACAGGAAAGATCTATAATTACAGAATAAAAAAGCCATGGTCCGAATGCTTTTGACATGAACAAGAATGGAAGAACAAGTTGGATTTGTTTAAAGATATGGTAAATCTGCTCTTGTATAGTTTCTATACCTTCTTCTCCAACACTCCTATACCTTAATTACTCGATACCTCTATGCCCTCTGTTCATACCATTCCAGCTCCCTGGTAATGTGCCCACCCTGCTTCACCTTTCCACCTCCACAAAACCAATCCATCCTCAGAGGTCATTTAGCTCCAAGACATGAATGTTTCCTTGATCACTTCTGCTTGCAGTGATTTCTCCCTCCTGGGAACTCAGAACAATTTTTCCCTCTGCCATAATTGGCCTTGATGGTTTTATTATTTAATGTATAATTCACAGTATCTTTAATTTTTTTTTACATATTATACATTGTTACTATTTTAGTGACTATAAAACCTCAAGAAAAAACAAGTAACAGCACTAGAAAATTTAGCCATTGGCTTTAATCCTTTTGCAATGAAGCCTAAAATATAAACAATACAGGTTGTGAAAGTTTCTGAGTGCTCAATGAATTGGATTCTCTAGGACAAAATAAGTCATGCTCTGCCCAAAGTCTCAAAATCTAGAGAATGTAGCTGAATCACAGCTTAATAATTCTTTTTAACAGAGCCAAATGAGTTCAGGTTGAAAAAAATCTAGTCTAGAATCTATGAATGGGGACAGGGAGTCCCTGACCCCTGGACAACATTTCAGAAAGCCTACTGGAAATCATAAATCTAGCTCACGATAAAACTGCTCTGGCTAAAACATCACAGCTCTTTTCTTTTAGCCAGGATTACAGGAATTCAATGCAATGGTATTTGTGATGGTACAGAAGCCAAAACCTCTGAATGCCAGTTACATTTTTGATTAGTAAAAAAGAGAAACTGAATTAGCATGTCATAAATATTTTATAACAAAATCTTTTAAAACAAGAATCAGAAAAACATTAGCATTAGAAAAAATGAAAACCTTTTGAAGTGTTTAGGGGGAAAAAGTCCCAAGGAACTTAAAAACAGGGGATATTGTCTTAATAGTAATAGTCCATTTACTGAGCCCTTACTGTGTGCTTTAAGTAAGTGTTCACATTTAATCTCCACAACTAAATGAAGGTACTACTATTATACTCATTTTACAGATGAGGAAACTGAGCTCTTAAGAGTTTAATAGTTTGTCCAAGGCTGCCCAGCTGGCAGTTGGTATGGCCAAGAATCAAACTCTGGGTGATTAACTCCAAAGCCCCACTGCCAGGGCTGTTCGTAGAACATTTCTTGTTTCAATTCCTTCACATTATGAGCAAAGTGTGGTCCTGTAGGCTTCCTATTGTTGGGAGTTTTCTGGTAAATCCAAATAAAGAATGACTCCATCTCAAGGCTCAAGCCTACATAATACAAAGGCCAGAACACAGCCAAAACTCAATATTATCTTGCAATTTCCTTTACTAGGTTAAACTGGGCTTTAACCTAGTAAAGAAATTATCTGAGACATTTATGACTTGATCCCAGGGGCCAAACTGACACAATGGTGGCTCCTGTCACAGAACTCTATTAGCAGAAAGGAGGCAGGATCACATCGCCATAAACTTGTTTGGAATTATGTAAAATAGGTAAAACATGTCTGGTTATTTATTTACTAAACATGAATACAAAAATAACTCAGCCTAAGCAACCATTAAAAATCCTTTAACTCTTAGGGGTTAAGCAAATTGAAAAGGATTTTTGAAAGGCAGAGTTCTGAAAAAACTGGCTATCACCCTTGGAAAACTTTCATAAATGAGACAAAGAGCCTCACTAAAAGGAAGTAGCCAAATTCAATGGAGGTAGATGTCTGCATGCAACCTGCCAAACTGCACCATCGTCCTGAGTTACAGCCAGTTTAAAGGTGTCATTTTAGTAAGCACTGAAATCCATCCAGTAATGTACAAATCAGCTACAGTGCTATTATATGAATAAATCTTTTATTTGCATTACAAAGGCATAAATTACTTCATGCTACAATGTGTAATTAAGAAGTAAATGTGTTATTTTACTTAACCCTGCAAGATAAATATTACTGCAAAAATAAGTCATGATTTTTTTTTTGAGACAGGGTCTTGTTCTATTTATTGCCCAGGCTAGAGTGCAGTGGCATCATCACAGCTCACTGCAAGCTCAAACTCCTGGGCTCAAGCAATCCTCCTGCCTCAGCCATCCAAGCAGCTGATACTATAGGCGCATGCTAATTTTTGTATTTTTTGTAGAGATAGGATTTCACTAAGTTTCTCAGGCTGGTCATGAACTCCTAGGCTCAAATGATCCTCCCACCTTGGCTTCCCAAAGTGCTAGGATTCTAGGTATGAGCCACCACACCCAGCCAAAAGTTGTGATTTTAATTAACTAAGCCACATTTCAACGTTTAATACAAAAAAGTCTACCATGACTTAAGCTACCTATGTTCCTTATACCATAACAGCCTAGAGATCACACAGCAAGTTGACTAGTGGTTATCCTTTGAAAGTTAAAAACAAAAATCACTATTTGATTTAAAAGAAGGCACTAAAAACAGCTTGGAATAAACGAGCTTCACACAGAACCAAATGCGAAGAGCCTCAGAAAAAGAATAAATATCTGGCTACATCTATGTTTTGGATTTCTTGTCTTCAGGAAGTAAATGTACTGGCAGGGAACAAACCTGAATTTATCTTAAATGTCCCAAGGTAGGGCCCGCTTTTTCTTTTTTTAACCCTGTATGTGCGATCTAGTCTCTCCATAAAGCGATCAGAACAAGGGGTCCTGGAGCTTTTAAGGAGGGCTCAAACACCCTGAGATCATACACAGATTGGTTTTCTACATGCACGTAGGCACAAACTTTCTTTGGATTTTCAAAGTATATCCATACCTCCCCCAACAAAGTTAACTTCGGTGTTCAATGAATGCTCTAAGAATGTTCCTTTTCTGAAGCCAGTTTCCTAATTAGTTAATAATTGGTCTAATTCCCAGGGTCTTACGGTTAATATTCTAACCATTAGGCGAGGAGGGTTGGACAAAACACTATTGCTCTGTACGGCTGAACCTGTCAGTGCCCCGTTTGAAAATGCAGTATTCGAATAGAGGCACAAAAACACAGGTCATGACGCGGAACACACGGTATCAGTCCCACAGTTTTAAAACGCCTTTGCATACTTCATCTTTGTCGATCCTAACTAGTCGTGTAATTCTGGGCAAGTCGCTCCACCTCCGCGGCAGCCAACGCAGGAAACAGATATAAAACTGCTGAGTGACGAAGGGGTCCGTTTTCCCACCCACGAAGGAAGCGGCTGCAGCGGGTGACCCACACAGCTCCTCCTAGCTCCGAAATCCCAGGCCTTCCAGAGCCGCCACCGGCCAGGCAACCTCCAGGTAACGCCGGCAGGGCCACCTGGGTGCGTCCCCGGGAGCCCGGCGGCGCCAGGCCACGCGACGTGACCCCGACCTCGCCTCACTCGTTCCCGGAGTCGCGGCCGCTCTCTCCTCAGCCCTGTAGCACCCCACCCCCCACGGGACTCCGAGAGCCTCCGTCACGCCCACTGACTGACCATCCTCTCCCGAGCTCCTCAAACACCCCAGCCTCGCCGGCCCCTCGCCTGCAACTCGCGCGCGAACCGCCTCCGCCACGCACGGCGGCCGCCAAGTGAGCAAAGCGCGAGCATCCGCCGGCGCCGGCTTCCAGACGGAGACCGGCGCGCGCGTGCGCACTTGAGCGCATGCGTAGGACGGGTGCCCGCCACCCGGCGCCGGGTTCCAAGGAGCTGGGCGCATGCGCCTCTTGACGCCCCAGGGCCGGCGGAAGAAGGCGTCGCTGCCGACGGCTCCCGCGCGCTTGCGCAGTAACTGAACGCGGGCGTTTCTTTCCTCCCTTTTTTTCCGAATTCGTTTTGGGGGTAGATTCGAGTTATAAAATGGCGGCCTGGGGCGTGCTGGGCGCCGTTGTCCCAGCCGTCTTGGGCTGAGCGCTCGGCTCTCACCTCGCCGCCGCGCACAGAGACGGGCCCCCGGGGGATGTGGTGTTCGGGACTCCGGGCTTGCCGAGCACCAGGTCCTCCCAGGCTCTCGGCGCGCCGGAAGCGACCGAGCGCGCGCAGCCGGGCGGCCAGCAGCCGCCTCGAACGCGAGCACCGCGGCCTCGGCCCCGCTCGCCGCCGCGCCCGCTACCCCGCGAGGACCGCGGCGGTCGCCGGGGAGGTGAGAGGCGGCGGCCGGCGCGGGAGGGGAAGGGGCGGAGGGCGGGAGCCGGGGCCGGGGGAGGCGGGGAGCGGGCCTGGGTCGGGGCGCGGGGCCCGGTGCGGCACCCGGCGGAGGGGAGCCGGGGTCGGGGGCGCCGGCCGGGCCTGCGGAGGGGCGCGCGGGCGGCGGGGAAGCCGGTAGGCGGAGGGT